>JAMJFZ010002871.1:1300000-1650000 GCA_026225945.1 Cricetomys ansorgei
TAAAATAAATATCACCTCAGCTTCAACTCTGAATTACTGAGCGGCAACAGGCTTCTGAGACAATCAGCTAAAATCAAACAGCCAGGAAGGCAATGAGGCCTTTCAGAATCATAGCTTTCTAACCAATGCCAAACCCTCAAGGTAGAAAAATATTCCCATAAGCGCTAAACAGGCCCAGGATATAACTCAGTACAAAGTATTTGCCTAATATGTTCAAGGCCCTGGACTTGATAACCTGCACTATGAAATTGAAAAGGGGCAGGGATAAAAGTAGCCAAAGGTACAGTCCTTCCCTCTCCTCACATTTACCACAGAGACAACCTTGAGTCTAAACCCTCATGAGAAGCTTCCTGTCTTAGGCCTGACGTTTGTTAACATTTCTTGCATATACATGGCCAGCAATTCCACTCTTCTTGAACTTTCATTCTTGGCAAATTTTCTAATTAAAATGTAACACTGAGAACATATCTAAATATTTGGACTCATTCCTGGTGAAAACAAAGGGACAGGAGTTTAGCAGAGATCTCTGTGCCGGCATGTCTAGGGTTCGGGTGTGTTTGGTGTGTGGCGGGGGGGTATTTCATTATGTTTTGTTTTTCTTTCTGACATGTCTGCTTTCTACACACAAAGCCATTGGTTCAACCAGGCAGTACAAGTTCACTCAATAATCTAATCCCTTCTAGCATTACATTTTGCCTTTTTCAAATCCTTGGCTCACTTTAAGCACAGCCTTATCAAGGAAAGGGAAAATATTTGCTTTTATGCCCTTTAATCCAACTTCATTACCCACTCTAATATCGCCTCCCACTAGGCTTAGTTTAATTACCCACCATTGATGAATGAATCAATCATTCAATAAAGATGGGGTCTGTTTCCATTTGTAAAGACAATTGCATCAAATCTACCTGGCACAAGTCATTAGAATGTGGCAAATAGAAAGATAACAAAGAAATAAGGGATACAGAGTTTTAAGAGAAGACTAGATGGGTCAAATTGCTGAGAAAATAGAGATCTCTCACAGTTTGCCTATTACCCAAAACTGTATCCATTAGGAATTCACTGCTCATCATGTTGACTGTCTCTAAATAGCTGATTTAAGATAAGAATTTTCTTTGACATTAAGCTGACCTATTGATAGACTCTATCTGAGATGGTACTTCATCCATCTTTAATAACCCACTGCTTTGTAGAAAACCCATTCATTAATTTTTTTTAACTAAAGTTTTACTGAAAACATTAACCAATAGTCACAAAGACATATAGTATGCAAATAGACATTAACAACAGAATCTCAATAATTCACTCAAATTTATTAAATATATTTTTTCTAATAGAGAATATTTGTGCAGTAACTTTTATTCACTCTTTAAAAGTCATACCAATGAAATATGTCAAAGTAGACTGTCTTCCACTGTCAGCCATCAGGTTGACAGCCCCTCACCACCACAAGCCCACTAAAGTTTATTATAGGAAGTAAAAAATACTATTTCTAGTTACAACTGGAACATAAATGAGCGTATGGAAGATCTCTCTCTTAAATTCCAACCAGGATATCAGAATTATTGATACCTCTGCCAAGAGACTAAAGAGTATTACAGTGATTTGTATAGTCAGGACCTGAGCTTTTATTTCTCAGCTAAGAAATATGACAAGCTATAACTCTCTTAATGTATAAAGGACTATAATTCCAGTCTGTGTACCTGATCAGAAAGGGCCAATAGTGAATTTACAAGTAATGTCTGATATAAAACCATTCAACACAATAAAGACTGGCCTGTTAACCAAGGAGCTGTGGGTCCTGCTGTGGACCTTCTGTTTCTTTCTCACTCTACCATGTAGGGCAGGCAATCACTAAAAGCATTTCCCACAGGAAACCACAAACCCCAATGCTCCTGGTGCCACCTGCAGTCCTTCTGTACAATGGCTGGCCCACCCCAATTCTCTTTAATTCTCTAGAGCCAATGGGTATACAACTGCACCAAACCACTGAATTTCACAATGTAACTTGAGACAAACTGAATCTGAAAGGCTATTTTATGGGTATTTTGCCTCCACTCTTGCAGGTAATACAATCCATAGTACACCCACTGGATTGCGGAGTTTAACTCTCCTAATCCTCATTACCATACTTCCTTTGGTTCACTTCTCAAAGGAAGTATGGCTGAGAGGACCAGCCAGGAAAATTAGTCTTTCTTAATCATAAGGAGTATAATAAAAGATTAGATCAATCTTTAATTTCATTTGTGAATTTACTTATATCTTCACCAAAAAGAATGGTACTTTTGTTTTTGATATATTATATCAATTTTAAGTAATTGTTTAAATCAAGTCTTCACTGTCTTGAAGTTGTTCATGAGCTATTAATAAAAAAGAGGGTGGTCCCAAATCATAGCATTTGTCAAATGAATTTTTTGACAGTAATTTTGCCACTACATAATACTGAAAACTCAAATTCTGAAAAATAAAATTTGGACTTCATTCTTACTTTGCTCAGCTGACTAATATTGAAATCTTGCACTTCTTATGAAACTGTCATATTTGTCTAGAGTTTTTGGTCTTAACCAGAAGGAGAGAGAAAAATACAACCAGTAGCCAGAGGACTAGAGGTTATCTGCAATTGACCTATAATTAAAATGATAAAACAGCACGCATGAAATATGCTGAAGACATCTTTGTTATCTCGTAAGTGTTCCACGAGGGCTATTTCATTTTCTCTATAGTCATTTCCAGTAAGAAGACAGTGACTATATTTCTGAGCATATTGACAAATAAGTCTTTCCGTTTCATGGCAGCTAAGTGATTGAACCGAACACCAGCCTCTGCAGCTATACACAAGTCCTTTAGTCTGCGAAGGGGGCCTAGATGGCCACATTCATTCTACTTCACTATGATGTAGTGAAGAGTAGAAATAAAACTCCTGGCTTTATCCAACCTTCAAGTTCAGTCATATATTTTTCTATTTGAAATGAACTGATGCTGATTTGGAGCGGACATGCCTTTTGGAATGCCCTGAGGCCTTTCATTTCTTGAATGACATGCTAAGGCTTGGCATCTACCCAAACCTCCTTGAAGCACCCTCTGCAAAGTTTAATCTAATTTAAATGAACTTATTCCTCAGCATAAAATGCTGTCTCTTATTTCTCCTTGTTTTTTCAGTGGACTCATAGACATATTTTTGTGTTTCTAGACATGTGGATGCTGAAACAATTCAGAAATGGGGGGGGAACCCTACACATTTCCTTGCTACAGTCATGTTAAGAGCAGTGGCAGAAAAGCATAATTCTGAAAACTCTTGGCCCTGGCACTGTGCAAATTATTTCACAACATGCAAAGGATTAAGCAGCAATATACTAAGAGTCCTGTCAAGTGTTCCTCTAGTGTAAGTAATTACTTAAAGCCAGAAACCTGACATCTCATTAAATCTTCTACTCATTCTGTTCAGTGCTTACATCCATATCTTTACAAATAAAAGTAGCATTAGAATGTGTATTTGTCCAAATACATATGCATGTGGATAAATGCAATTATATATCCATAAGACACAGTATATGTATATAATAAGGTTTGGATACATTTCAAAACATTTATCTCTATGAGGAATATGTGATGATAATAGAGAATTTCATAAGCAAACAGAAAAGAAGTGTTGATTTCTTCCTGAAACATATATGGTGATTGGCTGTTAAATTGATCGGCTTTTCCAAACCAAAAATTTGAACATTTACAGTTTTTGACTGGGCTTCTTTTGAAGAACATGAAGATAGTGGAGGGTGGTCGTGGTGTAATGTTTAAAGAAGGAACACAAAAAGTTCCTTCTAGTAAAAACAATGAAGGGTCACAGTGCATGAGGCTCATCCTTAGAGTTAACTACCATGTGTTTGTGTCTTCCCTCTCTTTTCCATTCCCTCTCTCTGTCTCTGCTTTTGCTACAAACAACTTTCAGCTAAGCATTTTGCTTTCTGGTAATACAAGGATGAGAAAGTCCTTGAAATCAGAGAAGATGTGTTTTAGATGTTGAAATGAGCTATTCATCCCAGGTGATCATTAGAAAATGTCACCAGAGAAGAAATGTACCCAAGAGAGCCTTGCAAAACTCAACCCTGGGAATTCTGTTCTATCTGAAGACTTTCTATCGTCACAACAGCCCATTCATTTACTCAAAAAATATTTATCAGGTACCATTGTACCCAGCAGTGTGCTAACATCAGCAAGGCATTAAATCTTCAAAGTAGTTTCTTATTCTACACTTCTGTTGACACACTTAGGCGGGGCCTTAAACTCTCTATTCAGCTGAATGCCTTAGTTCCTTTCTAAGTAATTTGTCATCTAAGGCACCTTGAAGAGGGTTTCATTTTTCACCAATGGAATTCTACCATGTATGATGGTATCTACGTAAGAGTTCAAACCATAAAGAATATAGATCGCAAATCCAAGTACTACAGGTTAAATATCATTCCTGGGTTAGCTTACTAGAATTAAGACTTCTGGATTCTGCATTTACTTAGAGCTTCAAGAAACAAATTTCAGTTTTGATTATCCTCCAAAACAACAAATCAAATCTTAGTTCCCTATAAAAAACTTGTTTCTTTCATTGTTCTAAAGAAAAGGCGGAATGCCTATAATCTGCCTTCACTGGAAACTCTAGCATCATGGGAATTTTCCCAGGCAGCTTTGTGGCAATCCAAGCTTCAGGCTTCAAGGATGCTATAATTATAGCCACTATTCATTATATGCCTATTGTGCTGAGCATTATATGCTCAATACTTGAACATATTTTAGGCTTCCCCGCAGTGTATCATAATTCCCATATTCCCAAGGAGAAAATCAAGGCTGGAGAAGTTAGGTAAATTTCCCCAGTTTGCAAGTTTAAGTGTGTGCGAGAGACGAGTCGCTGACTGTACGCTATTCTGCTTCTCGATCAGTACCAGTTCTCCATAGTGAGTCTCTATGTGCACAGGGGAGGGCAGGGGGCTCGTCATCCCCGTGAAGATTGAGGAGATGAGGACTGATAATGCTGTCTGGGGAAGATTTCTTAGTACAGAGGAAGGGAAGAAGAAGAAACAAACAAACAAACAAAAAAATACTCGGGGGTGATGGGAACAGTCGCAGCTGTCGAATTAAAGAGAGAAACTCCTCCGGGAGGGACCCTGGCTCTACTTCCTCCCACCTACTCAGAGCTCGAGCCCACTCTGGCCGCGATGATTGACAGGCGGCTGCGAGCCACCGACGGGGGACCGCGCGGGGGTCGGCTTCGCTTCTCCCATCCCCCGCCCCCGCCCCCGCTGGAAGCCCGCAGCCACCCGGTGCTGCGAGGCCCCAGACGGAGGCCGCTGACTGACGAGGGCTGCCGGGCGGGAGGGTGCTGAGTGAGGCCGGGGCGTTCTCGCCTCTCGGCCTCCTCGGGGTCCGGGCAGCCGCACCCGACTGCGAGGCCGGGTCGGCAGGGGCGCTCAGGCCCAAGGCGAGGCCTGGGCTCGGGGAACCTTCACCCGGGCAGACGGGCCCGGCAGGGGTGAGGCCCCGGCCTGCGCTACGGCGGTGGGGACCGTGAGGCCTCAGCGCGGAGGGCGGAGGCAGTGAGGCTCAGGTTCTCCTCCCACCGGGGATTGACCCTGCAGTCGGGTTTCAGCGCGCGGCTGCGGGAGCCGCTCCGGAAAGCTGATGGGAAGCCGCGGAGAAGCAGGCCCAGGCCTCGGGCGCCCAGCCGCCCTGCCTTCTCCTCGGGGCTCCGAAAAGCCTAGGCCCCAGCCCCCCTCCCCCCTCCGCGCGAGCTGGGTTCCGCTCTGCCTCCATCAACTTCAGGCCGAATTCAATCCGGGAAGGCTCCTTTGAGCTTTTGTGTTTGCTGGGGAGATGTGGGCGCAGGAGGGATCGCGTTACAACTTTCATTTCCTGAAATGTTTGAGGGAACATCCAGGGTTTTTATCCCCACATCAGGCCCGGCTATGGACTCGGGTTTCAGGCCTTGTCACTCAGCTGTCACCAAACAAACGAGGCTCTCAGAGTCCAGGAGAGGGAGAGCTACCTGCTATTCATGACCCCTGGAGCAGGTGATCGCTCATGGGAAAAACAGGTAGAATTAATCATAGGGCTGGTCTCTGCTTCCTCTCCTTTTTGGCAGACTTGGCCACCGTGTGAAACCTATCAGAAATCAAATTAACTCTTTCTTGTCCCCCACGGGAAGAGAAAATACTTTTCAGAAAACTCAACATACATCCCCACCCAATGAGGGAATCAGAGAGTGTGAAGCAACATCTTGAATACCACCCTACTTGGTAGTTTCTTCTAGTGTTCCCTGGATTGGAGTAGAATAAGACACCTCCATGCCACCTATTAGAAGTCCTGCCTACTGGAAGAAGTTGCTGGTATAATCCCTACCTCGGGTACATTCCAGCATCCCCTCCTGTCTACCTGCTTGCCAGTGCTTGCTAGTAGTGAAAGGGAAGCATCCAAGAGAAGTTTCTAAGAAATTCTGTGAGTAGGTGTTTCCCTGTCTCCCATTGTACCCCCCCATCTATATGTAGAGTTGCCACACTAAGCTCTCTGTTAAACCAAACTCTCTCAAAATCTCCCCATCAATTTTATTACTAATTTACCGTTTGAGAATTTCATACACACAAGTAATGTGTTTTGATCAAATCCACCCCAATCCCTCTCCGCACCGCACCCCCATCTCTCACCAGCCCCACCCTAACTTCTTGGGCCCACTTAAAGCTGCTATTATGTGCATGGGTCACCTATTTAGTGGCTGAATCCCTGAAGAAAAGTAACTCTCCCTCCCCATTCATTTAATTCTGATTTAATTCTTGCTTTAGTTGGACCAAAGCAGGATATACTTTTGACTTTAAAAGTATAGTATAAATGTTAGTCTGTGTTTTGTTGTGTCTTTCCTTTCCCTAAACCTCTTCCCTGCCGCCCCCGCGGGGGGAGGGGGGATTTTTAGAGGAAAAAATAGAAATGCATTCAGTTTTGCTTTTAAGATATATTAATATTGGAAGAGATAACTAGGACAGTTTAGAAGCTTTAAAACAGATTGACTCTTTTTTAGGTAGAAATATGTTAAGAAGCCTGTTATTATCATTCTGCCTGTTAGTTCTTCCACAAAAGATTGGGGGGGGGGCGAGACCAGGAGATATACTGCATGTAAAATAATCCTCCTGGCCTTCTCTATGAAGATTTTGTCTGTTTATTTTGAAAATAGCCATGGGTTCCAGATTCCCAGAACTGATTTTCTTAGATTAGTGATTTGTACTTAGAGATAGAGCCCTGAGCAATATTATTCTTCAATTAAAAATTTTTTTAAAACTTGACTTTAGGGGAAGCATGTCATGTTTACATAGCATCAGCAATGCGTGGAAGACAGTCACCACACATATCTGAAGGCAGACAAAGGTTCAATTGTTTAAATGTTCTTTTCACCTCATAGATAGTAAGGCGTGCTGCCATTCTAACTCAACCTTTTAAAAATGATTGTACCTCCTTCCACCTTTAAAGCGTTCTAAATAAATTCAGCACAAACTCCATCTCCCATCTTCCTTGTACTAACTAGGCTCTTAGAGGTACAATACAATTAACTCTGCAATGTATGGCAGAGTACGCCATCTCACTCTCAAAATGAGCATTTCTCTGTTAGCACTGTAAGCTTCCCTTCCCTTCTACCACCGTACCAGTCCCCACCGCCACCACGCACAAAAAGCAGCACAAGCTGAGGGGAACGTGACCTCGCACAAACGCTTACAGCAATATAATATTTGTGTGAGAACCAACGATGTCACACATATGTGGGCTTGGTGTGTTGGGTTGTTTTGTTCTCGGGGTTACAATCCCATTGTCTTTTCCTGGTGTTTAAACCACTTGGATGCCTTGAAAGTCAAATTAGAAATTTTAGTAAACTAACTAAAGCCTTGCCTGAGGGCAAAAGGGAAAAAAAATGTGTGTGGAGAGGATGGGGGAGTAGTTGAGTTTGTAAAAATACTCAATGCCAGTAAAAGAACACCTAGAAAGTCTCTTTCACAGGCATGCTGCCTGGACTCTGCAAATTACCAAGGGCACTGACTCTCTCTAGGAGATGTATTCTTTATGAATCTCAAGACACTTGATGTCTTATGTCAGTAAAAATATGTAGTCTGGAACTATTTTTTTTTTAATTCCACACGCACATCAGCTTAGATCCTGAATCAGCTCCGATTTCCCCCCTCCCTCTCCAAAGTTGCTTGTCTTATGAATGAGTCATGACATTTTAAAAGTCATAATCCATTTGAAGTCCCAAATTAGACTAACTTGTGTAGCATGGTTAAGTAAATTTGGCTGTGCCAGTCTGTCCACAGGGCTCTATTCAATTCTACCTGTTTCAGTATCCTAAAGCAGTTATCTTTTAACTTTGAGGGAAGGGCAGAAAAAGAACCAGATGGATGTAGGTAATATACATTTTCAGGCTGTATTATAGAAAGTAAAGGTCCAGACTCTCCCTTACTTATGTCTCTGCCAATGGTAGTCACTAAAGATAAGAAGAGCACTCAGTATCTTTCAACATTTTAATTACAATCGAGGGGTCACTGAAGTGTATGTAAAATCTAAAACTAACCAATTTCCCTTTTCAATGATAAGATTTCACTTTGCTGTTTGGTTTTTAGTTTTCATTCCTTTCCTACATTGTTCTGTTTGACAGTGGAGAATATTTTCCCACTACAGTAACAGAGAACAGTGAGTACTTTTTCTAAAAGCAGTGTGGGATTGTCCTCTACCTGCTGAGAACCCGGGTCTCAGCTGTCCATTAACAAGTTAAAAGGAAAAGATCTGAGGCCCGGATTGGAGAACAGGCAGTTTTCCACGCGCCTCCAGCCATCTCTTTTTCTGTTTTTAAATGCTACTGCAGTGTTGTTTCTCGCTGTCTGAAAGGACCACAGCGTCTAAAACCCTGATTGTCATCCTCAGTAGGAGAACAGGTTTCCAGTTTCATCAGCTGGAACAAAGTTGTGTATTCGTGTATGTGTGTGCTCAGTTTAAAATGCACAAGAAACGAGGCCTTTCCAGGGCAGCACTTTTTTCTGGGTAGAAAAAAAAACCCCAACATTTCGTCCATAATTTTGATAGTTTTTGTTCCTAGTCTGGTTCACTAACCCCTGCCCCCCCTCCCAAAAACACACACACACACACACACACACACACACACACACACACACACACAAACCTCTTAGAGACATTTCCAAGTGGAGTTTCTGAATCCAGTCTCCATGAACTTGAAGTGCTCAGAAGTACCCACTTGGCTACTTGCCTGCAGCCTATAAGACTAAGTCCATAGTACCCCAGTGAGAAATGCTCCTGAAACATGGTAGCCACAGACACTAGTTCCTCTGGCTTTGGACCGCTGGAGGAGGTGGTCTAGAAGTCTTTAGAGACTTCTGGGAGAAAGCTTTGGAAAAGGAATAACCCACCTGTGCCTGTCAATACCACCCACCTTATAAAATCTGGGTAGACTGTGTACTTCAACAGCCAGGACCAAGAATGCTGAGTAACTGGACCATTGCATTCCTGCTGGGTCCCAGACTGGACATGGGGAAGAGCTACTCTCTCCCTGGCCCCAGAAGATAGCGATCCAGGCACACTGTAGAAGCAAAACTTCTGCCCTAAAAGATGTCCTTTAGAAGCCAGGGTATCTCTTCCCGGCCGCAGAAATGGCGACTAGCTCCGAAATAGGCCATCTCCCTGGTTGGCACTGCTTGGCCCGCACTCGGGTGAGGCGTTTAAGTCGTAAAGCCAAAGCCAAGAAAGATCCCAGTCTAGTAGGAAGGGCCGCGGAGGAATGGGCCGCCGGGCCGAGGTCTCATTCGACAAGACTCAGGGCCAGAGCCAACTGTTGGGGGCGCTGACACCTGTGCTGGGAGCCGCAAACAGCCAGAAGACATACTGCACTTCAAGGCTGGGTATCACCCCGCCGCCGTGGAGCCTCCTGTGCCACTCAACCGGGAGGCCGAACCTTGAATCTGGAGATGAACCGGGACGCCCAGGACGACAACTGCTGCGTTGTTCACGAGGCCCAGCCCAAGGCCTTCTCATTTCCCTTAAGGCCAGCTTGCCCTCCTCTGCTGTCAGGGACTTCGCAGAGGATCCGGGTCCTGAGACGAGTGCGATTCTCTTCGGAAGCTGAAGGGAGCGGAGAGCAGAGAGTGCTCCAGGACTGCCTTTGCCTCCCCGGTCCGCGGTGGCACTAACAGCTCCCCCAGTTCGCTGCAGTGGAAGAAGCCCAGGCCACGACCCTTTTGATCCTGGGTCTGGAGTCCTACTGGTGGGCCCTGTGAAAGACCCTCCGGCGTGGGAGGCTGCTCCAAGTGCGGCCTCAGCAAGCCGAGCGCGCGGAGCCGGAGGGCGGCTGAGGAGGGGCGCAGTCCTGGCGCTCGCAGGGCCCTCGGCGTGCGCGTGAGGATAGGGCGACCTGACCCGGACGACCCTCAGCAAACCTGAAGCTAGCCCATTGGCACGGTCCCACTGGAAGCTTCCATCCCAGCAGTCCTCGCCTAAAAAATAGGTTCAATATACGGCTAGTGGTCTCAAGTCCAGGTTCTACAAAGACTCAGGATGCTGGTCAAGCCCCTTTGCCTCCGGACACTTAGGAAGCTTCTTCTCAGCCACTCGGTCACAGTGGGAAGACAGCCGGATCCCAGCGACATTGTATTGAGATTAAAGATGTTTTAGAAAACTTCACTCGATTTTGTGTGTGTGTGTGTGTGTGTGTGTGTGTGTGTTTAGTCTCACTTGGCAAATGCTGTGAAGTTTCGTCCTAAAATCACTTTATTTATAAGAAACCACTCATTATTTTTTGGTTATCGTTATGAAATCTGTGGAGGAGAAACGAAAAGTGGCTCTAGATTTGGTTAAATTTTAACTCCGAGAAGGTGAACTGGATTCCCCTTAACAGCTGGTTCTCGAAGATTTCCTCGAGGAGGGGAAAAATATGGTTAGTCCCCCTTCTACTGATCGCTCTAAAACGATTGCCAAGAAAGCTCAGAACAATATCCAGCTTTCTCGCCTCCTCCTGCTTGCCCCGCTCTTAGCCAGACTGAACCAGGGATGGCGGAGAGAGGAAGATTGTGCAATTTCTTATTAAACACATCTGGAATATGCACACTCTGGATCGAGTGCCAGGAATTTTACAAAGAGTTTATGGCTATGACAGAAAACTGTCCTTTTAACGAGTTTACAAGCAGTAATCACGGGGGCTTTTACAGGACCCGCCGTCTTAGCTGCTAGCCAGATCTGCAGACTTTTCCAAGATGCACCAACCAAGTGAGCAGGAAGTGGGCCGGCGCACCCTGGGAGACAGAACTTCCACGACTCTAAAATTGTGCCAAGAGGAGATGCAAGAGTTGGTGGGGGGGGCGGTGTAGTCGGAGTAGGAAGCGAGGGCATGTAAGAAATTAAAGTAATTGGCTCTTCCTTATTTTCCAGAGAGATTTCCGCGGTCTCTTTTGAAGCCTGTCAGGGTCACTGAAAGCTATCTTTGTGCCGGGTGTTTGTTTTGGGGAGTGAATGTGAAGAATGTGTGGAGATTCCCTGTGAGAGCCCCTCCTGCAGAGGGTGGCATTTCTCCGTGGCCCAAGACGTGGAGAATAAACACCCTAGTGACTTAAATAAACAGCGACTTAATGATCCAAAACACTAACAAGGGAGATTGGGACCCAGAGCTCCCAGCCCAAATGATGGTCTCTGGGCTGCTGTATGCACATCTGTCCATCACCGAGGGAAAATGACTTTATAAGTAAAAGTGACTATATTTAAAAGCACAGTGATCATTTCTCCTCTGAACTCAAAACAATTTGACAGTTTGAAAAAAATTCATAAGGAGCCCTTAACTACACACACACACAAACCTCATTCCACTTAGGTCAAGAACAATAAGAAAAGGAAAGAAAGAAATATATTAATGTTGACACTTATAGATGAGGAAAAATCAAAATTATGAAACTGTCATGTCAGAAAATAAATAGATCCTCCCTGGGGAACAATATTTTACAAAGCACAAGCAAGCCAGTCCTGTTATCCTGAGTAGAATTTTAATAAATAATGCCATTTGTTTCACTAGTCTTAAAAGCTAAATACAGGAGATACATCATTTTGCCCCAGGCAAAAAGAACATGGAGCCTTCACGGTTACTGGGATTTTTCTGGACACTATCTGACAAAGAGCTCCTGCTGGCCTGCTTTTTATTTGTACACATCAATTCATAATTTTAAACCCTTGTCTGAGTTCCCTTTTAAAAAAAAAAAACATAAATTACTTTAACTTTCACAGTCTTTTCACAAATTGTTAGCACAAAAGAGCCCAGTTAACGTACGGATGCTGTGGAGAGGAAACAGTGGCAAACAAAACTGAATTTCTAAATAATAAAAAATAAATAAATACCCAAGGCTAAATTTCTTCTCTTTCATCATATCGTTAACCGAGGCACTATACTTGGTTTCAGGTGAGAGACTTCAGAAATACCCTGCAGTTCACAACTACTACTAAGAAAGCAAGAAAACTTGTTTTTAGATAGGGCCCGATGACAGCACTACATAACTCACCTTTCAGAAACAGAGTCAAACTCCTGGTGGTCTACCGAGTTTTAATTTAGACTGGTTTAGGTACAATAGAAAAGAAGCCTAAAAACACATGCTGTTGTGGTAACAATTACCAGGTTGCCAGATTTGTTGGCACCCTTCCGCAAGTAGAAATTAGTAGAAGGGCCCTCGTAGCAGAGGCAGCCTACAGACAGGAAAGTTCTGAGGGCAGAAGTAATGACATTTAGGAAAGTGGTTCTCCCCCTCCATCATTGGTACACTTTTAGAGTTTGTCATAAAAGAAAAAAAAAAAAAAGGAAAAAAAATCACCAAAACCCCCGCTAAATTTGACAAAAATAGTTGTATCACTAATGTCTCTTCTACTTCTAATCACCTCACATAGGGAGCATTAAGACATTTAGGCACTTGTTTTCCCCACTAATACTGTTCTTTTATTTAATCTACATAAAATTATTTAACACTAAATATGAAAAATGTAAACTTAATTTTCCCATCAAGACAGTTATGATTATAGTTCTCCTATTCATCTTAAGAATGCAGTCAGCTCCTCTCAGGCTGGAGGTTTCTTGTTTTCATTCTTTTGATATGTCTCTCTTACTCTTCATTTCCTTTTCCTCTTCCCTAAACCATTTCTCCATAAATAAATTAAAAGGAAAGAATTAAAATCCAGTTGACTTGTAATTTCTGTTCAGTAAAAGAAGATGAAGAAGAGGAAGAGGAGACAGAAGAGGAGGAAGAAGAGGTGGAGGAGGCTACTGAAATGGATGCCTGGGTTGTCCAGAAGCAAGACTGGGTGCTTTTGTTTCCTGACCTTCCAGTGGGAGGGGAAATGAAGAGTACTAAGCGTTGGAAAGGAGAGGGGGACTATGTTCGGCTGAGATCGCTGTTGGTTGTAATTTTTAAAAGACATTCGTGAAAGCCCAGTATTCCTTTATAGGCAAAGAACGCCAGAAACGAGCTGCAAAAGTGTTCCTGCCGTCTATATACAAGTGTCCCTAGTTGCTGTGGTTGGTTGCTGCTCCAGCCATCCCTTCAAGGCCCCAGTACCTCCCCACTTAGGAGCCCAAGTCCACCAGACTGGAGGTGAGTGGGCCCAGTAGAGAGTCCTGGAGCTGGTGCTGATGCGCCTGCAGGCCGTGGCTGGGCTGTGAGGCCGTTAGGCCTGGAAGAGAATAGTTTGAGCTCCTGGCGTGGCCCATATTGCTCTGTAGCAGAAGGACCGAGTTCTGGTCTGGACTTTGGGGAGGTGAGAATTCCTCTTCTGAGCTGGACATGAGCGGCTTGCCCCCTTCCAGAGGAGAGAGTTGATTCTGCTTGTTGGAGGAGGAGTTATTGTTTTCAGTGTTCTCCCTGAGAAATAGAGGACAACACCATATGGTTAAAAAAAAAAAAAAGGTTAAAAAAAAGTGTGAGGTGAAGGGAGGGGGGCTGGAAGGAGGAAAGGCCGTTGTGCAATCTGTCACCAACCCAAATGGAGGAGCTCTACCTCCCACCCATCCCCAAGGGTCATGGGGGAGGTGAGGAAGCTGACTAGAGAAATGGGGAGCCTTCTGCCCCCTTCTCTTCTGTACTTCTCAAAGTCAGATGAGCCGGGTTTATTTAAAATGAGGGGGGGGGGAAATGTGTTTTCAATTTTGTCCAAGTAGCTATGTTTAAGTACCTATAAACTAGACCCATATTTCCAAGTAACTGGGAGACTTTCCGACAAATGGTTGTCGGTTGTCGCGATAAAGAAATGATCAGGAGACAAACTGCCCTACGCACAAATCCTTGCAGTGACCCAAGTCAATCGCCTGCTTCCATGTGAGGAAACAATTATATGACCAGTTTCTCTGCCCCTATCCGGACATTGGGGTTTCAGAGACCTAGGACAGGTCATGGGAAGTCGTGCCCAGAGCGGCCCAGTGACCTGAGTAAACACAGGGAGCTTAGCCAGTCTCTCGGGTTTCATCCGGGAGTGGGCCTCGGGTTGGCTTCAGGGACCCGCCGCTCGGTAAGGGAAAGGCTAGCTGGAACCCTGCAATCTCCCTTCCCGATTCTCTTCTCAGCCCCATCGGCTCTCCTCTCCCGTTGCAAGCCACCGACCCGCAGCCTCCCACCCTTTCTCAGCAGAGAAAACTCCGCAGCAGCCCCGCCCCGGCTGGGCTCCGGCCGGGCCGGCACGACCCGATGTCAGTGCCCGCACCCAGTCGGGGTCGGCTTCGGGACCTCCCCGCTCGCGCTCCCGCCTCCGGAGCGCCAGCGGCCACCCTGCGCCCAGCGCCCGGCCGTCTGCGCCCTCCCTTCCTCGTGCGGCGTCTTTCCGAGAGCCCCTCTCCGCGGAGACCAGGCTGGCGCTGTGGTTTCCCATCGGTTGGCGAACGTGGGAGTCTGACCTTCGGCTCCCCGGCCGCCAGCGAACAAAGGGGAGCCTGAAGGGCCCTGCGCCCCGGTCCCCTGCCCCTCCCGCCCCGCGCCGGCCTCCGCACCGCGGCCAGAAGCTCCACAGCAAGCAGCCCGGCCCAGCAGCCGCGTCTGCGCGGGGAGAAGAGGGGGTTGCAAAGACTTTTTTTTTTTTTTTTTTTTCTCCTTGCTTTCGAGCTCCGGGGCCGGAGGAGCCAGCGATTGGAGCCCCTCTCCTTGCCCGCGGCGCCGGCGGGGTCAGCGAAAGCAACCCGGCCAAGCACAGGGGAGCGCGGCAGGCGGCAGTCTTTCCCCGGCTTGGGGCCTCGGATGGGACACCCCGCTGCGACTCCCCCGGAGCTCCCCTTCCACGGTTATTTCTTCACCAGACTCCTCCCTTTGTCCAGCTAGCGCGGCGTGAAGCAGAACTCCCATCCGCAGACCAGCCGCAGAGGCGAGTAAAGAGTCCGGAGGCACTGGGGGTCCAAGCGGACGTCCCAGCCCCGCTTCCAGTCGGAGCGATAGGGCGAGGGTTCGAGACCCTCCTCCGCCCCGAGCCGCTCCCCTCGCGACACCAAGCACTACACACACACACACACACCCGCCACCCCCATGAGCCACAAACTCTCCCTGGCCCCTCGCTTCGCTGCAACAAGCCGAGAAGGCATGAAAAACAAACCCGCGGCCGACAGTTCCCGACACTCTTCCCCACCAGAGAAACCCACGCGCGTGCGCTCAGAGCAAACGCGGCCCAGTCCCTAGAAGGGACCCTCAAGAGTTCGTGAACTTTCGCTGCGGCGTAGCCGAGGCCCGGCCGCCGCCCGGCGGACTTCTGCCTGGCGGAGGTGGGTGCGGACTCCCAGGCGCAACGCCTGCGTGGGGTCAGAAAGGGGAGAAGGGCGAGACTCCCCAGAGTGGCCTGGGCCTGGGCAAGCGCATCGCGTACCTTTCCTTCGCCTCGGCGGCCCGGTCTCTTTGCCTCCGGTTCTTAAACCAGTTGCTGACCTGCGTGGTGGTGAGGCCGGTGGCCTCGGCCAGCTCCCGCTTCTCCCGCGGCGAGGGGTAGGGGTTGTGAGCGTACCACTCCCGCAGCACTCCCCGCGACTTCTCCTTGAAGCAGTAGCTGGTCTCCTCGCCATCCCAGATGGTGCGCGGCAGAGGGAATTTTCGGCGCACCCGATATTTGCCCACGGCACCCAGGGGTCGGCCGCGAAGTTTCTCGGCCTCCACGTAGTGCGCTTTCAGCCACAGCTGCTGCAGTTTGGGGTGGTTGTGGGGCGAGAACTGATGGCTCTCCAGGATCTTGTAGAGCTCGCGGAAGTTGCCGCGGTGAAAGGCGACCACCGCCTTGGCCTTGAGCACGCTCTCGTTCTTGTGCAGGTGATCGCAGGCGGGCAGCGACCACAGGAACCTGCCCAGGCGTTCCAGGTTCCCGCCTTGCTGCAGAACCTCGCACACGCACGCCACTTGCTCTTGCGTAAAACCAAACGACGGCAGCATCGACATGGCTGAGCGCTGCCGGGGCGCAGGGGCCCGGGCGCACGCGGCAGGGAGCGGAACCGAGCAAGCGGGGGTGGGGCGGCCGCCACGGGGAGGGGGGGCGGCTGCTCCTAACCCCCTCCCTAGGCTTGGCGAGGGCCGAGCCGACCAGTCGGACCTTGCGGGTGGGAGGCGATGGAGGACAAGGAGAAGAAGCAGGGGCGCGCCGGACTCCGAGCGCCTGGCGCACTCCGCAGCCTTCCGGGCCTCGCCGGCTCCCGCCCGCCGCCGGGTGGATGCTGCTGGTTGCCGGGGAACTTGGTTTCTGTTCTCCCCGCAGCGGCCTTAAAGCGCGCAGCGTCCCCGGCGCGCTGATTGGCTGCGGGCGGCGCCTATCCGAAGCTGGCCAGCCTGCGCGCCGCCTGGCCGGGCTGCAAAGCCGCGCCGCCCCGCCGCCCCGCCGCCCCGCGTGGGGAGGGCGAAGCTGCAGAGCTAGGGGGTGAGGACTGGTGGTGTGGGGGTGGGGGGTGGGGGCTGGGGGTGGAGAAGGACCCTGAGAGGTGGAAAGTGAGATGGGGTCCGGAGGAGGGAACTAGGGTGCTGGAAAGTGTGAGGAGCAAGTCGGGACCTTGCGAGCGGCGCCCTCTTTGGTGTCACCTAAGGGGAGCCGCGCGCATCTCCGAACAAATCAATGACTGCAGACGCTCTAATGACCCTCTTCGCCATACCCCTATCCCTGCCCCTTGCAGTCTTGGCTTTTCCCGGTGAGCTCATATTTAATTACCTTAATGTTGAGATGAATAAATAATAGATTGATGAATAGCTTATGGAACGCGATAAATAATACAAGAGCAGACTAGGGTTCTGTACTGCAGACACTCAGAGAGTGGCTTCTCCCAGGTTCGGCTTCAGCTCTAGGAGCCAAACCTAATTTTCTCCGTCTTTTCCCTTCCTAACCCCCAATACCCTCCAAAGGGCGTGAGTACTCCGACTTGGGCAACATCCCCTTCCTTCTCAAAGCCCCTCCAGAAGTGGGATCATGAGGGTTGACTCTGGCACAGTAGCCCAGTGGATAGAGACATTCGGGCTTCATTTGCAATTTAGTATCTTGAAGTCCACACACTTCTGAACTCAGTTTCCCCATTTGCACGCTTGCGTTTTGTCAGTGCCACCTCAGCTAGGGATGGATGCTGAAAAGCTTTACTTGCCATTAGCAAAACAATGTTTTGGGAACCTCATGCAAAAGGCTCTGGATAGGGTGTAAATTAAATAAAACTGTTGTGCCCAGATCCAATAACTGTCCGGGTGTAACCTAATCCTTGCCCTGGTCTGAGAGGGACACTGCCCTCAAAGCGAGATCCACAGTGTCTCCAAGAAGATTAAATAAAGTGTGTGTGTGTGTGTGTGTGTGTGTGTGTGTGTGTGTGGTATTGCAATGCCGTCCTGTTTTGCTGCCTAGAGAAAGAGAGGCGTCCTGCAATTTAAGTCTCATCATCTGCTATTTTGTTTCCGTGTGGAGAATGCTTAGTAAAACTGCACAAACAAATGAAGCTGTAATTATCTTAAGCCTCATTTGCACACCTTGTTCCAAAGCAATTATTAAAAAGATTTCGAAAACAATTAGCCTCTCTAAACAAAGATAATCCATTGTCAGTAGCCAAGACTGGCAACAGATAAGAACAATGTGTGGAGATAGGGGAAGCCAAATGGTGGCAGGAGAGTGACTTTATGACTATACTTATCTCTGATTAGATAAGTTCAAAACAGAATTTTAAGTACACTTCAAAAATGCTTTTGATTTCAGTGTGCCCTCTTAGAGAGTGGCGAGGAGCACACTCTTCAAACTTGCTTGTCTTCTTTCGATGTTTTGATTCCATCAGCCAAAGAGGCTGCACCGAAGGAACCTTTTGCATTTGGAGATCTAATTGCGAGAAGGGTTTCCCTTTTTATTATTTATATGGTTTTAAAATAATGCACCCTGTCCAGTGCACCCTGTATCATGCATTTCAAACTCATAAAGGGTTCCCACCTCGAGGTTGTTTCCCCCTAGAGATTGCAAGTAGACAGACAGCCTCTTCTCTGATGAGCTCCCACACATGCTTTCTGCCTCCTGGAAACTCCGGCTATCCCATGCAATTAAACCTTGGAAGCAGATGCTAATACGTCATTACATTTAGGCTTGATTTTAAAAATGCATTTAATGGATTGTATTATTTCAAAAGAGCTCCTGCCACATGGTATGCCCAGTGACTTACTTTCTAAACTGGAAGCCTGGCACTGCTGAGCCCAAGGCTGTGTGCCTGGTAATTTTCCCTGGCTGTCTTATTTTAGTGCTCATGACGTTTCAGACGAAGCCTTAAGGAACTGCAGTGTCCTGCCAAGAGGAATGTCTGTGCTTGGAACAGTCCTTATTGACATGGCAGCTGTGTGAGGACCAGAATGGGGACTTATATGGGCTCTCAAAACCAGTACCCTGAAGTCTGGAACAAGTGTGCACAATTAAAATGGGAGGATTGTAAGCACAGTCACATCTCTTAAGAGACAAACGGTATGTGGAGTACAGCGTGTACTTTGTAATTAACAGTCTTTTACGGAAGGTAGGTATAACACACAGAGAAGTACAGGCATACATTTACAGAGGACAACAGGAGAGGGTATGGCCACCATTTCTCTGGCATCTTCCAGATCTCCCTGGCCACTTCTTTTTATCTCTGTTCAAAAGGAATCAGGACTGTACCAGACACTGGTGACAAGTGGGAAGAGAATTGCCATAGGTGCTGTGATAACAGGCACCGAAGTAACTGAGAGGTACTTTTTTTATTTTTCCAGAAGCAGGGGGGGTGGTCGATGCACCAGCCTTTCCCTCCTCCCACTTAATACAATAGATCACTGAACTAAAAAGGAAAAGTGCTATGTGCTTTGTACCAAGGAGTCTACCTGCTATTTGGATCCCTCAGTTAAGGGACCCAATTGTTATAAATGATAATTATTGGCTTGGATATATAAGGTTTCCCAAAATGGAACCTTCCACTGAAAACCACTAAAAGAGGTAAAATGACATGAATTTACAAACCACATAAACCAAATGATCCATTTTAAATCGCGTACAGAAAGGTTTGCGTTGTTCTGTAATATAAAACCTTTGCTGTCAATGCAAATCGCATGAAAAGTAGAGATGCGCTGGGAATTTAAAGGGAACCCAGCAACTCTAGCCCGCTCACTGCTGCCCTGGCCGCTTCCGGGTTTAGTAGGGTGAGGCTGGGCGAGAGGTTCCCGAAGTCGGGTTCAGCTCCTGGTGCCTCTACGGTGCAGGTAGAGGCCAGGTACATCCAATCAGTTGACTGAAAGGCCAAGGCGAAAACACTAGGAGCTGCTGGGCTGACATAGGCCTTGAATCAAAACCTAGTATCTAGGACCTACTTGTTTTTCTCCTGACTTGAAGCATCTTGGGGGGTCCCAGAGGGGTTTCTTGGATTTCCTCACCATCAAGAAGGACTTGGGGCTCCTACCCTACCTACAGATTTGGAAGTCAAGGGCATCTTCAATAAACTAGTGTCATCTCTATGTGGCAGTCCGGAGACTCAGAGGCAACAATATTCCATCTTTTTTCCTCCGCTTCGTCGGAGGCGGCTTGTGCCCTGGGTCCTTGGGAACCCTGTTCAGATCCTGGAGAGGCCGCCCACCTGCCCCGCGAGGGACGCAGTTGCCTGAGAGGACTGAATAGGCCCGGGGATCAGCAAGGGAGATTTGCGGACCCGGAGAGGAGAAACTCAAAACCAGTCCATTAGTAAATGAGTTTTGTGTTGTCAAGGTTCTTTCCCATCCACTTGCTGTTCTGAAAAATAGATCACGTTTCGTTATCTTTAGTGGGAATCTGCAACGCGACACCGGATCCGCGCGGCCCCCGCCTCCCTCCCTTCCATCCATCCTCTCTGCCTCGTTCTGCTGCCTCGCTGAGGGGAGCCGTCCGGCCTTCTCGGCTTATTTCTGAACAATGAGGATTTGTCTGTAGTCCTAATGTATTTATGTATGGAAGTAGGGGGTGGTAGTGGCTTTCTCCTGGAAGTGGGAAGTGTCGGGACAGAGGCCTCTGCTTCCGTGGTGCGAAAAGGCTTGGCTGGCCCAGGACGACAGCCGACCCCGCAGCCCCCTCCCACACCTGGACAAACAGAACCAGCTGGAGTCCTACGCCTGAAACCCTGTCCTCCACCCACCGCGTCCAGCTCCAGAAAATGCCATCTCAACCTCTGCACTGTCCCGAGAAACACAGAAGGACAGATAGGATATGCCACCTCCAAACACATACATCCTAGCTCTGTTCTCAACCAATCTGAGCTCCCTTTTCCCATTGCCTCCCCTCCTTATACTGAAAACAAACAGAGGGGAAAGAAAGGGGGTGCTTGACCCCTGTGGTTGGGGTGTTATGGTCTGTCTCCCCGTGTGTCTCCGTCTCAGGCTCTGTACTACTCAGAGAAAAGTGGCTCATTCTGTCTGCACCTGAGCTGTCATTCACTCTCGCTCTACCGTTGCTTTTCCTTCTGCTCTCCTCCTCCTCCTACTCAGCCTCTTCCTGTCTTCTCTCCCCCTCTCTCTGTGCTTCTTTCTTCCTGTTACTTAAGGTGCCCTCCAAGAAGGCTCAGCCCAGGGACACCAATGGTTAAGTCTGAGCCAGAAGATCCTGCTCAACATTAGGTGGCAAGCACCCTTCAGGAGAGTGAGGTGTCACAATCAGGTCTTAAGGATGTAAGACACACTGGTCCCTTTCTCCTCACATGTTACACTGGAGCAAGTTTACAAAATGAAAGCTCACAGAGAGTGCTTATCTTCCATTGGATTTTCAATCAACTCTCCCCTCCCTCTCCCTCAACTAATGTACATCCTGAATACCACATCTGTCTAAGCTAAGAAGAATTTCCTTTTGGGAGGTGAAAGCCTGCAGCTCCTCCTGTTCAGAAGAAAGTGCTAGTGATGGTAATGCAGGGTGACACTAAATAAACAGTTAGGGTGGACTGAAAAGATGGAGTTAATTATCCAGTGAGCTGCATTTCAGCCCAGACCATCAGGGGCTGATTTGTTTTGGCTCATACTCCAAGGAAGGAGACAAACCACTCTCTTCTGCACATCTCTTTGGGATCCTGATCATACATATCTCGAACAAACAAAACAAAAATCACTATCCGGGTACCACTGCTTCAATTATAATCTCGTTTTATTACTCTTCCACAGATTGCAAAATAATGTATATTTTGTTACCTCGCTGACCTAGAGGAAAAAAAATGCAAACACATTCCTGTGAGAGAAAAATCAGGATAGTTAGAGCCTCCCCCCCTTTTTAAATTTGTTTTTAGAGTTCCAGTTGTAAGGTTGTAAGGAAAGCAGTTTGTTCCCTCCCCCTCTCTTCTCTTGGATCTTACAATCAATTTATAAACCTACATGTTTATAAAAAACTAAAATGTTAGCCTGTCTTTCGCCTTGGTCTTCCTCTCCATCCCTCCCTCTCTCCCTCTCTCCCTCTCTCTCTCTTTCTCTCTCTCTGTCTCTCTCTTTAAATCAGACTTCGTGAAATTTTAGATGCAATTAGATTTATTGTTTGCGTGATTCCCTGACTATCCGGTTTCCTCAGGTAAGCCTGTACTTATATATAAATCCCAGTAACTTAAAACGTCTCCCTCCCCAGTTTGCCCCCCCCAACCCACACATTCTGATATTAATAATCCCGGCTGCCCCTCTTTCCGGGTCATTACGGTACTGCTGGTCTCTAATCAATCCTAATGCGATGGCAATTGGAGTCCCTGATGACTGCGGCTCGGGTTTCTTGTAATGGCTCTACCACATTTTCCTGGACCTCTTTCTTTAACCTGAGATGCCAAGGGGACGAGTCCCTCCTTGGCGGCTGATTACTTCAAGATGTGGGGGCTGGTTTGAACAGAAGGAGAAAGACACGCGCACAGTGTGGCCACCGTAGCCTGCAGGGATGAACAGAGGTCTGCACGCCGGGCAAAGGCACCCAAGAGCCTTTCACTGTTCCTGCGACAGTGCGCAGGCCCAATTCACCCTGGAGGACCGAAATGAAGACTTTTATCGTCTCCCCCACCCCAACTACCCCTGGTGTGCAGAAGCTTAATGGTTTCGGGGCGTCACCAGCTCCGGTCGAGTCTCACCATCCCGGCCCCCCCCCCCCCCCCCCCCCCGGCCAGGACAGCCTTTTATTGCTCCCTACCTTTCAGATCCGGCTCCCCTTGCCTCCGCTTCCTCCCTAGTCTCACTGCGCCTTCCCAGAGGAGACCAAGATTCTCCAACTCTGGTTCCGACCCTTGACCTCTCTTCTGCCCCTCGTCCTTAGTAGTAATGTCTGAAGTTCTCAATCTGTTACAGACTCACTTGGGTGGGATGGCTCTCATTGTCAGGACATGACCCTCCACCCTACCCCAGTCCTCAACTCTGAGGGTCCGTCGCTGGGAGACTTAGGGACACAGGACCAACTCTTCTTTCTGGCTGATGGAAAGAGAGAGCAAACAGCAGCAACTCCTTGAGGGGTCTCCCTCTCTCCAGCCGAATGTTCCTCGATCTGCTCCCCCCATCCCTTGTCCAGACTCTGCCCGAGGCGATCGACACGTTCACAGCTTTTGTATTCTTCCATTTCGCAGTCTAAAGCCATTTAGAGTAACCCGAGCCCAGGATAATTGCCACGTCTCTGCCGCGATACTTTTAAAAAACAGGGTAATGCTTCTGAATTGCGGAAGAAAGTGCTACGGACAAATTGGGCGTTGAGCTGCCTAGATAGATGGCTTTGTTAGAAATGACCAGTGGTTTGTGACTCAATTAGTTCATTTCTGGGAGCCGCCTGTGTTCGACAGCGAGGTCACCTCGAAGCGAACTCCCCCTATCGCTCCAGGGAGCCAGAAGGAGTTCCAGGGTGTGGGATCACTTTTAGGCCTGTGCGTTAGTGGATGGATATTCACGTTGTAGGAAATCTGTTAGCTATTGTTGCTTTTCTCCATTCCTACAAGAGCTGACTTTGGGTTTTCGCGGGCAGAGTTGGGCTGCCTCTGTTTCTGAATGGGCCGCGCAGCATTTATTTGTCTGCAGCCCTCTGAGTAGCTGGAAAGGAAATCTTGGGCAGAGGGTACTGGGAAGGTGTCCATTCACCCATGCCTTTCTGGGAGTCTTACCCACCCGCTGGGGCCTCGACTTTGCAACACCGTTGCAGTTCTTGGCAAAGGCCTCCTAGAAACCAGCGGCGTAAGGCTGCCGGGAAGCTAGTGAACCCCGAGGGACGCGTTTAGGGCTTGGAAGAAGGCTGTAAGATTTTTTTTTTTAATGTCCTCCATCCCACCCAAGTTCAGCCGCCACCCCCACTCATCACTCCGTGTGCAGGCTGGGTCCGGGATTAGGCGCTCAGTAAGGTGCACACCCCGAGTGTTCCCATCCGGACCAGCAGAACCCGGCCTCACCGCGGATCCCCGCACCACGGCTGTGCGGGGACGGCTCCGCCCAGCCGTGCAGACCGGGATCGAGCGCTCTAGCCCGGTGGCCTGGGGACCCCGACCCAAGCTGGTTCTCAGGCCGCTGCTCCCCGGGATTGATGGACGATCAGTAGCTGGGCGGATCGCCGCTCAGGCTGCAGGAAGGAGGAGACCAGGGAGCGGGAGGGCGGAGACCAGAGGGAGGCGCCGGGAGGTCAGCCGAGCAGGGAGAGGGCGCAGGCCGACCGACCAGGCTGGAGGAGGGAGAGGGCGCTGTCTTCCTGGCAAAGGAGCCTTCGGCCTGAAGGAACCGAAACAAGAAAAAAAAAAAAAAGGAACCGGGCGGGCCGGGCACCGGGATGGAGGAGCAGGGACCGGGGTGGCGCAGAGCCTGGGCGCGGGGGTCTCCGAAGGTACTCTTCTTCCCCTGCTCTTCTTCCTTCAGACATAGTCCCCCCTAACCCTCATAGACCCCCCCCGAAACTGGAGGCGTTGGTGTAAGGAACTTTGCGGGCGAGCGAGGTGCTCTAGTTTGCCCTAGGCAAGCAAGGCATCCGGCACTCTTTTCCTAGTGAAGGCTGCACTCGGGTCCTGGGACCTGAAAGCAGGAATCCGCGATTTCTCAAAGCACCTCAGCAAACGGTCTCCCCTAGTTTGTCTGCTCCTTGCCCAGGAAGAGCGAAAACAAGGGAAAGTCTCCACGTTACCATCTGCACTTGGCCGGGCACGCTGGTAGAGATCATAAACATCCAAAATCCAGTTATTAAATAATTCTCCATCCAGAATCATAAATGTCAAAAATATATTTGTTATTGAGAAACCGTTCTCCCTCTATCCCCAAAATCCACACTTCTCGATCGAGGACCGAGGACAATGTGCTCTTGTCTTCCCACAGCATATGAAACTAGGCAAAGCAGAACAGAAGGATCCCAGACCCAAATAGATCCCCCACATCAGTGAGCTGTCTTGAAAGACCCTTCTAGGTAAGGGACCTCCTGGTTTGCCAGAACCTGTAGTCTTCATTCACCTCTTCTACCAGAGAATCTCAAATTGCGAGCTCCATTTGAATTTCCCGAGGAGACCTGACTCTTCGGTAGCCCCTCCAGCAGCAGAATCCAGGTGGCCTTGCAGTCCCGCCCTTGGCTGGGGAGCTAATTCCTAGCAGTAACTGGGTGGGCCGCCGTCTGCCTGACTCTTCACATTGACAAACGCTTCTCTTGTGGGAACGTCTGTTTCTGTTCATCCGATTTTCTAATTTCTTTGATCAGACTAAATATTTTCTTGGCAAACGGAAATTGACCGTGCCATGAATATGATAACAACCCTCTTGGAAAAGAGCTATTTTGTTTCCAAGCACCAGGGACGAGGGGGAAATGGGGGTGGGGCTGGGGGCTGGCTCCTAGAAAATGCCTGTTACAGATTCCAGCACACATTTTTTTTTTTTTTCCTCCATCCTCTGTGAAAACCGCCTCTTCCTCCTGGTATAGCGCCTTCCCTTTCTCCCCTCCCTTCAGGTAAACACACACCTGGCCTTCTAAGACTCTTTGATACTCTTTATTAAAAAATAGAACTTCAATGGATGACTCTGAAGAATTTCCTTTTAAAACGTAGATGAAAGGCAAAGTTAATACAATGTTCTCTTAATCCCTTTGCCTTCTGAGTCAAAATAAATATTTTCTTCTGCATGTGATTGTACATCCTGCCATTTGGCTGTGGCTATAAGCGAATCCACCGGTAATAAAAAAGCGTTTTTGAGGCTGTGTATTGAATGCGATTGTCTTGAAATCAAGGGAGGGGGGAGGGGAGAAGGCTGACTTCACAGGCATGAGTTGGTGGCTTTCTGAAAAAGCTCCAAGAAAAGGACCTTTCACCTCTCATTAGTGATGCCATCAGTGCTCAGGCAGAGCGGGGCTGAGGTCATGTTACATATGGCACACAGTCTGCTCAGCACTTGAAACGTCAGCTTTGAAATTTTAGAGAGGGGAAAGGTCATCTTTAATAAGCTAAAGTCTGGGGCTCCCTTTGCCCTCATTGCTTACTGGGTGGGTGTCCATATGCTTCAGACCCTCTGCTTAAGTTTTTTTTTTTTTTTTTTAAGTTTGAATTTTAGGCTGATTTGGTTTCACATCTTCATTTAAGTCCTAATGCTTTTGGCTGTTAATATATACCAAAAGGCCTCTCATTTTTATAGCAACTCGGTCATCTTCTCTTTTCTTTTTATGCAATCATAAAACTGTCCGTTCTGAGCGATAGCTTTTTAGAAATCTAACTTCCCTGGAGAAATGAAGTGTATCTGTCCATCTGCATACATAGTCCCAGACGTGTGGGCTATAGGGTTACCCCTCTGAGTGGGTAATTTAGCTTTCACTCCTGTATACTGCGACATAATTTACTGAACTTTAAAACTCCTATGTCACGTGAGAGGTCTCCTTTCTGAAAACTTCCTGAGTACATCTAAAATGTTTCACGCCAGTTATTGAAATGTCACTTTAGTCTTACCATGGGGAAGAAACGCACTGATCCCTCTACGAGGCGTACAACAGTGCAGGCGAGCAGACAGATGGTATGATGGCACCAACAGCACTCAGCAAAAGTGCTAACATCCTTCTTCCTCCTTCAGAAGATGGTAGGAACATGTGTGAGTGTTTAATCTTTAAATTGGTTCAATAAATGAAGTTAGCCAAACCCAGGCTACTGAGCTATCCCCAGGTCGCTTTGTAACAATGCTAAGGGTGGATAAAAATAATTTTCTGTCATAAAACTCTGAAAGCGAGTTCTCAATAGTGATTACTCAGTTTACCCAGTTTCAGAAACTTTTCCACAAGAACCTACTGCTGCAGCCCGCGGACACTGTACATGAATCCCTCATTTTTCTTTATAGTTGTCAATGCCTTTTATCCATGTCTCTCTGTATACCAAGTTTTGGGTGTTTTTCCTGACTTTTCTTCCTTTCCATAATAACTTCCAATTTTGCTCACAAAATAAACCTTAAGAAGAAGACAACAATGAGGGTAACCAACTCCAAACAAATATATTTAATAGAATTTCAGAAATTTTTCTTCCACTCTGCAATTGAAAACACTGGAGTGATCTTTAGACATCTTCTTGAGCAAATAAGGAGCTTTTTGTTTGTAAAGAATTTAATGATTGTAACATGTAGAGAGGTTTGGGGTTTGCTTATGACTATTTAGAATCTCAAAAATCCTTAATGTTGAATGAAGCAAAAATTTAAAAGAAGAGGTTGTGCATAATAGCATCTGAAACAAAGGATGAACAGAATGGTTTCATGACCAAGAATGACATCAAGTAAATAATTTATTTCCAATCACTCTCCTACATTAGGGTTTACTGCTAATGAGCTAGTGGACTTTGTGATACTTTTAGCTAACCCAAAGCACTTGAGGCTTTGATGACCCAAATGGTTTGGTAAGTTCAATCAGTCTAGTCAATAAAAAGTGAAAATAAAGATGTACACTATAGTCACAGAGAGAGAGCGAGAGAGGGGGGGGAGAAGGGAGAGAATGCACGTGTGTGTGTGTGTGTGTGTGTGTGTGTGTGTGTGTGTGTGATATATATGTGCATATATAAATGCATGTTTGGGAGAGAGCTAATGTTGCCTGTTTTATTTAATTTTATTAAATTTTAAAGTCTCCCTCAAAACTCCAAGGATAATTTATGTCTCTCCAGTAATTCTGAAAAAAAACAAGGAGTGATTTATTTCAAGCAACAGATTAATCAATGACAGGTTGATAACTCATTAAAGGCCTGTAAAAGGAATGGTAATAATTTTCTCCTCTTATAGCATCCCTCACTGAAGAACCCTTCACGGTTTACAAGCCTGAGCCCATCATCCTCTCAGATCTTTGGGGATTATTACGTCTATTACAAAGGATGATTATACCTTTTATAGAAACATGGCAGTACTGAGCATAGGAGCACAAGTCTGTAATCCTAGCATTTGGGTGGCTGAGGGAGGAGCTTCAAGAGCTCAAGGCCAGCCTGGGCTACCTAGTGAGAACTTGTCTAAGAAGACAAAAACATGGCAGCATGTAACTACAATTTTCCCATGGTGGTATAATTAAGAGGCAGTTCGGGGACAAATGCTACAAATTCCAGAGCCTTCCTAATGTACTAATTCATTTGTTGTGGTCCTGAGAATAAATTCAGGATCACGCAAATGTTAGCCAAGCGCTCTACCACTGAACTATGCCTCCAGGTCCCTCCTTATTTAAAAAAACAGTTTTCCACACAGAAATAAATGATTGAAGTCAGTTTTGCGTAACGTGTTCCTGGCCCTCGCACCGGATTTAGTCCCTATCGGGGTGGGGGTGGGAGAACAAGAAGCAGAAGTGAATCCTTATAAGGTAGATGTTAATTCAATGTATCCAAGACATTCCATAATGCTTTTAAATTGACAGGAGAGAAAAAAGTAACATGAAGTAGAATCAGCCCACTTAATTCTTCTACCCTGTCAGGAAGTAAGCTGTTGTCTTGGTGCAAATGTCATGTGGGAGGAGACAAAGATTACAGGGCCACGAACTGTCCAGTGGAGAAGCTATGAAGTGGTCACAAACAGAGTCACAATAGAGAACACACACTTAGACAAGAGTTGGTCTATGTTTTAATTGCTCATCATTACTTCACCCAGTGAAGAGCAAAAACACCCGGGAACGTTCCACAAAATGGAGGACTGGGTTGTCTCCAGGGCAGGGCTTCCCAAAAACTGAGGAGTCCAACGCAGCTTCTGGGGCCAGCCAGCCCTCCAGTCGGTAGTCACCTCCTTGTGTTTAAAGAGGGGCCCTGGGCTCTTCGCTTGAGCAAACACTGCAGGCAGCTTCGATGCAGCTGGTTAGTGAGTGATATTTTGAGAAAAAAAAAAAGTTATTCTTCTAAAATCAGAGCATAATAAAAGAAATGACCTTTCTAAAATGAAGTTTAACTTTCCAATTTTTACTAACCTAAAACTTAACCTTTTTTTTTTTTTTTTTCTCACGCCATTTTGAAGACAATTGTTAGGTTAGATTACCGGTGAAGAGAAAACTGGGTTTCCGAATAACTCTGTAGAAATGAGAAGTTGAGCAGCTGATAATTAGACTAGGCAGTCCCTGTTGTAGGTCTGGGTGCGGGGAACTCTGGGATCAAGTCTTGTCTAGCATGTGCTAAGGCGCGGGCCCACATCCTCCACACCACAACAGAAAATACAAAAATAAGTTATTGCTCTTCCTGAATGAGTAAGAGCCCCAGAGGCTCATGCAGAGGTCCCTAGCTCCAGTCTCAGCACCACATGCTGGCTCACAACTACCAGTTCCCTGAGATCCAGTGCCTTCTTCTGACCTCTTCTGGCACCAGGCATGCAAGTGGTACACAGATCTAATTGCAGGCAAAACACCCAATCACACCACCTAAAATAACAAAATAAAAATAAAACACAATTATGTTGGAGAACTCATTACCTCCCACCTGTCACGAATGTGTCCAGCTTCACCAAGAAAGATATACCTAGTGGTAACAAGTCGTATGCTTCTGTGAGCCTACAGAGACTAGACAGGGTGTGAGAGCAGCAAGCAGAGGCTCTTCCAGTTACCTGTTGGTGAACCAGAGAGTTGGAGTGAACGCCACTAGCTGAACTGCTCTCTCAGGTTTCCATTTTAGGCAGTTCTACTGTTTGCCCGCTGCCTATGAGGCTGTGAGCTCACTATAGGAAAAGTAAATATTGTCATTTCAAATAAAGAACTGTTTATTATATAACAGAACAGAGACCGCCTTCTATTTTTGAGTCTCTGGTGAGTTAATTGGGGACAGTAGCCAAAGCAGCTGCCCAGGAGGTGGTGTTTGCCAGCAGCTACAGTCTTTAATGCTGACCGGGTTCATGTTTGTAAAGGGGTAATTGCGTTGCTCTGTTCACTGAATGCTCTCTTGGCTTCTGCTGGGGTGCTGGGGTTGAGCAAACTTACCACCTTATCATCCTATGTGACTCCCATCACTCGCAAGGACAAGCCAGAAGCCAAAACAGACCAAGCCCAGCCCAAAGGCCCAGTGATTGTGAATGGGATTCAGCCTAGATTCTTCTCAGCGAAAGAACAAAGGGAATGTGAGGTAGGAAGAAAGACAAGCAAGTAAGCTGGCTGGGAAGATGGCCCAGCGGGTAAAATGCTTTGCAAGCATGAAGAAACCTCATTTAGAAGTACCCAAGTTTTGATTAATAAAAGAATGCTATTTCATGAATCAGCTGTGCCTCTATAGAGAATTTGTTTGTTGTTTTAAGACAGGGGCTTAAACTCTGTAGCCATGGCTGGCCAAGAGCTTGCTATGTAGACCTCAGAGATCCACCTGCCTCTGCCTTCCCACCAAGTGCTGGGATTAAAGATGTGTAACACCATACCTGGCTGAACTTTTTGGTTTTTTAAGAACTTCTTACAGTTGATGCTCACTTGTGAGAAGGATGAGAAGGATCATTATTAACTCCACTTTATAAATAAAGAAACAGACACAAAGAATGGCTAAGTTATTACATATGTGGCCAGAAGCTGGAGGTGTTCTACCTTATGTACTTAGAGCCTTTTCAGTGGCTCTAAGATATTTCATGAATACTATTTTATTGGTCTAAAGTGAACATATCTTTCCCCCTTGTCTTTTTATATTATAAATAAGTCTATTATGGCATTTTTCTGTATATATATTGTGTTAGGATAAAATGCTAAAAGTTAATCTGCTAAGTCTAAGATTCCATATATTAAATCTTTAGAAAGTATGTGTATGCGTGTAGGCCTGAGTGGATGTGTATGTACCACATACATGAAAGTACCCTCGGAAACCAGGAGGGGGCTTCAGACTCCGTAGAACTGGAGTTCCGGGCTGTTGTGGGCTTCCCATCGTGTGTGCTGGAAACTGAACTTGGGTTCTCTGAAGAGTAGTGTGTTCTTAACTGCTGAGCTGTCTCTCCAAATCCTCGTATTTTAATTTTTATATGTGTTGATAAAATATTCTTAAAGAATTTGGACCATTCTGAATTCTTCTTGATGGCATACAGAACTATTTTCTCTAAATGCCTATTTACATATTTAAATTTCGTTGTTGTTGTTTTGACACGTGATCAATCAAAATTATGTAGCTGTTGATGGTCTGCAAGTCAGTTTGGAGACCGGCTTGGCTTTCAACACTTGCCTCCTTCTGCCTCCCGAGTGCTCTAAACATCTGTTTAGTCTCTCAGTTTGATTAGGAAGATGTGATTAATTTAAACTTAATTATTATGCAGCTTAACATCTTTTTGAATTGTGTCTAAACTAGGCATAATGATTTAGGGAAGAGTGCGACTCTAAAGGGAGCACACCGCACAGCCGTTGCCCATATCCGGATAGCCATTATTCAGATACCTAAAACGTGTCTATCGCCTCAAGAAGTTTCCTCTCGCTAGGTGGTAGTGGCTCACATCTTTTATCCTGGCACTCAGGAGGCAGAGGCAGGCGGATCTCCGTGAGTTCGAGGCCAGCCTGGTCTACAGAGTGAGTTCCAGGACAGCCAGAGTTACCACAGAGAAATCCTGTCTTGAAAAAATAAAAAGCAAAAAACAGAAAACAAAAACCAAAAATAAACAAGTTGCTTGTCTCACTCCTGCCAAGTGAAGTGGTCGCTTTCCTCATCTCAACATCTGTTCATTTAACCTGTTCTCAAGTTAATGCAAGTGAAACTAAACTGCCTTGTCATGCCTTCCTTTTTTCAAGACATCTGAAGGATTCATGCTTGTAGTTTTGTGTTTATCAGTAGTTCATGTTGTATTCCATTTATCCATTGATGAATATTTGAATTATTTCTACTTAATGGGTCAAGATACTAAGAACACATTTGTGCATATCTTCCCCTGGGCATGCATGCTAATTTTTCCTAGCTGTACACCTGAAGTAGAAAACAGAAATAGCCAAGAAGTATTCGGGGAACTGCTCAGCATCACTACTCAATGTGGAAGTGCAAATTAAAATATAATGTCAAATAAAAAATAAAAGATAATATTCCCTCCATGTCAGTTAATACCTGTTGGAATAGCCGTTAACAAAAAGACAAAAGAAAATGAGCCCTGGAGAGGATGTGGAGAAAAGGCAATCATTTTTTACTGCTGTTGGGAATATAGTTTAGTAGAACCATCAAGGCAACCAGTATGGAGGTGTTTACTGCTCTAGAGGCGGTGTGAACCTGGGAGAGTAGAGCCTGAAAATGAGGCGGACTGAAGTCTTTATTCGGAACATCAGTTTATACTCTGAGGGTTAGGAGGAGTCACCAGTAAAGTACACCATCCCAAGGGCAAGCTGGAGTGGTGGGCAAGGTGTAATGAATAACCTGAAGTAAAGTCGCTCCTATCCACTACACCTGGGAGGAGCACAAAAGTACATTCCAAGAACAATTCCATGTTTTTTTTGAAGAAATGGAGGTCACAAGACTCTTGTGCTGTTTTCTTAGAGTTTTCTCACAAGCGTTCAGAATTCCCCTCTTGCATGACTCCATTCTTGAGCCGTGTTCCAACACAGAGGTTCTTAAAAATTGAAAATAGAGGTCTAAGATGACACAAACTTTGAGAAGGCTGAGGAAAGAGGATTTGAGTTTGAGGCCAGCCAGGTTACACAGTAATTTGAAGTCCCCTTAGGCTACATAGCAACCCCACCTCAAACAAACAGATATTGCTAAATATGGAACTTCCCTGCTACCCAGAAATTCCACTTCTTTCCCCATTTATCTGTCGGTGGACTATGTGGCGTACACATACGTAAGGGGATATTATTAAGCCCCAAAAGAGACAGAAATTCTATTGTTTGAGACAATATAGATGAACCTGGAGGACAACATGTTAATTGAAATAAGCCAGGCACAGGAAGACAAATGCTATGTGAGTTCAGTTACACAAATAGCCTAAAAAGTTAAACTCGTGAAGAGAAACAGTAGAAGGGTGATACCTACGGTCTCAGAAGACAAGGCGGGGATGTTAACTGAAGGCTACAGTGTCTCATTTAGATTGAATGATAGCCTCTACACAGCATGATGCCTACGGTTAGGGATAAGGTGTCACAGATTCAAAAGCAGTTAAGAGGCCCTACCCCTGACTGAGGAGCTATTGTAAATCATTCTTTTTTGAGTATGTGGCTGTGGATAGGAGTCCTGTGTTCCAGTGGGTGGCCCTACACCCATGCACCTATGAGCAGCATTAATTGGACTTAGTTATTTTAAAAAGACATGAATTTGAGTACAGAATGTGTTGAGAATATGTGGGGAACATTTGGAGAAGGAAAATGGGGGTATACATGACATTTTGTTGTTAAACATATATATGTATTCTCAAGAATAAAGAAAAAACATTTTTAATGCTTAAGAGAGTAGATCTTAAACGTTCTCAACAACACACAGATAATTAAATGCTGGAATTAAAGGTGTGCACCACCACGTCTGGTCCGGCATGACTTCTTTTCATAGGCATAATGGCCATTTGGATAGTAACTTTTATGTGGTACTCACTCACGCTTTATGACCATCCTTTTAAAATTATGGGTGCCTTAGTCAAGGTTCTATGGGCCAGATTCACTAGGCTCTTCTTCCCAAGACTAAACAAGTCAAGCAGCTAAGAGTCACTCTCTGACAAGCCAAACTGCAAAGAAGTATCTGAGACCAGACCATCTTCCTGAAAGAAGGAGAAACCAGCAGAGCTGCCTGGAAGAGGTTTAGACCAACTGGATTACTTGGAAGAACACTCTCCAACCTGTTGAGCTGCCTGCAGGCTGTGCAGTGTTTCCAGCTTTGGAAAGCTATCACCTGTGCTGGGGTGGGCTTTGGTGATGCAGATATCCTGGAGTCATTTATGTAAGTAACCCCTCACCCATAGTGCTGTAACTCCAATAAAACTCATACATTCCCCAAGTTGAGCTTTGGTGCTATTCATACTTTGGTCTGTTGTGGGCTCCCTGTCTGGGGGTAAGTGGGTGTATGTCTGTGTTGTGTCTCTCCAGGAAAAGGTTTGTCACACGAAGAGCTACGAGTTCTCTTAACCACTAAGTCACTTCTCTAGTTCCCTATTCCTCTATTTAAAGAACAGATTTTTGGTTTTAAAGATTATTTTCTGTTGCATGCATACTTTCTGTGTCACTGATAATCGTACTCTATTATGTCCTTCCTCAGCTTCAAATTTGATTGTTCTTCCTTTTTATAGTTTCACGAAAAGAAAACTTTCTAATGTTTCCAGTAGAAGCCGTGAATTTCCTTTTAAGCACGTCGTTCACTTTGGCTATGGTGTTCTATAAATGTCAACTAAGCTAAGTTACTTAGTAGTGATTGACTTTTCTTTTTTTTAAATGATCATGGGTTGGATATAATCTTTTATTTATTTATTTTTCCTCTCTCGTACAATACATCCCAACCCCAGCCTCCACTCCCTCTTCTCCTCTCCCCCGATCTCCCGTCTCCCCAAGATCCTACACCCCACCCAGCTTCACCTCAGAAAAGAGGAAGGTGTTTGACCTTTTTCTCTTCCTCTTAAGAACTGCTGAGAGATGTAGGTTTATTTGTATGAGAGGCGCATGGGGAATTTGTTTATATCTCTGTTTGGCTTAGTTCATTTTGACTTCATGAATTTTATTTTACTTATTTAATTTATTTGAGATTTTTATTTTTATTTTATGTGTATGGGTGTTTTCCCCGCATGTATGTCTGTGTACCATATGCATTCAATGCCATTGGAGGCCAGAAGAGGACATTGGATCCTCTGGAACAAGAGTTAGAGATGCTGCTAGCTGCCCTGTGGGTGCTAGGAATGAAGTCTAGGTCCTCTGAAAGGGTAACCAGTGTTCTTAACTGCTGAACCATCTCTCTAGCCCCTATTTATTTATTTATTTATTTATTTATTTATTTATTTATTTATTTATTTATTTAAAGGCAGAGTCTCACTATGTAGCCCCTGGCTGGCCTCAATCACCCTGTTGACCAGCCTGGCTTGAAATTCTCAGAGATCTTCCTGCCTCTGCCTACTGAGTGCTGGGGTCAAGTGCTTATGCCACCACACCCATCAGCTTTATGCATCTTAAAGTTACAATATTATATCAGTATTAATTTAGAGTTCTTAGGGTTTTTTTTTTTTCTTTCTTTTCTTTTTTTGTTTTTTTGAGACAGGGTTTCTCATTGTTATAACTCTGGTTGTCCTGGAATTCACTCTGTAGACCAGGCTGTCCTTGAACTCACAAAGATCAGCCTCCTCTGCCTCCTGAGTGCTGGGATAAAAGGCATACACCAGCGCCCGAATTCTTAGTTCTTACTACTGAAATCAGCACTCCCATTATGCAATGCAAATATCCTTGCCTGAATGTACGTGTGTTGTACTAATGTTCTATGACTGGCATTTTCATGCTGACCTCTTGTAGTTCTTTAAACTTATCTGTGTCTTTGCTTCAAGAATGTTTCTAATGCACAGAGTATAATTTAGTCTTATATATAAAAACCTGAAATATACTTATAGAATTAGCTTTCTAATATGACCTAGTGTAAATGAACTTCCTGTTTTTTAGTTTCCACTTCTCCATACTCCTTCCCTACTTTTTTAGTAATTAAGTTTTATTTTATTTTTTTATCTCTATATTCATTACTTTGCTAGTAACCAATACCTAATAGGAGTAACTGAAGGAAGAAGGATTTATGTTGGCTCACCGTTTTAGGGAATTTCAGTCGCTCATATGGAGGTAAGGCATGGTGAGCAGCTCCTTATATCATGGCAAGCAGGAAACAGATAAAAAGAGTCCTGGCTAAAAGGCTCAAAGGCTGACCCCCAACCCCACCAGTGACCTCCCTCCACCAACAGGGCTTGTTTTCCCTGAGTTCCACAATCTCCCCAAACAGTACCAGCATCTGGAGATCATGTGTTCAAACATAAGCCTGTGGGAGTACATTGTACTTTCAAACCATGACAATCTTGAGCTGAATTTTTGTTATTAACGAATAATAAAGTAATATCCTTCTTTTAGCAATCACAAAATGATATATTTAAACTATTAAATCTGCCCATTTAGGAATGTAGTAATTTTCTTTTCTCAGGCTATGTCAAACCTGCATGAAGTTATATTATTCCTGCAAAATGTTTGTTTACCTGGAATCCTAGCTTGCAAACTGTTTTTGGATAAGGTATTTATGTAGAGATTTAACATTGCTAGAGATGAGATCATACCGATTAGCATTGTCCCGTAAATCCAATGACAGACAAAAGAGGACACAGAATTGCAGAGAAGGCAATCAAGACAGGGGAATGTGTTCATGCCAAGGGACTCTGAGAATTGGTAGAACTACAGGAAATGTGGGGTAATGATTGCTGCCCGCAGAGCTGTAAAAGAAGCCGATCAACAAATACCTCCCTTCACTCATGACTCAGGTTCTGAAATAAGACAGAATGCCTTCTTATTGTTTCAGGGCTCCCAATTCCTGGTGACCTGTGGCACTCATAGTAACTCAACACAAAACAGCCTGGGGAAATTTTGGAGTTTATTAGCACAAATCTGGAATTTTCCAATTAAACTTATTCCTAATCTTAAATAATGTTTATTGTTATTATGAATAAAAGTCTTTGAGGGTCTTTATGTTTTGGGTTGTTTGCATTTTTGAGACAGGGTTTCCTATGTATCCCTGGCTGCCTGGAATTCACTATGTAGACCAGTCTAGGTTTGGACTTCCCCATCTGCCTTGCCGAGTGCTAGGATCACAAGGTGTATCACCATGCCAAGCACAAAGAAAATCTTTAAATTCCCAGTCAGACAGCATACTACAGCTGAGGACCTAGAAAACAACTTTTATTTGTCGGGGTGGGGAGTGTTTGGAGATCTACCGAGGGATACCTTTGTTGGGGTGTTTGTTGGGGCATCTTTAGCACTAAGCTGTTATCATTTATCTGGCCTCCTTATTTAATACTGGATGTAAATATTTTTATCATTCTCATTGGTTTTTCTAGGTTGGCAAAAAATGAAAAACAAATTAAGTTCTCACCATCTATAAATTACTACTGTAAGCATAAGTAAAATCTAACATTTTTTTTGTATGTGTGTGTGTTTTATGTGTATACATGCCACATTTGGAAGTCAGAGAACAACTGATGGGACTTAGTTCTCTCCTTCCATCATGGGGCTTGAACTCAGGTCATTAGGCTTAGCAGGAAGTGATTTTGCCCACTAGTCCCAAGCATAAGTAAATGTTTGTGGGAGTTATCTCAAATTCTCTGTGTAGAAATCTCCTAGGTCATAATATAGTTCTTAATGAATTTCAGGGCTAATGTCTTTGTTAAAAATGTTGTGTGTGTGTGTGTGTGTGTGTGTGTGTGTGTGTGTGTCCAAGGATCAAGCTCAGGCCAGCAGGGCCTTTATCTGCAGAGGCACCTCACCATCTGCTTACTATCTTATTTATAATATGTCATTGTTACTGGGAGAAAATGTTCTATTTTCTTTTTTTAATTAATTATTTAACTGTTTTACTTCTCTTTCCTTTCTTTCTTTTCTTTTTTTTTTAGACAGGGTTTCTCTGTTCTAACTCTGGCTGTCCTGGAACTCACTCTGTAGACCAGGCTGGCCTCAAACTCACAGAGATCCGCCTCCCTCTGCCTCCCAAGTGCTGGGATTAAAGGTGTTCGCCACGACTGCTCAGCTAAAAAGAAGTTCTATTTTCATAGTTTTTTTTTTAAGAACACAGGCAAGTCTAAAAAGCTGAAGAAAGTCTTAGCCTTCTTTATAAGAAGAAAAAACATTACGGGGCTTAGGGACTAAGAGTGCTTGCTGATCAATCATAAGGACCAGTATCTATGACAGGCAACTCATAGTCACCTGTAATTCTGAGGCACTGCCCCCACACAAGTGTTCATATGTTCATACACACACATACATAAATTTAAAATCTTTTTTTCAGCAGGACGGTGGTGGTGCATGCCTTTAATCCCAGACATGGATTTCTGACAATTCAAGGTTAGCCTGGTCTACAGAGCAAGTTCCAAGATAGCCAGGGCTACAAAGAGAAACCCTGTCTTGTATATATATCCTATTCCCAGCTTTCTTCAGTTGCTTATGGTTCTTTGTGGGAGGAGTTGAGGCCTTGTGGGCTTTTCCTCGTCCAGATCGGCATATTCATTGGTGTCATCCTTGTTCAGCTCATGTTTGGGCACTCATATTGGTGAGACTTTATGAGTGTAGCTTCTGTTGTTACCAGGAGACACATCTTATAGCAAACTCCCTGACGCTCTGATCTTACCATCTTTCTGTCCCCTCTTCCACAATGTTCCCTGAACCTTAGGTGTGGGAATGTTTTGTAGATGTATTGATTGGGATAGTTTTCCCATAACTCTGCAGTTAAAATAACCTTTAAAAATTTACAAAAATCATATTTCTGTATATATAATCACACATACACACAACTGTTTATTTGTGAACCTTCTTCATATTCCATACATAAATATTATAATATCTAAAGACTACAAGTTAAGAAATGTGGTTTGGTCAGACCTGATGGCACGTGCCTTTAATCCCAGCACTTGGGAGGCAGAGGCAGGTGGATCTCTGAGTTCGAGGCCAGCCTGATCTACAGAGTGAGTTCCAGGACAGCCAGAGTAACAACAGAGAAACCCTGTCTTAAAAAAAACAAAAATCATCAAGGAAAGAAGGAAGGAAGAAGGGAAGGAAAAAGAGAAGAAAAGAAAAGAAAGAAGAAAAGAGTGATGACCTGTGGTCTGGAAGGTGGAGAGCTGCCCAGAGGTTAGTTGAACACACTACTCTCGCAGAGGACACAAGTGTGGTTCCCAGTGTACAGGCCTGGTAGTTCACAACTGCCTGCAACTTTGGCTCCAGAGGGATCAAATGCCTCTGGCCTCTGAAGATGCTTACACTCATGTGCTTGCACATATGCACACCCATGCACACACACACACACACACAAACTTTCTAAAAAAGAAGAGTTGAGGTCTGATTTTCAACATTTCTGTTGCCGGGTCCTGGCGTCACGTCACGCTGAAGCCAGGAGCTCTCCTTTCTCTTTTCTTCCTTTTTCTTTTTTTGCAGATTTGAAAGAATTTGTGAGCAAAGTCTTTTGGTTCAGTCCTTTCATAGCTTACTTTGATTTTTAAACTGTTTCTTTTCTTGACAATTTCATATAGAGAATATATTTTGACCATATTCACCATCATTGCCTTCTCTTGTCCTACTCCCCTTTCTGCTGAACCCCCTGTTCTTCCCAACTAATCTTGCTCTGCTCATGTTTTTTTTTCAGTGTGTGTGTGTGTGTGTGTGTGTGTGTGAAAGAGAGAGAGAGAGAGAGAGAGAGAAAGACAGAGAGACAGAGAGAGAGACAGAGAGGAAGAGAGTCTGCTGGCCTGCCTGCCCTACTGAGTTTAGTTAGATCCGCTAGCACAAGTATGGGTGAGGGGTTATTTATCAGCGCATGGGCAACTTAGCAGTGGCCACACTATTGAATTAAATGTCTCCCTTCTCCAGCAATCGTTAATGACCAAGAGCTCCTTAGAGAGGGGTGGAGTCTGACGACAAAATGCTGACAGGCTCAATCTTACGCATGTCTTATATAGGTAATCTCCACTTCTGTGAGTTCACAGATGCAGCTACCATGTCATGTCCAAAAGACAGGCTTCCACAGCACTTTTCCTGATCCTCCAGTTCTCACATTCTTCCTGCTCCCTCTTCTGTGATGCTCCCTGAGCCTATGTGTGGAGGGGATGGTACGGATGTCCTTCTTAGGGCTAACCATTCAATAACACTTATTCTCAGCCCTTAACCAGCGATGAGTCTCTACAGTAAGTCCCATTTACTGCAAAAAGAGGCTTCTCTGATCAAAGCAGGGAGTACCACTAATCCGTGTGTATAAATAAATGTTTAGGAGGTAGTTTGACAACATTCATTTAGCAAAACAACAGTTGTAGTTTCCTCGGCCGCCCCACCCCCCAGCCATGAGGTTTTGATCGGGTTTAGAGTACTAGGAATGAATTCCCTCTTGTGGAATTTGCCTCAAATCCAGCCAGAATGTAATTTACGCTCATTAGCCATGCCGCTATTGCACTAGCGGACACATTTTTGCCTGACAATTTGGTGGTGTAACATGCTGGGTCCACAGACAGTTGGGGTGTTGATGGCTTTTCTCTCTCAGTGTTCCCATAGCACCTCCTGGCACTGTGGAAATTGGTAGAAGTTTCAGATCAGTTCTAGCTTGGTTTCTTTATGTCCAACAACCAAAGTGTGAGCTATCTTCATTAATAAGGTATTGCCATCTAGTTCCAGTGAGAAACAAAGAGCAGTGGCAGTAGCCATTGTTCTGGAACCTTCAGGGACCTTCCTAATTAACAGCTCCCAAGGGATATTCCACCCCTGTCACCTGGATGTTCGTTTGATAATCTAGTGTCAATATTATCCACCCATGTGGGGTACCACTGTTCAGTCTGTGTGTGTGTGTGTGTGTGTGTGTGTGTGTGTATGTATATGTGTGTATGTGTGTATGTGTGTGTCTGTCTGTGTGTGTGTGTATATGTATGTGTGTGTGTATGTGTGTGTATGTCTGTGTGTGTGTGTGTGTATGTGTGTGTGTATGTATATGTATGTGTGAGTGTGTGTGTGTGTATGTGTGTGTGTGTGTGTGTGTGTATGTATATGTATGTGTGTGTGTATGTGTGTGTCTGTGTGTGTGTGTGTGTGCTGCAGATCAACCCAGCGCATGCAAAGATTGTGCTCTACTCCAGAGCTAAACCCGCAGTCAGACTATTTCTTTTCAAATAAATCCTAGTACATTTTTCTCCTTAAAAATGCCTATTTTTCCTCACAGTGGTGGCTCTTGTCTTTAATCCTAGCACTCAGGAGGCAGAGGCAGATGGATCTCTGTGAGTTCAAGGCCAAAGTGAACAAAGTGAGTTCCAGGACAGCTAGAGTTACAACAGAGAAACCTTGTTTCAAAAACAAAAACAAAACAACCAAAAAAAAAAATCAACCAACCAACAAACAAAAATGTCTATTTTACCTGGACTATTATGTTATACTGTCATTAATTAAGGATAATTTTCTTTTGTAATCTAAGCCTTCAAGGAAATGCATTTTATAGTGAGATCATTTTTAAAAATATTTTAATGTTTTTTTAAGTTAGTTGAAACCTGTTGATATAAAACAAAAAGTTAAGAATAAAGTTGATTATAATTCAGTGGTTCTAATTTAGATCAAAATGAATGCTAAGATGAAACAGTATTTTTATTTCTTTCTCTCTAATATATATTATATATATCCATATATATGTGTAATCACATTTTGCATCTCATGTCAAGTCTGAAGTTGTTCATTAATGTGCCTCTGTCTCCTTCTAGTCCCTGAGGCTCTTGTTGGGCATTTGCGGTTGTTCTACTTACCTTGGTATGTTTCGTTGGTATTTTGCCTGGCTTGCCAGGAGATTTCTCTGTACTTTTTTTTTCCTGATTTCTATTCACTTTTTTCTTTTCGTGACTATATTCTCAGTCTCCACAGACTATTATTCTCCTCCTCCTTCCTTCCTTGTCACGATGGTCTCTTCTGGTTTAATGGTTATAGTATCTTCTCTTGGAGACACTAATGAGAATTCCTTGTGGTTTCTTGCGTTTTATGTGTTAGATTTCCATGCTGGATTAGTTCTTTTGATGTTTATTTTGATTGTTTTTAACTAAGCTATATACAAATCTTCCCCCATGATCCATAGTCTCTCACTCTGCTGTGTGTGTGTGTGTGTGTGTGTGTGTGTGTGTGTGTGTGTGAACTAAGGTTTTTTGTTGTTGTTGTTTTGTTTTGTTTTTGCTTTTGCTTTTGTTTTTTAAATTTGCCCTGAATTAGGGCTAGGTGTTCTGTCTGTGGATAGACAAATGAATAACAGGAGTCACTTTAGGGTTATGGGCAGATGGCCAAGATGGGTCTTTCCCCAAATGTCAAAGCAAATGAAAGTAGTTCTTCCTGGTGCTTTAACCTCCACCAGCACAGTTATATGAAAACACCACATCCTACCAAAATTTCCTCAGGCCTATTTCTACCTTGGCCTTAGAACAAAAGAGAGCAGAACCAAAGTCCAAGGGCTGAAGGATTCCGTTTGTCTTAAGGGGCTCCATCAGTCCCGATGACCTGCCACCGTCTTCAGAGTGCGATGACCGAGTGTGGAATATGGGGTACACACTTGTAAGCTCAGCACTTGGAAGGTTGAAGCAGAAGGATTATTAATTCAGTCAGGACTGGACTAAGTAGGAAACCCTGACCTAGATAAGCAAAGAAGCAAAAGCAGAAACAAGCAACAATACCATCAAACCTACAACATCAAAGCCAAACTAGGTCAAGTAGATGTATTCCTTAGGAAACCCAGTGGATTTTGAATTGGAAATTGTTTTGTTTGTGTATTTGTTATGCTGGGGATCAAACTAGAGCCTCGGAATTTATGATCTTACATATTCCGGGCAAGGACTCCACCACTGAGCTACATCCCCAGTCCTCCTCTATCTTTGTCTTCTGATTAAGCAAACAACAATAAATGTCTGCAATTATTGGCAAGTGTGATTAACCAAATTTACCAAAGTGTGAATTTGGTAAAGCAGTGCGATGGAATAAGGGAGCAGCATGACAGAGTGCATCAGCTTCCTTTAAATGTGTGATTGCTGTGTGAAAAGGTAAGGAGTGAATGAATGAGCATTTCTGTCAGCTTAACTGTGGCCCCCTCCCTGCCAGCTACGAAGAGAGGGAAGAGGCTGCAGAAGGAGAAGCTCTGCCAGCTGTAACCACCACAGCAAGGATGCAGTTGGCGAGACTAGAGACCAGTTTTTGGTTTTGGGTCCGTTGAAAATCTCTCTTAAGTTGAGCACATCAGGTTGGGGAGACTTGGTCATGCAGCAGATCTGGGTTCAGTTATCAGAACTTACATGATGGTTGACAACCATCCATAATTCCAATTCCAGGAGATCTGATCCTCTCTCCTAACCTCTTCGAGCATCAAGCAGGCACATGATACACACACACACACACACACACACACACACACATACACCAAAACACTCTTACACATAAAATAAAAGTAAATTAAAAATGTAAAAAGAATAGCATAATCATGGAAGGAAACTATGACCTTGGAAAAGAAAATCTGGAGTTTTACAAGATATTTGGGGCTCTGTTCGCTCCATTTCTTGCTCTTCCTTCATTTGTAGAGCTCTTATTCACTTCAAAGGCTTTCCTGAGTGCTGACAGGGAAGAGAGTTCTGCCAAATTGGAACCTTTGAAACAGATCAAGATTTTCAACATATCCCGAGCACGGTTAGATTAGATGCAGATAAATCTCAACCGCATCGAAATGTTGATGGGATCGCTCATTTCCTTCCTTTTTAGAAGAGTGACTGTCACTCATTCCCAGATGCAGGTCAGTTGTTTCGTCTTAACAAATGTTCTCGTAATCAAAATACAGGGTGATCAGCTTATCCAGTTTCCCATCTGAATGTTTAATTTTCATTTCCTCTTTTCAATTGACATCTTAACCTCGTCAGGGAGGCCTGATGGGCCTTTCCAGGGGATGCTGTTACCTCCTGTTCCTGCAAAAGAGCTAGAATTCCATTTGGAGAAAGAAATTACACTGGGCTTGATCAATAACCTCAAAGAACTAAAAGACAAGGATTACCTGTTATCTGACTTTAATATGTACTCTATGTCTGTGATTTGTGTTAATTTAGGGTCACTAAATTATTTGATTCGTTATTGTTAAGGTCTAAAATTGATTTAAACTGGAAAAAATCAATACTTGAGCTAAATGTTTAAATAGCAGTATACTAACAAGAGACTGGATCTTCTCAATTGAATTATTTTTTGCTTTATACATTTTAGAAGGATGGGCGTATTTAAGAGAGATGAAAAATCTACTATTTTATTCTGTTTACTTTAGGTTTTATTTTACTTATTTATTAGAGAGAATCTTACTATGTGGCCCTGGTTATCCTGGAACTCGCTATGTCTTAGAGCGGCCACAAACTCAGAGATCCACTTACCTCTCTCTACCCCTCAAGTGCTGGGACTAATGGCATGTTTTCACCATTTAAAAACTATCAATTCAAATGTCCGTGTAAATTGCTTTCTATGATCATAGACATGACAGTGTCACTGGTGAGGAGACTGGTGATACTTACTAAGTAGTAAGTGGTTAGAACACTTGATATTCAGTTCTCTTTTCATTTGAGACAAGGTTTCAAGTGGTCCAGGTTGACCTTCAAGCAGCATCCTATGTAGTCAAGATAAGTTTTTAACATCTGATCCTGCCTTCATAGCCCAAGTGCTGGAACTACAAGATTGTGCCAGCACATCCTGCATAGCTCTCAAATTAGAAAAAAAACATGCTAATAATTGTAACATATATTTTTAAGACAGACTTTCACTGTGTGCCTGGGGCTGACCTGGAATTCATTATATAGACCAGGCTGGATTTTAACTCCCAGAGATTCACCTGCCTCTGCCTTCGGAGTGCTGGGATTAAAACTGTGCACCAGCACACCTAGCAACAGATGGTGTTCCTGTAGCACATGCTAGATGCTTGGTACTCTCATTTTATTTTTCTCATCTACCTTTCATAACAGTATATGAAATAGATGATAAGCTATTCAAAGGGAATCTGCTTCCCACCAAGTCACAAATGGAATACTGGGCTGAAGGCCAGGTCTAAAACCCATAACCAGTATGCTACATTTAAATGAAGTTGGACACTCATGCACACACACACACACACACACACACAGAGCTTTGTTTATAGTTGTTATATCTTTGTATATAATTGTGATTATTGTTATTAATAAAAATAAATAATAATAGCATTCCGCTCTAAACCCCAGCACAATATTAGATATTTAAGTCTTGATAAATCTTTAAAACAAAGAAAGTCCAGGATAAGATCTTATTTATTTTCCTATTGCTGTGAAGAGACACCATGATAAAGGCAGCTTATAAAAGAAAGAGTTTATTGGAGCTTATAGTTCCAGAGGGTTAGAGTCCGTGACTATCATGTGGGGAGTGTAGACGTGGCCAGAAAAGCATGACAGTGGAACAGTAGCTGAGAGGAGCTTACATCTCATACAGAAGTATGAGACAGAGAGAGAGAGAGAGAGAGAGAGGGAGAGAGAGAGAGAGAAGGAACTAACTGAATGGCACAGGCTTTTAAAACTCCAAATCTCACTCTCAGTGACACCTCTTCCAATAGATCCAACCTCCTAATCCTTCCCAAATAGTGCCACCATCTAGGAACCAAGTATTCAAATCCATGAGCTTATGGGGGCCATTCTCACTCAATGCACTATAGACGACATATTTAGATTTTGGAGTCTTTCAATTGCTAGCTATAACAGTTTGCCCGTTTTACTCTCTCGTTAGGTTTGATGTCACTGTAACCACAAATATTTATTAAATTAGATCCTATAATTTTAATGGTAGAACTCAATATTTCAATGAGTTCAAACCTCTTTTAGGTTCTCTCACTGAGAACTTCAGGGTGTGAGCAATCATAGACCACAGTGCTGCTTAGGACTATGATCCTGGGAGAGCTGATCTTAGCTCACAGTGGGTGGAGTGGGCCCCACTCACACGCGTGGAAGTGTACGTTGAGAGTCACAAAGGTAGGTTAGATAGATCTTTAGCCAAATACAGTTAAACACTGTCACTGCTTTGAAAGCAGCAAGATCCCACAGGCTCATTCTCCGGGCTCTTTTTTTTTTTTTTGTTCCTTAGAACCACTGGAGAAGTGATTATAGTCATGCAAATGTATGTTGAGTAGGCACCCTGGGCTCCATCGAAAGTGGTGTAGCAGGATCTTTTGAGAGTCCCCAAAGGCCACTTTTACCAATAAATAGCTCTTGGTTGGCAGAGGTGAACCCTGGAGAAAGAGAGTAAATAGTAACGAAATGAGTAACTTTATACAAATAACCGAAAACCAAAAAAAAAAAAAAAAAAAATTCCTCTGATTCAGTATTATTAAAGTATTTCTCAAGGAGGGAGGCCATCTTGACAAGAAACGAGTGGTGGGAAAGGACATCAAAGGCCCCTTGTAGAATTATCCCAAGGCGAGAGAATGTGACCTGAGGGCATAATTGAGACTGGGTGTTACCTCTAGAGTTTGTCACTGGGCGTAGAGGATGTACCTAGCTAATGCTATAGCTTGTTAGGGTTAGGGAATTCCACCAGTGCCCAAGCCTGCAGTATTCTGGGTTGGATGCATTCAAAGGCATGCTCATCCTTTCTTAGTTTAACAATCTTAAGAGGAAATGACTGGGGCTGGAGAGATGGCTCAGTGGTTAAGATTCTCAGCTTCTACATGGCGGTTCACACCAGAAACACACACATGGTGAACATTCATACAAGCAAGACATCCTTACACATAAAAGCAGAATTTTACAAAGATTTTTTTTTAAAAAAAGCTAGGCATAGTGACATACATTTTTAATTAATCCTAGCATTTGGGATCAGAAGCTGGTGGATCTCTATGAGTTTGAGGTTAGCCTGGTCTACATAGCAAATTCTGGGCCCTATAGCAACATAACAAGACCTTGTCTCAAACAAATAAGAAGTAAGTTTTTTATTTTACTTTTTAGTTTTTAATCTTTTTTTCTTCTCTCATACAACTTATACAATACATTCCCATCCCCCTCCTCCTCTCCCTCTACCCTCCTCTCCCATCATCTCCCTTCTACCCCAGGTCAGGAGGCGATGGATGGAGGGAGAAAATATATGGAGAGATGTCCAGAAATTGGGGGACAATTAGGGGGCGATTGGGAGACCTAGTGTAGTGGAAACTCACTGGAATCTATGAGGGAGACTCTAGTAAGGATCTCTAGTAATCCGAGATAGGGAGACTGACCGGGTTACTTGTTGAGTGAAGCTGTGCCAGGGAAAAGCCCCTCCCCCTTGTGACTGCATGCCGCTTGGACTTCTGGGAACAGCTTGGAGGGAGGTATACAAGAAGGCTACTAAAAGAAGAGTTAGCAGTTAAGAGATAGGGAGCCTGAACAGGCTATCTCCTGTGACCGTGCAAGGGCTCCAGCGGTAAGACTCCGACACCATCCCAGCCACAAAATCTGCGACCTATGGCCTATCTTTCTGCGAGATCTTCTTTGACAATGGAAGGGCAGAACCCCATGCCAAAGGAGGGAACCCCTGCCTGAAACTGCAGAGCAGGCCAGGAACTAGAGACTGGATAACCTGAAGAAGATTTCTAATCGCGTCATGCTCTGCTCATAGATTGGTACCTAGCCCAGTCCTCGCCAGCGACGCCCCCTCCAGCAGCTGATAGGACCATAAGTAGAAGCCCGGGACCATACATCAGGCAGAGGTTAGGGAACCCTGCAGGAGAGCCAGAGGAAGGATGGTGGAAGTCGGAGAAGTCTTAAGACACCAGGAGAACAAGCGTCACAGTATCAATCGACTAGCACTCTTAGGGGCCCACAGAGACTGAAAGTACAGGGAACCCGAGGATCCCCTAAATACATCGTGTGGCTGAGGTCAGTTTTTTTTAAACTTTAAGGAGGAGCAATATTTTAATACACACCCCAGCAGTTTCCAAGTATGCTTATCACTATGCTAACCACCCCAGGTTGCCAAGTTTGACATCATGCCGACGTATATTTTGAGTTAATAAGACGAAAACATGTTTTCGAACTCAACTTACCTTGCCAAAGATTATTCCAAATTTGGAATCACTAGTTCCTACCGTTTTGTCAAAAATATTTGTGTTTGGTCTATTTGGAGCCCCAGAAAGCACCCTTTTCAGCCCTTGTGACCTAGGATAGTACGTTTGGAGAAGTGTTTAGTGTGGAAAAGTTGTCCCATTCAAAACCTGTGTAAGCCCTGGCTTCAGTCCTCAGTACGGCAGAGAGAACTACCAAGATTGTGCTGTGAAACCGGCCGAGGCAGGAGGATGGCGAGCTGGAGGCCAGCCTGGGCTACGTAGTAAGACCCTATACTGAACAAAATAAAACGAAACAAAAGACAAGACTTTATATCAAGTAATTCTGGAAATGTGGATGGAATAGTCTTGAGCTTCTTTTTTCATGTTTGCCTGTGTGTGTGTGTGTGTGTGTGTGTGTGTGTGTTTATGTTTGTATGTATGGAATTACACATGTGGCGGTGTGCATGCACATGGATGCACGGGCAAGTGGAGGTCTGAGATTGGTGTATGGAATCACCTCCATCGCTCTTTCATCTAACTCAATGAGTCTCTACATCAGACTCAGAGCTGACAGATGTGGCTAGTCATGCTAGACACAGATCTTGTTCTAGGATCCCCTGTCTCTGTCTTGCTACCATGGAATTGCATGGCGTTTATGTGGGCTCTGGGGAACTGAACTACAGCCCCCACCTCTGCCTGACGATCATCGTCGTTATGCTTGCAAAGCAAACACTTTAATCACTGAAAGTCTCTCACCCCTCCTCCATCTCCACCTCCCCACCCCTTCTCCATTTCCCATCCTTCTCCTTCTCCTCCCCCTCTTCCTCCTCCACCTCCATTTCCCCACCCCTTCTCCATCTCCCACCCTCCTCTTCCTCCTCCCCCTCCTCCTCTTCCTCCTCCTCCTCTTCCATCTCCATTTCCCCATACCTTCTCTATCTCCCCACCCCTTCTTGACTTCTAGGGCAGCTCTCCCCATCCTCTATTATATGCTGGCAATCCTCAGGGAAGCTTTTCCAGACTGAAAAGTGTTTTTTAAGGAAGTGGTAGATTTGGGTTCAAATTTTGGAGCTTCTACTCATCTTTGGAATGGATCAGGGACCAAAATTCTGAATCCTAGACTGAGTCTTTAGAAACTTTGCAGACTACTTAGGATTTAGTAAGCTACAATTTTAAAGTTTCTCCTACTTAACTATTAGCATGAAACACATGTTGACTCTCCTGATCATTTCCCAACTTTTGCAAATTATAATATATTTTACCACTAACTGTCTTGAGTCTACATCAAGAGTTTTATCATAGAGTTTAAAAGATTAAGGAGAAAGTAACAAACTGGGCACCGGCTTTCAGTTCAGCATGGTGTGATGGAAAAAAAAAACTGCAGGCAGTAGATGGGTAGATGAGGTCTGATTCCTTGCTATCACTAATAAAAAGGCAAGCTTGCCTTCCATTCATTCCTGGAACAAATATTCACCAAACATCTGTTGTCTGCCAGCAATTATTCTAAACCCAGAGGAAGTAGTGATAAAGCAAAGGAAGAAGTTGTCCCTCTCCTGGCAGAGAGCTACACTTTGAAGCACTGGTGATGATGAGCAGGCACTTTCTGATGGAATGAAACACAAAAGTTAAGGGTACAAAAGCACACCAGAAGCTGAGTGTATTGACACAGGCCTGTCACCCCCAAAGCCAAGGCAATAGAATCAGGAGATCAAGGCCAAGCTGAGCTATGAAATGAGACTGTGAGATAGATAGATAGATAGATAGATAGATAGATAGATAGATAGATAGATAGATAGATAGATAGATGATTGATAGATAGATAGATGATAGATAGATAGATAGATGATAGATAGATAGATAGATAGATGATAGATAGATGGATGATAGATAGATAGATGATAGATATAATAGATAGATGATTGATAGATAGATAGATGATAGATAGATAGATGATAAATGATAGATGATAGATAGATAGATAGGATAGATAGATAGATGATAGATAGATGATAGATAGATAATAGATGATAGATAGATAGAGGATAGATAGATAGATAGACAGACAGACAGACAGATAGATAGATAGCTTACAGGACACTGTCAATGCATTCAATACTATTAAACTATATATACAATCCAATGGATATGCTCTATCTCTGAGCTATATCCTTACAGATTTCTAGGTCCTAAACTATACATTGACTGTTTTGTTTTTGTTTGGTTTTCCAAGACAGGGTTTCTCTGTTGTAACTCTGGCTGTCCTAGAACTCACTCTGTAGACCAGGCTGTCTTCAAACTCACAGAGATCCATCTGCCTCTGCCTCCCGAGTGCTGGGATTAAACCATGGCCAAACTGTTTTTAGTCTTTGAGACTGTACACCACTTTGGCCTGGAACTCATAAGTAGCCCAGATTAGGCTCAAACTCATGATAATCTTCTTGCTTCCGGTTCCTGAGTGCCTAGACTACAGGCATGAATCATACCAGGTTGAATTGCATAAATTATTTAGATTTATCTATTTTATTTCATGTATATGAGTGTCTTGCCTCCACGTATGTCTGTGTATCATGCACATCCTGGTGCCAATGGAGGTCACAAGAGCTCATTGGGTCCCCTGGAACTGGAGTTATGGATAGTTGTGAGCTAACATGTGGATGCTGGGAATGGAACCCAGCCAAGTCTTCTGAAGGGGTAACATGTGTTCTTAACTGTTAAGCCATCTCACTAGCCATGAACTTCATATGCCCAAAAGGTTACAATAGGACATTTTATGTTGTATTTATTTTGCTACAATTGAAAATAAAAAAGGACTGGATGAACTTCCTTTTCAAATATATATAATCACACAAATATGTGTAAATACATCTGTTTATTTATTTTATGTGGGGATGGGAACGGGGGTGTGTCTGTGCCACAGTGTGAAAGTGGAGGGTCTCTCTACCCTGGAGGTTCTGAGGATTGAACTCAAAATGTCAAGCTTCACAGCAAGTATTTCTATCCACTGAGCCATTTTGCCAGCTCCGGCTTTCTGTGATTTTACGATATAACTTTTATACTGTAGCAGTAGCTGTTTTGTTGTACTTAGAAATGTCTAACAAGTATATTCCACTGTGGGCTGGTAGCTAGTCTCAACCTTCATAGAAACTAGTGAATTAAATCATAAAAAGGACACCACGTTGTCTAATCTCCTTTTTCCTTCAAAACTTGAAATAGTCATTAACAAAGTATATACAAAACGTGCCTAAAATACACAATGGAATTAGCTAATCAAACAACAGAAGACAAACTTGGGCAGTACTCTTCTACCATCGGGACAGGCCAAAGCAAACACAGGTATTTTGCACTATGAGTTAAAGGTTACTAAGCGGAGTTTGCCAATTCAAGAGAGGCAGAGAGATGTGGAAACAAGGATTTGAGAAACAAGCTTCATCTCAAAATCAAGCCACTGGCTAAGACTCAGATAAGATCAATGTGTCTGTCCATCCTGGAAGGTGACTGGAAGAAATCAACCAGGCTCTGGGTGTTAGAAAACAATACTGTTATCAGGCCACTTTGGGATAAACAAGCTTAAGGTTTCAGGTTCTAATCAACAAGTAAATATGACCGTTTTTGTTTTTTTTTCCACAGTATCTAGACAGTCTGTGTGAAAGTAGTTTAGGGATACCACTCAGTCTCAGGGCCAGAAGGAAGAAGAGGAGGTGGTGGGTTTTCATTTCCTAATACCTCCATCATTATCCAAGTAAAATAAACTCAGTGGAAAGTCCCTCTATGTGTGTATGTGTGTGTGTGTGTGTTGTTCTTGTTGTGTATATTGTATGCTTACCTGTGTATGCAGGTGTATGCTAGAGGAGAACTTTGGGTGTCACTCTCCTCCTTACTCCCTTGAGACAGGGTCTTTTATTGAATCTGGAGCTTGTTGGCATAAGCCATCCTACTCTACAGAAACAGGCTTGTAGGCACTTAGAGTGTGACCACATCTGACTTCTTAAAACATAGTTTTATTATAAACTGGCTAGGTGGCATATACCTTTAATTCCAGCACTCAGGAGTCAGAGGCAGATGGATCTCTGAGTTCAAGGCCAGCCTGGTCTGCAGAGTGAGTTCCAGGACAGCCAGGGCTACACAGGGAAATCCTATCTAGAAAAACAAACACACAAAGAATTGCGTGTGTGTGTGTGTGTGTGTGTGTGTGTGTGTGTGTTTTACTATTTTTTATCTATTTATGTCTATGTACCCAAGGAGATCGGATAGGTGTCAGAGCCCAGGAGCTTAAATTACAGGTAGTTTTGTGACCTGCCTGATGTGGATACTGGGACTTTAATTCAGGTTTTCTCTAAGAACAATATACACTTTTAACTGCTAAGCCATCTCTCCAGTCATGGGTCCTCATGCTGGGTCAGGAAGTGCTCTTCCTGTTGGGCATCTTGCTAGCCTGACATTTACTATTTGATGGCTAAGCAGCTGTCTCCTAGGTACTTTGTGCTCCACATGCCTCTGCCCTACCTGTCCACTGGGTGCTGCTATCTTCTCTTAAAAGCCTGCATCCTTATCCATGGTTTTGGCCAACTTGGCCAATCACATTATCCTTATCCTGCCCACTGTGACTGGGCAATGATTGGAATGTGATCTAAAATGAACTTATGAGGATGCATTAAAAACTTGGAAAGGCCCTGAGTTAGATGTTCAGTACCACAGGAAACACAAATGAATGAATGAATGAATAAACAGGTAAAATGGGCCAATGAAAACATTTTACTGGGGTTACTATAATGGACACTCCCAGACTCTTTAAAGAATGGGGGAACTTCTCTCTCTTTCTCTCCTTCCCTCTCTCCTTTTCTTTCATTGAATAATGTTGTACTTCTGATTATTGAACCCAGTGCTTTCTGTATACAAATATTCTACCACTGAGCCACACCCCCAATCTAGTTCTTTGTTTTTCCATGCAAAACCAGAATATGTGACTCTAGCCATTGCTGTGTAACAGGAACACAGGACTTGTGGAGAAGACAGATCTCTTATAGCAGACACTGACCCCAACTCAGGGAGGAGCAGAAAGAGGGATGGAAAGAGATGATGGTTCCAGTTAGTTCTAGCAACTGGCCCATTAGTGTTTAAACCCATCTTAATTAAAAGAGGTGGTGGTGGCTAAAGACATAATTCAGTTGGCAAAATACTTGTCTTGAATGCACGAAGTCCTGCATTCCTTTCCTATCACCGAATAAAACTTGGTGTTGTGGTGCATACATGCATGCAGAAACTGCATCCAGCACTCAGAGGTTGGAGGCAGGAGAAATTGGTAGCCACCCTGGGCTACATAAGACCCTGTCTCAAAAGTAATTTTAAAAATTGGAGGTCTGGGGAGATGGTTCAGGAGGTAAGGCCCTTGACATGCAAGTGTGAGGACCAGGGTTCAGATACCTACTATTTTCATAGTGGCCCACCTGTAATCCCAGTCATCTGAAGGCAGCCAGACTAGCTGAAACAGTGATTTCTGGGTTCCAAGGATAGACTCAATCTCAATACATAAAATGGGGGGAGGGCGATGGAGAAAGACACCTATCATCAATTTCTGGTCTCCACATCCATATGCACACATGTACACCCACACGTGAGAACACACATACACATACACATGCACAACACACAGACTTACACCTTAAAAAAATGGTTTTTGGCTGAGCATGATGGTACATGCCTGTACTCCCAGTGCTTTGGAAGAAGAGGCAGCAGGATCATGAGTTGGAGGCTAGCCTAGGCTATTATATCGAGACCCAGTCACAGAAAGCCAAAGGCAGGCTCTGTAGGTCAGTGGAAGAGTGCTTCTGCAGATAGGTCCTGGGCTTCATCCTTGGCAAGAGAAGAAAAGTCAACAAACAGTTCTAAAGCCAGGCATGGATCACCGTGCTTTTAATCCTATTTTTAAAACCATCAAATGCAGTGAGACTTGATTTCATCCCAACAGTCAGGAGTCAGAGGCCAGCTTGGCTTATATAGAGAATTTGAGACTAGTTAGGGCTACGTAGTGTCTCAGAGACAAAAGGGAGGATTATTTTTTATTTTGTCTAATTTTCTTTTAAAAACTTTTATAATGTGTGTGTGTGTGTGTGTGTATGTGTGTGTGTATGTGTGTAAAATATTCCCTAATTTTCAACAACAACAACAGAAAAAAAAATTGGTTCTGGGAACTGAACAGGCTTTAAACATGTCGGGCAGTATATGTTGGAGCCCAGCAGGATGGCTCTGCCAGTAAGGGCACTTGCCATGCAAGCCTGATTACTTGAGTTCCTGAATCACATGGTGGAAGGAGAGAAAGGACTCCTGAAAGTTATGCGTGTGCACACACACACACACATACAAACACAAATAAAATGCAAAAGTATTCTTAAACTATGTTTATGTAGTTGTGTAACTTCCATTTCCTGTCTTTACCCCTGGACTGGGGATTGGTTTTAGGGCCACATGCATGGTGGCAAACATACACATCTGTATCTCTGGGCTCAAAAAGAGAAAAAGAAAAGGGCAGGTGAGATATCTTGATGAGTGAAGGCTCTTGTCATGCAAACGTGATCATCACCATGAAAAGGAGAGAAGTAACTCCTGAAGGCTGTCCTCTGACCTTTGTACAATGCAGGCCTACACTCAAACACCACACACACATACACACACACACACACACACACACACACACACACACACTACTCAACTGTTTTTGAAAGAACAGGGAGGGGATATGGGGGGGATGAATCAAAGAGCCCTTGTTTTCCTACAGCTAGTTTTATGCTTTAATTATTGTTAGTGACTTATCTTTTCAATACAGGAATCTTCTTATGGGATTTTGCTAGGCTCTGGTATGGGAGAAACTACCCTGTTGTTTGCAGAAGATCTGTCTGCAAGGTTAGATTCAGCTGCTTGGCCCTTGATACCCGGGAGGAAGTGGAGCACACAAAGAAGGGAGAGGACAAAGAGTGACATCCTCTGTGCTCCCCCACTTACCCATCCTTTTGTTCCCACCCCCAAATCTGCTGTAGTACTTACAAAGGGGATGTGCAGCTCCATGTTATTAATTCACCGTTGATCATAGGTTACTACAGCTTTGCACTTCAAAAGCTTTCTAAAACACAGATCCCCCGAGGTGGAGTGTTGAGCTCAACATACCTTAAACTGCTAAGCACCAACACCAGATGGTCACTTATGGCATTTGGGGCAGCATGGTAGTGACCAAGGAAAGACAGACCCATCAGGCGCAAGGTGGATCCAGGGGAAGGAGGAAAAGGAGTTAAAAACCAGAGCTGCTTTATCTAACTGTATACCTTGAATATCACATCTCAAGGAGTCACAGGTTGTTGACCTCATATCAATCATTTAATAAGAATTTCGTTTTAAAATATTCTTAATTTTTTTGTATGTGTCTGTGTATATGCTTGAGTGTACATCTATGCACCACTTGTATGCAGGAGCCTGTGGGGGTCAGAAGAGGGCATCAAATCCCATTTCTGGAGTTACAGATGGTTGTTAACTGCCATGTGGGTGCTGGGAATTGAACCCAGGTCCTCTGGAAGAACAGCCAGCCGGTGGTCTCAACCACTGAGCCACCTCTCCAGTCCCCAATCATTTTATTTTAAATTTGTTCCTCTTGGTCACTGCATTTTCATCCTGGAATTGGTTTGACTGTCTTAACTTTGTGATGTGTATTTTATTAAACCATTGCACATATATGTTATATGTATCTTCAAACTGAATAGATCTCAAGCAATCTCCAAATAGTGATGTCTGTGTAGCACAAAACAATGAAGCCAAGAGAGGTGAACTGATATTTCTGAAATCCCTCAGTAAGTTGGAATTTACATTTTCTGAGCATGTCTCTTCATTTCTTTTACTACTTCTCACAGAGTCTGTAGATGTTTGTTAAGTTCAACTATACGTAGTATGGGTATATCTTCAGAAAACGTCTTTGGAAAGTGGACCTATACCTAAGAATAAATAGCTCTTCTGTGCATCAGTGCTATTTTGGGACATTGCCCTCAGATGGCCCAGTGAGTGCTTTCTGTTGTTGTTGTTGTTGTTGCTAATGTTGCTCTTGTCTGTCAAACTTAAGCCGTCTTCTGTCATCTGGAACCCAGCCTCAAACTTGGAAGTAAGTGGAAAAAAAAAAGGAAATCCCTGGAGCACTAATGAAAACAATTACCATAAAAACCATCCACTAATGCTGCAAGACTCAAAGAACCACTCTCAGACTCTATCCCTAAATGTATTGATTGGCTTTTGAGCTTGAAATGGTGATACAGGCTAGGGATGTGCCTCAGTGGTATTAGCACTTGCCTAGCACTGGAACAGTCCTTGGTACAGTCCCCAGCACTGGGGAAAGAAAAGTGGGCATAACATTTTAATCACCTATCAGTAAAATGACTTTAAAAGATGATGCAAATGCAGGCATAGCTTAGTTTTAGGATGTTTTCCTGGTATATATCGTGTCTGAGGCCTTTGGTTCAATCTCTAAAAATAGAAAAAGAAAAGAAAGGAAGACACAAATCTCTGTCTGAACTCAGAAAAGGGCCTTTGTCATTCTACATAGGAGGGTGGGGTAAGGCAACGCTTCCACTTGCTGGGAGACTTGTGGCATTCAGCGATTCTTGAGATGGGATCTGCAAAAGCTCTTCTAGGAAACACTTCTATGTGGGGCTTGGATATTATGTGCTCCCAGTTTAAGAGGTATTTCTTAGATAATTCTGAATGTTCCATCTCCATGTAGCTGTAGTATGGCCAAAGTGAGGAGCAGACATTGGAAGACCAAGTAGAATCAGTTGCAGTAATGGGAAATGATAACTCTGAAAACAGCCAGGAGCGGGGACTAGCCAGAGAGAAGAAATTAGCTCGAGGGGCCATAAAAAGGCAGATTTGGAGACTGGGAATGGAGCTTAGCGGAGCCCTTGTCTGGTATGGACACTGCTCGGGTCAGTCCCTGAAACGTAACAGGGCTTTGGGAGAAGATAGTTTCATTTTTTCCAAAGTAGAGTTAAGGGATGAGGACATTCTGGAGATGTCCACTAGATATCTGAATCCACTAGTCTGGACTCCAGGGGACAGAGTGGCTTTGGCTAGCCGCAGCAGGGTGCTTAGAGGACATACCATTCTGGAGACCTTTGTGGGCAAATGGCCTTCCCTGCTGTTCCAGGGCTCCTGATCTATTTCCTGTCAGACAACTCAGGACAACATGGCAATAGTTTCCCAGTCCCTGCCTTTCGTCCTCTTTAAGTTCATTTTCCAAAGCAGCCATACTGATATCTTAAAGGGCAAATCATTATATGACTCCTTGTTTTAAAGCCACCAATATCTTATCAGACTCGAACCCAAAGTATCTGGCACCCACCCCACAGCTCCGCCTTTGATGTGGACCCTGCTTATCTCTCCCAGTGGATCCACCACACGATGTCTAAAGTTAACCTTGAAATCGAGACCTGCTTCCTTCTCAGGAACTTTAAACCTGTTGTCTGTCCCTTGTGCTGGAGCACTCTTCTTTTAATTCTGAATCATATCATTTAAACATCGCTGCCGAAATGGCACTTGCTAAGACTGTTCTTGTCTGTCTCCCACCCGACCACTCCCCACTCTCATTCCATTATTCTTTGCTACTTTTATGGTATCAACCTCTAAGCGAATGTGTGTTGTTTATAAGCTACCACGGTGTCCTGGGAGTGGATGTGCAAAGGCACATTTCTGCACATATTATTTCTTAGGGAAGACCGGAGAAGCAAGATTAAGCCAGGTAGCCAAAGACTTTGAATTCCTATTGAATTTTATGAGACTTGCTAGTTTTTGAGGAGTCACAAAATAGTTTAAACAGGGCAACTAACTTTCAAATGTTTTACAATGCTTGTTTGGTTTAAAAGTTATGAAATATAATCACTTCACTTTGTCCTTAACGGGCTGAACTATTACACAGAACATTGCCAAATGAACTGAATGACAAGAATGTGTCCAGACATTCCACCTGACACTAACTTGATGGCTTTATCTAGATTTGTAAAATAATTGTACAATTAGTTCTTGATCTGGTTTTTAAACGTTTCCTATGCTGGTGTAAAAGAATAGAATTCAGACCTTATGTAATTGTAAAATTAGGACCAAACTAGATTAACACTCAGTCTTCTCCACTCAAGAGAAATGCAGTTCAGGCCAAATCTATTTGTCAAACTAGGGTACAGTCACAATTTGTTAACAGCAGTGCCCTAAGAGTGAGCAACAGAGCTCAAATACTCAAGTTAGCAATAGAAAGGTCTTTGGCTCTTTCAATGTAATCCTGTAGAGGCAATGTGCCATATTCCACATCCAGCTCGTGGGAGATATTATTAATGAGTACGGTATATTACCTGTCTCTAAGGATAAACTGTGGTTTAGCTCTAAGTATGTAGTACAGCTAAGTGAGTCACATAATCCTGTATAAAGACCAACACAGATTACTTTCCTAAAATCACTCCAATGGGCATTCTGAGCATTTGCCAGCTGAGATATTTGCATTTTCCCACTCTTTGTTTTACTAGGCATACATAATATCAAAATTACTTCTCATTCATTGTCTAACTGAAATGGGTTACTCACATTTTAAAGAACAGTATTCCCCAAATCATTTTTTTCCAGCACGAAGTATGTATAAATATAAAGTTTATTTAGCGTAGTGTTTAGAAAAATAAGTTCACATCATTTCAGAAAACAAATAAAACACTTAATTGTCCAGGCGTAACCCCCCATTACAGTACAACATACACACTTTAGATCTCTTTGGTTGAGTAATAAAGCACAGAAATGCTCTGGGACATGCTGTGTGCCATCACCTAACAGTGCAGTAGAGGCTCCGCTCCCCGCCCCGTGTTATACATTCTGTATAGAGTTTCTCTTCGTGTAAGGCACAGTAAAACCATTTTGAGTATACAACTGGTTGCCTTTAAACGTACAGTACATGCAACAAAATGATACATTTTTTAGAACCCTGAATGCCAAAAAAGTCACATGCTATATAATTTTGATTAATAAAACATATGGTGGTAATCTTTAATTAAATTGAAATGTATCAATTAGACACAAAATAACCACTAGGTTCTATCATCTAAGCTTTAGGAAGACTTTGAAGTAGCGTTTGTAAAATATAATTAGTTTTCCCACAGATTTCCTGAATTATTTTAATGAGATGATCTGTCAAAACATTTGAAAGAATGAAGGACTCGTGGTTATGAACCAATGCACACATACTGAGGATGTAGCAGGGTCGTCTGCTACACATGCCCGATAATCCAGCTTTAACATGCAGGATAAGAAGGGTACATACAGGGATAGTTAAAGTCAGTGTGCAATTCAACTATGGACTTTTTAAAAAAAATGTATGGCTATAATATCTAACTGCCTTTCACAGCATAAGAAAGGCACCAAAACATGTATAAGTCAGTCTTTACTATAAATACACACGAGATATTTATGCAGTACAACACAGGTGCTTTTGCTTGTTTGAGGGAAAAAATGCACCTCCTTTGAATGCTAGACTGTCCTCTCGACTAGATGTAACTAAGAGCTGAATGCCAATTCTGGCTATAGAGTGCATAGATAGGCCAGACACCAGAGATCCCACAGCCAGCAGCAGAGGTTGGGTTTCAAGAGAGTTATTTACCCATATTCTGATTCCTCTTCAGAAAGCACAAGAGGGTCTTGCGGCATCTTCAAGCATTGGTTTATGGGAAGAAGGATGTTCTCCATGTGAACGCCAAGGGCTCTGAGGCTAGCCCTTGGTATTGAAAAAAAGTCATTTGTAATTCTGTGCAAGGAGATCATGGGATTTCTTATTCCATTCACATATACATGGGCTACATATCAACTGGCCCTTATTTTACTGAAAGAATAGAAAAGAAGAGAAAGTTCTTATAATGTGCATTGATTCTTACCTGGTGGATTGTACAGCTACCTAGAGTAATTGTAGAGTTAGAAGTACATCATGTTGGAATAAGAACACATTTCCTAGGTAAGTATTCAGTTTTGTGCTATCTTTGCTTTGTTGCAGGGAAAAAAAAGAGGAAAAACTCAGAATAAAAGAGATATTTTAGTCAGATATAGGAAAGTTTTACCACACACACACACACACACACACAAACACACTCACACTCACACACTCCTCATATAACTTTTTGACTTTCCCACTTCCAGACAGGTATTTTAAAATAATGAAATCTTGTTATGTGCAGCAATTTAGTGGAAAATATCATTTTAGTGTAAACTAGACTACAAGAACATGTAACTAATCACATTAACATAATCGGCACACAACTGGCAGAGAGATGGGGGCAAGCAAGCTGTGTAAGCAGTGCAGAGTAGAAGACCACACCGAAACAACTGGCTTTGTTAAAACAAAACAAAAACTCCAAAACAAACAACCTCTGGCCCAATTTACATATTTCAGCAATTGAGAAACATTTATCCATTTCACAAAAATGGTATTTAAGTTCTTTATCAAAATGATGGTCAAGAAATTCTTCATAGGGCTCTTTAGACTGACATTTCTGTTTGTTAATAACAGCCAATGCTAAATACTGGGTGACCCTTATTCGACAGGCTCAGCTGATATGAACATGTGAGAAACCAAGCAGTCTTCCCTCCATCTTAAAGAAAACAAGGTCTATAACTATCTTTAAGCTTAGCAACTGAAAATCACCTTTGAAAAGATCACTTTCTTACTTTGTAAAATTAGAGAGGCCCTGTACTATTGACACAAAGGCATTTACGTTGTTATATCTTGAATTCAAAGTCCTGCTAAAACCTTTCAACACAGCTCACAACATTATCATCCAAGAGAATATCCTACAGGGACCCAAACGATTTGCTTGTGATGGAGACATAATAAAATACAACAGTCACATGACACAGTGTACCCACCAATTCAAAACACTAAGAATGAAGCTTCAACCGGATGGAATTTTGTTTAATACAATGTATGTATACTTTGTTTACTTTAAAATGGTTGTTTTCATGGCCTGCAGAATTGATGTTTAATGGTCTTCTATACTTTTTAAATTTTATTGTAATTAAAAGCATCAACGATAATTGTTTATCTATTTGCATGACAAACAATACACATGATATTTAGTGAAACTTAAGTCCTCCGCACATAAAGGAGCTCTGCGGTAAACTTAACCCTGTTTGACAGTACAAAAGAACCATCAACACTTCTGTTGATCCCTCTGTACTTCACCGCTAATAAAAAGGCCACAAGGTAAAAAGGCACATAGGATTCTATATAAAACATACTTAAATGAATCAATGTTGCTAAAGAAAGAAGAAGGACATGACAAGAATACCAGTATCGGGGGGTTAAGAGTTCCTGTTTCAGTGTTAACATTGACCTTAATAGACTCCTGATAAAAACCACAAAAAAAAAAAAAAAAAACTTGGTTGGAAACAAAGATGTTCTTCTATTCCTGCTCAAACAAATAAATATAAATTAAACAGTAAGAAAATATTTTTTCTTTTCAGTTCATAGTGCCTGAAGAGTAAGAGAGACATACATGGTATAAATAAAATCCCACTGTACTTACTCAAATCCTGCTTGTAGAACTGGCATATTTACATTCATACCCAAGTTGTGTCAGAGAGTGCCTTTCAAATTTTCTCTGCCACACTTAACTGTTAGCAATCACATTTGGAAACATGTAGAAACTTAAAACCAAGCCTTTCCCCCAAGATGACCATAACAATGAGTGTGTGTATGCACACGCAAACACACAAACACACACACAGATAAGCTACTTAATTTGAAAAATATACCCTTACAATAGTCTGGAGTACCGTTGCTTCTTAACCATCTCAATGCCCACAGAGTAAAGTAAACAAAGAAGAACTGCATTGCTTCTAACAGCCCGTAGCGATTACTTAGTTTTCTAAGTTAGGTGTATACATTTTAAATTTAAAATACTATCACGCTCCATTTCAACCTTAAAATTATATTGCTGCTAAATGATATATGATGGCTTGATACACTTCACTTGCTGCCTTGTGGCCATGTGTTGAAAAGCGAACATGACGTGAACAGAGAGGCTTCAGCAATGCAGTTCCACTCCTCTATGTTTAACTATGATCTTCATGCAGATCAATCCAAATGCATGTGCTTGAAGACGTAGAGTGTTTTCTTCCAAATGAGTAAAGGCTCTCCATCTTCAGGGCTTCACAGAGAAAAGATTTGCTGCTGATGAAGGAGAAGGAGGATGTGTGCAGGGAGTCAGGCTTATAAGTCTTGCATATCCTCATCCAGCTGGACAGTTTGAAGCTTGGCCAGCTCTTTTTTGTCCGTTCCTAGGTCTTCACAGACAGTTTCAACCATGCCATCCAGGACATACTTGGATTTGGAGTCTAACATCATTAAGTTGTTTGTTGCTTTGTTCTCAGAATTTTGTAAGAAATTTTCTTTTAGGTTAGCTACTGACTGCAGAACCAAGCGATGTTCTCTTACAAAATCCTGGTGTACTGCTGGGGAGGCATGACTTACTTGCTCTTCAGCTGCAGGAACTATTTCCCCCAGGGCAGCCTGAGTCAGAGGAACTGACAATAGATCTTGACCAGTAATAAGGGAACAGTTCTGAAGGGTTGCATAGTTAGTGTTGCTGACAGATGTCACAGTAGATTTGCTTGCCACAGGTGCAGACATTGGCTGGCTCTCAGCAATGTCAGGGTTTAGCTCGGTGGGATTTAGTAGTGTAGGAGGAGTCAGGGAAAAACTGTGAGCTGGGGACACATTAACTAATGAAGAGGCCAGTGGGTGGAGGCCACTCCCAGAGATATTTTCAGAAGATAGGCTTGCATTTACTTGTGCATTGTGATTGACAGGCATCAACTGAGAAAAGACCAGGCTTCTTTCTAAGCCTTCCTGTTTCACAGCTCCTACAGTCTGACCTGAATTAGGAACAGTGTATACCACTGCACTGGGGGCAAGAGGGCTCAGGAAAAGTTTGCCATGCTGGACTGTGGAGGACTCACTTGTAAATGTGCTTCCATCTGAAGTGCTTGAATTTACTGAAACATTACCTATGGGAAAAAGTATCAATTAGCATTGATGAAAGTGATACAGAACAGAAAAACAAACTTACTTTAACTTTTTTAAAAGGACTCAGTCAGACTAGTCCCTTCTCTGTTTTTTCTTTCTTTTGCTCTGCTAGAAATTGAACTCAGAGACTTCTACACGCTAGGGAAAAACCTGCCACTGAGCTACAGATTATCTTTATTTGCTAATTCCCCATGTAATTGCAGTGACTGAATGAAAGAACTGCTGGTGGCTTAGGAAGTGTACAGGGCCTGGGGAGAGGGTTCAGTAGTAGAGCACCTGCATGGTGCAGGGCTTGGGTTCAATCCTCAGTATCGCCAAAAATCAAAACAAAAATAAAAGCCAACCAATCAAAGCAAGCAAATATGTGAGAGCTGGGGATAAAGGCTGAGGCAGGAAGACTGAATTTGAGGCCTGCCTGGGCTCATAGTAAGACCTCAAAGGAAAAGGAAAATGATGATGATGATGAAGTAGGAGAAGGAGAAGGAGAAGGAGGAGATCTTGTCTGAGTTCAGGTCCGAGTTCAGATATTTGTTGAGTTTCTGGCTCTTTATTACAGACATACCATCCCTTAGTCAGTTGGTAGTGATCACTAACACCACTAGTAAGAATGATAAAACACAGATGCAAAATAAAATATTTTTGTTAGGACTGCTCAGTTAGGGACATAAAATGTCGAAAATACCACATAAAATGAGTTTCTCTGGAACTCACAAGTTAACCACATCAACCTGTACAGACAAGTACCAAACTACCTATAAAGTAGTCTCAAGTCAACAAAACCCTCAAGGGTTTTTTTTTTCCCCCCTCTTTCCTCTTTTGTTGTGCTAACTCCAAATTTTCAGTGCTGTAGTGATGGGAAGAATTAATGATAAAACTGAAGTGCTCTTTTTAAAATACAGAAGAACATAAAGGAGTAGAACGAATCCTCTTTAAATGGTGTGTCATTTGAGGCTCTCACTATAACGGCCTGTAGAGACTAGAAGAGAAAGTATAAACAGAAAATAGATGTTCAGATGAGAAACTTGGGACAAAGAAGACTCGACATCTCCATCAAATAAAACCCGCTTTGAGCCTTTACAAAGGAACAATGGAAGGATGAAAATTAGGTGACCCAGGTCCCCCGTCGAAGGAAAGGTGAATTTGGGGCGAATTCTGGGGACAATTTATCTACCCTGCTCTTCAATTACAGGTGAAACCAGCTCCTTTACCAGTGCAGAAAACAGGCGAATATTAAATTAAGTAAATTCCCTCAACTCCCATATTATTTGAGTGATTATATTACTACCCATGTTAATAAGTGCCTTAGAGCCATTTATATGTCTTTCAACATTTTTAAGCACCTTATGTAAGCAAAAGAGTGTCTTTACATGAGAAAAAAAAAGAGAAAATATTGTATTTGACTCCTTTCAAAATGCTAACCACTAGTACACAAGTGTTCATCACAGAAAGACACTTAAGGAAAAAACACTTCTGGGTACGTCTGGGCTATTCTGTAACATAAATATTTTTTCAAGCCATACAAATGAACAGACTGCTTCTATTTTAAATCTTTTGGTTTTAGGTATGTTTTAAAAAGTCTTGCAGGCTTCAGAATTGTAAGGAGGGGGGGGGGAAGCCACAATCTGTGTTTACTTTCTTTGTGCGTGTTTGTGAAACTGTCTACTAGCAGGCATGTGCACAGAATGATTATTCTTTTGATAGAGCTGTAAAGAACAGCATATATAGCATTTCCCCCAACAGCTTTAAACACAAGTGAAGTAATACTCGGTATATGTAAAAAACCTTAATATATATAAATGAAGGGGAAAACAGATACATTCCAAAGGATAATTTTACATTTTAAATACTTTATATTTAAACACTAGTCCTGGCTTTCCTGGAACTCACTAAGTAGACCAGGCTGACCTCAAGCACACAGAGATCCGCCTGCCTCTGCTTCCCGAGTGCTGTGACTGTACCACAATGCCTGGCTAAAACACGATGTTGAAGTATAGCTTCAACTGAGCTATCAATTAAACAATAATTTTAAAATCAGCACAAAAACTGAACTGAAAATTTCCACATGCAAAGAATGATTTTTACAATGATGCTAAGAAATAAAACCAAACCTCTTTGATTGTAAAATGAGTAAAGATACAGTCTGCTCTTCCACATAACTCCCTAGTTAACTTTTCCAGCTGTCTAAGAAGATGGGAGTATATGCTTCTGGATATCATACAAAAATGTGTAGGTAAGCTTGATTTGATTTGGTTTGGTATTTTTTGGAGACAGACTCTCACTGATTTGGTTTGAAACTTACTATGTAGTCTGGCAGGCTTTGAACCCCTAATCCTCTAGCCTCTGTATCCCAAATGTTGGGATTATAGGCATTTACTACCATATCTACCTTGGCATTAAAAAAAAAAAAATCAAGTTCCCAAAATGCTTTACGACAAAGTGTAATACACAACTACTACAAAGGAATGTTGCCTTCTGGAACCATCTGGTTAAATTTATGCCTTCAATGCACCTAGAGTCAAAGAGTTGACAGCCCTGTCATTCGATCTTAGCTATTTTAACTGACTATGGTATTCTTATTCCTAGTAAACATCCCATTTAAAAACTAGCTATTGCCAAGTGGTGGTGGTGTATGACTTTAATCCCAGAACTTGGGAGACAGAGGCAGGTTGATCTCTGAGTTCCAGGCCAGCCTGGTCCAAGCTACAGAGTGGGTTCCAAGACAGCAAGGGCTACATGGAGAAACTCTGTCTCAGAAAAATTGAAAACAGTGAAACAAAAAGCAACAACAACAAAAAGAACCTCCCAAACCTTTTGCTTCATTTTGTCGTCTTTAAAATGCTATAGACTGCTGGGAAATTTTTGTAAAGAGGGAAAATGAGTTAGATCATAAACTATTGTAGAACTCAGGTCTTTCTTTGGCTTTCTCTGGGGCATTTGTCTTTTGTCTCAAATTGGATAGGACTCGGGTTAACTCGGGTTAACTCACATAATCTAGAGCAATGAACAACTGGACTGTGCTACAGAACCATGCTGGCTTACTCTCTTTTTCTTTAAAGAGAGATAAATATACGGAATGAAATATACAACCATTTTTTCATTAATGCTTCCAATAAGTTGCAGTAGACCATAGCTATAAAAAGCAAGACTTGTATAAAAATTGACCATGTTACAGATGGTTGACCTTTGGTAAAAATCTGGGCTTTCCGATTTGCTTACAGGCTTTCATCTCTCACTCCTGAGAGCTAGAGACTATGCAACTCCCAGTGCCAAATTCTAACTGTTCTTATGTCTATATGGAGAAAAATGATGAGGGATCCAGGTTTGATTTGGGTTCCTGAAGAACTGATGTGCCAGCCTCAGGCTTATTTCCTTGCTCTAAAAGACCGCTGTTAGCAAAGCCACAAAATACACAATGACACAGTTGTTTTCATAAATATAAACCCACACAGCTGAGAAATGAATATATGTGTAGAGCAACAGAAAATCACATATTCTTCTAAATTTCTTTTAGGTCTTTTTAAATTTTACTATTACTTATAGGAAGGACACGATGCAAGCAAGAAGAGACTCTGTCTTTTAGTTTATTCTTGTAAAATATTTTCTGGTCAAATAAATAACTGCTCGACTAATTTTATGTTCCTAGCAATTTTATTAATTTTTAATTTTAAAACGTCAAGTACTGGGTTATTTCATATGCACTGATTGACTTATCATATCTCTGTAATTGTAGAGTTGGCAAGATCTGCTATAAACTGTACTTTTCCATTCTGTTTGGGGAAAATAAAAGCCCATCCCCAGAATGTAAAAACATCAGGCAAAGCTGGATAGCATTTAGGTACTGGGAATCACATCAAGGCTGTTCTGTAACTGCGTAAACCAAAGAGGCATCTGAACAGTAACATCAATTTATAGCTTTCACTAAACGTGTCATTTATAGTAGCTGACCAACACATGCCCTGGTGCATTATGGTACCAAATGAGGCTTTTACCTTGCGAAGCTGCTACTGAGACAGGAGGCAGCTGCAGTGGAGAGAATCCAATGCTCCCATTAAGAAACTGGCCGTTTGCTCCGGAATTAGGGATCTGGACAATGCCATACTGGTTAATTTGCACCGGTGTAGTGAAAGTCACCACAGAGCCCCCGTCCTGGGAGGCTGCTGTCTGAACGTCTTCTCTTTTCACTTCAGTGCAGGGTATCAGCCCTGGGAATGACACAGGGATGCTAGGGCTGTAGGAGGTGGTGGGTGCTGAATTCCCAGCAGAGCTCTGGAGGACTTTGAATTCTTTCACATCCTGGGAGGTAGACCCCAGGATGTCCGTCATGGCTATGCCATTGCTCACAATGTTTGAAGACATTTTTGGTGGGTTCAGTGACACTGTCTGTGTATTTCCCACATTCAATCCATTAAGGATAACTCCATTATGTCCCTGAATAAAAGAATTACCATTAAGGAAGACAGGTGAAGTACTTGCAGGTACCAAGCTTCCATTCAACAAAACTCCAGAAGAGCTTAATGATATCTTAGCATTTCCAATTTGTTGCATATAGACTGGCTCCATGTGACTGGAAAGGCTGAGGTTGTTGACACCATCAGATGCACCCGAAAGTGGGTGAGGAGACAAATCCTCGTGTCCCTTGCTGGATTCATCTTCAGTGCTGGGGTTGCCATCTGACTCACTGTTCAGGGGGAGGAGACAAGACATTTGGAAGGTCATGAGGATGACATACTTCACAGTTTGTAAAACACCCTTCAAACCCTTTAAAGGCAGTATTAAAGAAAAGCACAACAGGCTATCTGCCAGCCCCGTTGAAACTATTATGTTTTAAGAAGGTTCTGCCCAGCCAGACACTATGAGAAGATAAATTCAGAGCCTCATATTATATTTTATAATAAATTCCGAGAAAGACCTGAGGTTTGGATAATGTAAAATTCAACTGAAAGAAATTAATACTGGGTTTTCATTCTTACAGCATTCACGTGCTACTCCATCTATTAAATGAACTGCTACCTCTGCCATCAAAACGACTCACTGAATGATGCGTCTTTGTTCCTGTTTAAGAGCGCCATCCCCTTTCTAAACCATTTCAAATTTGTGTTATTTTGAAGTTAGATGGAATTGCCAAAGGAGCAGGTGTGAGGTGTTCAGTTTTATTTGCCAGTTAGTTAACAAGAAACAGTTTTCTCGCCTGATCCCAAACTTCTACTCCCCCAGACTGACAACTCTCATCCAATGAAGTGGCTGCCTTGGCAGAAAAGCCATTTGCAACACAAGACATGCGCAGTCGCCTTTGGATCCAAAGGAAGCCATAGGGGCCTATTAACATGCACCATCTAGTGCCCTGGTGAGGTGGGCGGGGAAAGGTGAGCATCACTTTTGTGGCCTTGTAGTAACTATCAGACTGTTTCCCAGAGGCTTCAGTCCTCTGTTCGAGGATCCTGGACTTAAGGGCATAGCAAGTTCAGGTCAGGGAGGAGCGCTGGAAGTTTTCCTCACTTGGTTTGAGTCTGGGCGGGGCAGGACAGAAGCAGTTTGGAAGCGAGGTGGGACTTGGTCCAGCTGAGGATCCAACAGCCATCATGGTCGGTTCCCTTTCAAGCTGAGGGGAGAGGATTACCCGGGCTTTGGGCTTTGGGGCCAGGAGCGCAGAGAGCGCTTTGATTTACGAGCTGAGGCTGAGCAGCCATAGCCATTGGTGAGGGTGACTCACCAGGGGTGCGGGTGGGAGGTAGATCCGGAGAGGGGCCTATACCAGGCAACTAGGCTGGGGGTTGAGGGTGTAGAGTTAATGGGGATGAGGATGAAATCAGCAGAGCACGGCTCAGGGGTGTGTGTGTGTGTGTGTGTGTGTGTGTGTGTGTGTGTGTCTGAGAGAGAGAGAGAGAGGGGGGGGGGTATCCTGGGAAATGGGCCGGTTCCATAGCAAAGGCTGCAGGACAGTTGGCCTCCATGCGGCACCGGCTTAGTACCCAGTGCCCTGGCCTAGCAGATTCCTTTGGTGAGTCTTGCAGAGCACTCCAGGGTAGGTGGTGTAGCCTAACCAGTGCAGTTCTCTGGGTCGCCCCCTCTCTCAAGACTGAGGAGAGGTGCTCGCAGGTTCCCGGGCATGTTTTGTTTATGGTTACCGGGAGCCAGAGCCAGGGTTGCACAGAGTGCCTCTCTCTCGGCCTGGGGCGAGCTGTGGGCCTCCGAGCTCCACCCGGGTGCAGGGGCAAAGCAGCGAGGGCGGGCTGCTGCGGGTTCTGGAATGCGCGGGGTGATCACCTTCACCTGGTCCAGGCAGGCCGGCTCCCTAGCTCCCGGGTTCCTTTCCAGGGCAGAACATTTGAACTGCATTTGGATTCTTTTCTTTCCAATCCCAGCAAGACTGGAGACACCATCCTTAAACCTTTTCCTTACTTTATCCGTCCAACAATACACACCCTAACAGACCCAAGGATCTGACTACAGAGGACACACAAAAGAGGTGAAAAAAAACGGCATTTTCTACGAAACAAGGGGAAAAAGCCACTAACAATAAAGTTCAAACTATAGAGAGTGGGAGCTGAAGGAGGACTGAGTGGATAGCTCCCCCACTTCTTTCCAGCTGTTCACCTTATGCCAGCTTGTGCCCTATCCCCAGCTGCTCCATCAGGAGGGAATCATGCTGTGTTAGGGGCCCAAGAAACTGCCCTTCAGTCCCGCCACCTATGAGGCACTGTAACCCGATCCGAAGTTGTTCAGAATCAGGTTTCAAAACACCGCAGAGACGACCTGCACGGGCACCCCACGCCGCGGCGGGCAGAGTGAATGATTAACTCTGTCATATTAAAGCCTCGGCGTCCCCAGACCCCATCTGGGCCACCAGTCTCCACTAACTCTCCTTTTCCTTCCAGGGCGGCCCTGGTGACCTCCAGTGCCGGCCGGGTGCTCTGTCGAATCCTGGGTATCCTGGAGCGTGTGCGCACCCCAGGCTCCCGGTGACCCGGGGAAGCCAAAGACCTTAGCCGGCGCCGGCAGCCCCTGCGGGCCCGGAGCCGCCGTGAGAGCAGCCTCGCCGGCGCGCACACACGCTCTCTGCAAAGAACCAAGGAGAGAGTGGCAACTTCAAAGGCAGCGGGATGGGGGTGGGAAGCCGGGCAGCAGTGACCAGCCGAGGTGGGGGCGGGGACTGAGACCTAGGCGGGCGACCAGAAACTTCTGGGGACAGGAGGGGGAGGGTAAGGAGGGAGGATCGCCCCCCCTTCTCGTTGCCACCGTCGCCCCCCCCACCCCCACCCCGATAGGGAAGCGAGGTGGGGGGCGGGGAGAGGTGGGCAGCCGGACCAGGCTGATGGGGAAGGTAAGCGCCATATTTGCGAGGCGCTGGGAGGAAAAGAAAGCTGGGAAGGGGTGGGGGGGGTAGGAGGAGGAAAGTTGGCGCTCACCTTTTGGACTGGGTCTCGGAGGGGTTCCGGTCGCGCTGCCGCCGGTTCTTGAACCAGTTGCTGACCTGGGTGAGGGAGAGGCCAGTGATCTTGGCCAGGTGCCGCTTCTCGGCGGGCGAGGGGTAGCGATTCTGCTTGTAGAGCTCCTTGAGCGCGTTGCGCGACTTCTCCTTGAAACAATACACCGTCTCCTCGCCGTCCCAGATGGTGCGGGGCAGGGGGAATTTCCTGCGCAGCCGGTACTTGTCCACGGCGCCGAGCGGCCGGCCGCGCGCTCGCTCGGCCTCGGTGTAGCGCGCCTTGTACCAGAGCTGCTGCAGGAGCGGATGGTTGGCCGACTCGAAGCTGTGGCTCTCGAGGATGCTGTACAGCTCGGGGTAGATGCCCTGGTGGAAGGCCACCAGCGCTCGCGCCTTCAGCAGGCTCTCGTTGCCACGTAGCAGGTCGCTCTGGGGCAGGGACCACAGGAACCGGGCCAGGCGGTCCAGGTTGCCCCCCTGCTGCAGCGCCTCGCACACGCAGGCGACATGGTCCGGCGAGAAGGCCAGCGGGGGCTGCGCGGCGGCTGCGTGCTGGTGCCTGCCCAGAAGTTCCGAGTGGAGTTGTACCTGATCTGCCGCTCCGGCCGCCGCTGCCCCTTCCTCCCGGCTCACCCCGGCGGCGGCTGCGGCGTCCCCCGGCTCCAGGGGGAAAGGGGCTGGAGCCGGGGGGCTCAGCCCAGCCGCCGCGCCCCCCGCCACTTCTCGGTGCGCCTCCTGTCCTTCCGAGGCGCTTTCCATCCCATTCTCCTGCTTGATGTCCGCCGCACTTGCAATCTGCCCGGTGGGGGAGGAAGAGGACATTTTTTTGTTGTTTATTTTCCTCCCTCCCTCACTCCCTCGCACTCTTTTCCTCTTTCTTTCCCCCTCTCTTACTCCTCCTTCTTCGTCTCGCTCCCCCCTCCCCCCTCCGGAAAGCCCACTCCCTCCCTCCCGGTTTCGGCTGGATCTGGCCGATCAGGTTTCCCCCAGGCCACGCAGTCACCATTAAGATAGCTGCTAGAGCAAAGTAGTGTAAACGGATAGCTGCTTTCTGCTGTTCCCCCAACGTGACTCCTTCGGTTGCTGCATACTATATGGCACTGGCCGCCCGGCCGGCCCGGCCGCGCCACCCCATTGGCTATTTCGCATTCAGAAGGAGGAGGAGACACGGTTTCTACCGCTGTCTATCACCAGTCTCCTACTCCACCCCTTGCCTTTCCCTCTCTCCCTGACCCCCAGGCACCTATACCTGCGGGAAAACACCGACATTCTTTTCTGGTTATGCTTCTGAATGGGCAGTTTACCTAGTGTGGCCTGAAAACTGGACAACTCTTTCAAAGAAAGGCCCTATGATTCCCAAGGGAATATTAATCGTGTGCCCTTAAGACCTGGACAGCTAATTTTTTTTTTTTTTTAAACAAAGAGACCACCTTCAGTATGTAGATGACAGAACTTCAGAGACTATTTCTGAAGCTTCCCAGCACCCTACCCCCACCCCTTTGGGATGTCTTTATTAAAGATGTGTATTCATAAGGGTCAAGAACAGCACTCAGGAATGTTCTGAGACAGAAGCATTGGAAGTAATGAATATTGCAGAGGGGGAAAACTGCTGGAAAAACCTGAATTAAGCATTGTGTATAACCCACAGAGATGACAAAAACAACATTTTTTCTTTAATGTCACCAGAAGGCCTGGAAACCCTGAGATGAACCTGACATAAACAAGCATATAGAAAATGAAGCTGGATGTTTATCCTGGATAAGTAGTGTGGAAGAGGGCCAAGCTTTAAGTTATAATAGTCTGTAAACACAAGTCTACCTACCTTAGAAACACTCAAAATATGTGCACAGATAGGATCCCCCTACACACACCTCCCATGTGGGGCTAGAACCGATAGTTTCTCTTGAAGCTGAGAGGTCTGAGAGGAACACCATCTCTATGTGCAGGCGTCTTAGAAGAGATCAGTTCAGGATCAGCAGTCCTTGTCATACACAGACAGATGGAAGATTGGTCTCAGGATTTGAGGCTAAAGTGTGGGGGTGGAATGTGTTACCATCATTGGCAGGGTTTCTTTCCTTCCTGGATTGCAGGGGATCTTAGCACAGAAAAGGTGAGCCTGTCTCTGTCTTTGTGGCTGCCATGGGTTAGTTGGATTTGTCTGTGGCTGCTCCTTTGAAAAATCTGACAGTTAATGCCTTCCCCCCTAACCTTTACTTCAGGGTGGCCTTGTGTTGTTTCTGCTTCTCCCTTAGTCATAACGGCCTGTTTCAGCATATTGTAAGGCAGCTGTTTGGGTCACCTGCTGTGGCATCAACTTGGTGAGGTTTGCTCCCTTTCTCTCTCTCTCTCTCTCTCTCTCTCTCTCTCTCTGGCTGCATTTTATTGTTGGTCAGCCAAAATATTTGATACAGAACCTAATTTTTCTATTAAATTATTTGTGTGTGTGTGTGTGTGTGTGTGTGTGTGTGTGTGTTTGCACGTGCCAGCCATGGCGCATGTGTGGAAGTCAGAGGACAACTTTCTGGAGTCAGTTGTTTGTCTTCTTCCACTGTATGGGTTCTGGGGACTGAACTTGGCTGGTCGGACTCAGTGGCAAGCTTTACCAATTCAGCCATCCCATCAGCTCTTGCTTTTTCTCTTTCCTCTTTCTTTCTTTTTTAAAAAAGCACTATTTGAATGTGATAAAACCAGAAGTGACATCTGAAGTAGATTTAAAAGGAAATATCTCATCTTTCTCTTCCTTTGAGAACATCCTGACAGCTATCAAGTTCAGGGTAGTATCTGAATTTCCAAACATCCTTGCTTTTTTCTTTTCTTTCATTCATTCATTCATTCATTCATTCATTCATTCTTCTATTTATCTAACTATAGTATCTATCTATCTATCTATCTGTCTATCTATTTATCTTTTGTTTGTTTGTTTTAATGTTACAGAATTCATGTTTTGTGAATTTATACACCAGTTACAGGAGAAGGTGTTTCTAGGACCAGAAATCTTAGTCTTCGGGTTTCTCGAGCAGGGTGAGCTTCAGAGAATATCCTGCCATAGTTCCTAGTGGATAAACATGGTCAGTGATGTTGGCACAGAGCACTAGATTTGATGTGTAGTTTATCTTGGAGCACTGGTTGTGCCAAATGGTTTTTGAAGTTGCTTCTATTTCATCCCTCTGCCATGTTGGGGACTTTGAGTCTGTGCTGCTGACATGCAGTCTCACACTGTGTTGTGATCTTGAGGAGTAGAGGCTGAGATTGTGTGAGTGTGAAGAGCAGGAGGAAAACCAAGACCTTTGTCTCTGTGACTTTTCCTTCTAGACTGAAGACAGTGGGGGAAGTATACAGGTTTTCTTGCCATCTTAGTGTCTTGAGGGAAATCTGAATCAGTACAACATGTTATGTTTGAGTTCATATTATCTTTTTCTTTCTTTTTATTTTTACTAGGAAGGCAGATTTCTTTAACGTTAAACAATATTATTACTCTTATTATTGTCTGTTGGTGTATATTGCTACAGCTCATGTGTGGAAGTCAAAGGAGCGTTTCTGGGGAATCAGTTCTCTCTTTCCACTTTGCCTGAGTTCCATCATCAGGCTTCATACCCCAAGCTATTTCTCCAGCCCCGGAGTGGAAATAGAATTGCCATTTCCAAGTTGACTTCAGCCTCCTGAAGATAATTCGATTCTCGGTAGGCTCTTTCTCTTTTAGAGAGCTAACGTAGGTTGGGTTCTAAAGTCACACCCCTACATTGCTGCTTAGTGAAGGTGGTTGATATGTAGAGAGAAGTTCTGAAGCATCATTATTTATCCATCATTTTCTGAGTCCTGCCTCAGCATAAAGCGTTGCATTAGGATAAAGGATAGAAGGTTGAGTCTATTGAGTCTCTGTAGGAGGTTGAATTCTTATGGGGGAGATAAGACATGTTTATAAATAAATACAATATAGGATAAGATATGGTAAGGATGAAGAAACTGATTTTAAGAGAGGTGGGCAGTAAGGAGTGGATTGTAGCTGAGTCTTTGAAGAGGGAGAATTTTGAGAGGACAGTGGTTCATTAGATGTTTTTCTGAAATATTAAGTAATTCAATATGGAGCATAGGTTTTATATAAATGGATATTTGGAGAGTGGTTAAAAGATAGGACATTGATGTAGAAGGATAGATCCAAAGTTTAGGCTGCCTTGGGTCACCTAGTAAGATCTGGCCTCAAAAAAGAAAAAGGAACTTTGGAATATCCAGCGTGCTTTCATGTATGTAGTTGATGTCTTTGTGTCCTATCAAGGGCACTTTCAGTTGGTCTAGGATGAGTACTTTCCCAAACCAAAACAATCAGGATCCTTTTTTAAAGGGTTTTCTATTTGTGCTAGAAAAATTAAGATGTATCTAGGCAGCCTTGGGCAAATGCCTGCGTTTGTTCTTGGTGACCAAGTTATCTGCCTTTGTCCTAAGCTGAGCAACCAGAGTTAAGTCAGAGGGCAAATAGGAGGGTCCTCTTGAGTCATGTGGGCGGCAGTGTAGAAAAATACGGGGAAATGACTGACCCAGGTTCTAGTGGTCTCCTGGACATATAGGGACACGCCTTCCTTTTTGTGGTGGTATAGGTTTCTCTAGAAGCCCAAAACTCATTGAATTGGCTTAAGGAAAAGGATGAACTTACTTAATTATGATACTGGGTTAGTTACTTTTCTCATTACTATGGCAAGATATCTGATACAAACAACTTAAGGGGAGGAAAGTTTTTGTTTTTTGTTTACAATTGTAGAGGGTTCAGTCCATGGCCAATTGGCTCCATGTTTCTGGGCCTGGAAGGAGATAGTCTATCATGACCACAGGAGCATGTGGCAGAAGCTGTCTACATCAGACAGAGGGGAAGCAGAGAGTTTCTGGAGACCAAGTATAACCTTCGAAAGCATGCCCCAGGGTCCTACTTCCCTCATCCTGGCTCCACTACCTAAAGTTTCCAGAACCTCTCAAAATAGGGCTATCAGCAGGGGATGTTTTATATTCAAATCCTAACAGATACCAAACAACGTGAAGGTCAGGAATTGAGCTGGGTAGACTAAGACCTGCCATTCTGTTTCGCTTACCTCTGCCTGTCTCTTTCTTTCTTTCTTTCTTTCTTTCTTTCTTTCTTTCTTTCTTTCTTTCTTTCTTTCTTTCTTTCTTTCTTCCTTTCTTTCTCTTTCTTCCTTCCTTTCTTTTTCTTTTTAAAAATATATTTGTTTAATTTTATTTATGTGCATTGTTATAAGGGGATCAGACCCCTGGAATTGGGTTACAGACCGTTGTGAGCTGCCATGTGGGTGCTGGGAATTGAATCTGCATCCTCTGGAAGAGCAGCCAGTGCTCTTAACCACTGAGCCACCTTTCCAGCTCCACTTCTACTTTTCTTATTTTATTTTCATAGGAGCTTTTCTCGCAAGGTAAGTTCCATGGCTCCCAATAGTTCCCAGTTCATTCTTTCAGCATCATCAAAGAGGCCCTGTTACTTTTCCTTACCAGCAATTAAAAAAACTCTAGGGTGGGTCTCTGACTAGTTCAGTGTTTTAGGCCTACCTTTAGGTTTGAGGACCGGCATTCTACTGGACAGGCTCAGCAGGAGCACTTAGGCTGTGCTGGAGGGACTGTTTTTCATAAGAATTGGGGAGAGATGTTACCTCAAGCAAAGGGACAAAGCAGCGGGGGTTCTGCCCTTTCTGAAAAGGAAAGCCCAATGAGAGTCTATAGCCCCAGGGCAAAGAAGAAAGTTTGCATTTAAAAACACTGCCTAGGGAGGTAGATTAATTGCTCATCCTTGGACCAGCATATTTGACAAGAGAAGGAAAGTACTTAGTTGGTTCAGGTACCTATCTTCTGAAAGGCGGAAAGCTTGACAGTTTTTTTTTGTTTTTATTTTCCTAACAGACTTGAGCTTTCACTCAAGGCGTTTCTTCTCAAAGCTCTCTTGTTATCCTGTGTGACTGAGCTCTATTAGTGATGATGGTGTACATTTCAGAGCTTCTGTTTTACATAAGGCAGTGTTGTGAGTCCATTATGTAAGCTCGAGTGAGTCAGTTTCATCATTGTAACACAGGTGTGAAGGAAACTGAGGTAAGGGCTGAAAACTTGGCTCAAGTACAGTCGCCTGATGAAGGAAGTCATGCTTCTCTTATTAATGACACAGTGTCATTCTTTGATGTGACCGTTAATATTATAACTGTGAATGAGAGTCAGCATTCATTCAGTCCGCATAAGCATCGTCTTCAATTTACTATTGGGAAAACCAATGCTTGAACCATCACGTAACTAGTAAGTGATAAAGCCATTATGTCTGCCCAGTTTTCTTAGTGCCATGGCTCATAGCGAGAAACGGTATTTTCTCCTGCTTGTAGCCCAAAGAGCAGAGCACGTCTGACACAGTTCCAAGTCAGCTCTTGTCACTGTGCTCTTTTTCTGAGCAGTTGCCTACATGGCAAATGGAAAAGTTTCTAGCTGTTTCTTCCTACAAGTTTTAGTGTCTTCTCTCCCTTGATCTTACGGCTTGAGGGAGTAGAAGAGCAATTCGCTTTACAGTGTGGTTAGGCGTTCTGCTTTTCAAAGGCTGTCCTGGCGCTAATAAACAACCGTGCCGGCTGAGTGTACGGCATCTTAACATAGTATTGACTACACTGTCTCGCTGCCTTTCTTTCTTGTTCCTGAGACCTCAGTAATTCACCAGAAGCTTCCCGTTCCTTTGAAATGTAAAGACCCTAAGGTTACCTTTATTTTTGTAGAGTTTCACTTTTAGTGATAGGTTTGGTTTGGCCTTTTAAGATCAGTTAAGTGTGCACGACAGGCCTCCAGACCAGGACTGCATTCCATGTTTTTTACTTTAGTAAACTTGGATTCGATTAGTGAACAGTATTACGATCAAGGAGATAATAGAGTTTATAAGTGAGTCACTGGTGTTTATACACTGATGTCAACTCCTGAGTCACCATGGCCTGTTTCCTTTGGAATGTGATATATAGCTGTTTGTCATGTTTCCTCCTTCATAACATATGGAAGTGCTAACTTTGTTTTCAGCCTATGGTGACTACTATGATGTTCAGTTTTTAAAAGGAGGTGGGATTACTTCTTTTAGATTGAATGGAGAAAATTCTGTAGAGAGGTAAAATGGCTGAGAATGGATACTGCTGGCATTCAAGTAATGAAGTAGTTGGAAAACCTTGTCTGAGACAAGTAATTGGGATCACTTGGGACCCCAGCCCTTTGATTACTGAGATAGGAGGATTGTCATGAGTTAGAGGTCGGTCTAGACTACACAGTGAATTCCAGGCCAATGTGAGAGCATGTCTCAAAAACAAAACCCGATCATAAAATAGAGGTGAGCACATAGTCTGTTGGCATTTGATTACTAGTAGTCTCCAGAGCTAAGAGTTGGCCAACATGGAGGAGCTTAATGAGAGAGACTACACACAGACACACACACACACACACACACAGACACACACAGACACATACATACACAAACACACACACAGACACACACACACACACACACACACACACACACACATACACACACCTAGGGGGGTGGAGAACATGAAGTTGGTTGGGTAGGAAGGTGGTGTGGATGAGGGTGGATCTAGGAATTGGGAGAGAGGGTTGAAAGATTGAATATGATCAAAATAAATTGTGTGAAATTCTGAAACAAGTAATAAAATTAATATTAAAACAAAACATATGACACAGGGCTAGTGAGATGGTATAGCAAGTAAAGGCACTGGTCACCAATCCTAATGACCTGGGTGCAATCTACAGGACCCACATGGTAGAAGTAGAGAATCATACAAACAAGCAAGAAAACAAACAAACAAACAAACAAACTAAAAAACCTTGTCTGCATGTTTACTTCAAATAGACTTTCAATTAGATGGAGGCAATTACAAGAAATGGTTGGCATTAACAAATGTCTACATTTAAGCTGGATGTGGTAGCACACACCTTTAATTCCAGCACGCAGGAAGCAGAGGCGGGTGGATCTTGAACTCAAGGCCAGCCTGGTCTACAAAGCAAGTTCCAAGACAGACAGGGGTACAAAGAGAAACTCCTCTGTCTCAAAAAAAAAAACAAAAACAAAAACAACCAAAAAAAAAAAAACCCAAAAGGAAGCAAGCAAACAAACAAGCAAACCCCAAAAACCCCCACAAAAATCAAATCAGACAAAACAAACCCCCCAAAACAAAAACCCCCAACCAACCAAACAAAAAACAAACAAAATACAAAAAAGAATTGAAAACAAAACAAAGTCTACATTTTGCTGTCATTTGATGACCATTTAATAATTCATGTAGTCTTCATTTCTTAAGTATCAATAAATCCTTCTCTCAGAGATGAATAAGATGTGTCCATTACAGTAAAAATAGTTCATTATTTAACAGAACACTTTAAGACTTCTTTTGCTTCTTATTTGTACAGTGAATGTGGCTTACAAAATCCCAATTCTCAGATTTTGGGATTGTTGAAATAAAATTGTATGGATTATTTTTTTAAAATAAAATAACCTTTTATTCAATATTTTGGAAAAAATAAATGTGGTCTTTTCTTTTGGATAAGATATATGAGAGTCAGGTGGTCTAATTTAGCATGCCTGGAAGTCTTGAGGGAAGAGTCTTTGTGAGGAACAGGTGCTAGATATTATTTATAGGAGTATCCTGACATTTAATAAGAATTTGTACTATGGGTACAAATAGTTTGGGAAAACTTTTGTGAACTTAGACAATTACTTTGTCTTATTTTTTGGAGACAGTGTCTCCATATGTAGCAAGGCTGTACGGAATTTTCTGTGTAGCCTAGAGTGGTCTCCAACCCATGGCAATCTCCTTCCAAGTGCTGGTATTAAAGGTGTGAGCCACATCATCTAGCATTTTTCTAATCTTTGAAAATGATTATGATATGTGAATCAAATTATGTTCTGATTTCACAAGTATAAAGACGTATAAAGTACAGACTATTCAATTTTCTAAAAGAAAATACTAGTCTGTATTACTGACTATACACTAGCATAAATCTTTGAAATCATGTAGATGTTTCCAGGCAAAGCAAGAATTTATCTTCCTAATACGGTATGGTTCGTTGTAAAAATGTAATTAGGCAAGGAGTGTATAATTTAAAAGCATCCCGTCTCCTATTCCAAGATACTGAAATGCCTCAGCTAAGGCTGTGATGGAACTGTAGTGGCGGATCTGAGAACTCGCTCCCGGAACGTTTGTGTTGCAGCACCTGGCTTCTAGCCGGAGCTCTTTCGCGAAGGACCATTCCGGCCAAGTGCCTGTTGATGGGATCCTGCTTGACGTTGGGTCTCGGGGTTCTCGTAGGTGGCTGTGGCTGCGAACGACATTGGGGAAAAGCCAAAGCAGAGGAGACGCCATGGACGATCAAGGCTGTCCCAGGTGTAAGACCACCAAATACCGGAATCCTTCTTTGAAGCTGATGGTGAACGTGTGCGGACACACGCTGTGAGTCTGGCGACAGCGGATTCCTTGGGTGGGAGGGCAGTCTTGGGTGACGCTAAGGAGGGGTTCGGGGGAATAGAGGGTGTGGTTACTTTGAGCATCGCGGGGTGGGGGCATGAATAAAGGGAATGTCGTTCCTTTAAAAGGTCTGTCGCCGCTTGCCCCGGGCGTCTCTGGCCTACTTTGAACTTGGAGTTTTGATTGTGCCTCGCAGGAGTTTGGCTGGTTGTCCCTCACCTACCTTTCTAGCCAGTGAAAATTTCGACTGTTTCCAGGCCTTGTGTTGTTAGCTAGACTCCAGACAGATCTCTGGCTGAAAGTGTGGGGGATTAGAGTATTTAATTTCTTACGACATGTTTTCATTGAAAAGAGAAGTGCTATGAAAACTTATGTGTGTATACTGTTGCTACTGATTGAATTGATTAATTGGCAAGCCTTCTGTGCATGTATTCGTGCCCTGATGAAGTCAGTTAGACTTTAATCATGTGAAGGAAGAAAACACAGTCTCTAGGCATTTATTTATTTATTTTTGGTTTTTCCAGACAGGACTTCTCTGTGTAGCCCTGGCTAGGCAATTATTTTGGAGATAGGTGATGGCTGGCTTTTATTGGGTGCATATTAGAGTCTAGGCACTGTAGCTTCTTACTGTGAGCAATCTCAGAGTTTATGCGAGTATCATTCCCTCACAGGCCATGATACTGAGACTTCTCAGGACTGTGGGTCTTGAGAGTCTGGAGCCTGGGAAGCAGCTCTAGAAAGTAGGTGCATTTTGGTTGCTGGGTGGTGGGAGGAGGGAGAGTAGTGATTTTGTGTATTTTGAAGAGGTAAGTGCAGAATTTGGTTGAAGTGTTTGTCAGGTATTTATAGTGACATGGCTTGAAAAAATGTGGTTTGATGTTAAAGTTACTGTAAAGTTGTGAGCACATATATTCCTGTAATTTCAATTTTCTTACAAAAAAGTAAAGGTAAATTACAATGTGGTAGACAAGGTTTTTAGGCATAAATTGCACAATGAGCAGTATTTATAATTGTCATTCTGGGATCATTAATTTCCTTCATTGGTCCCTTTTCCTAATTAACGTTTATTTTGCTTTAGACAGTGTAGCTGTGACTGGATGATTTAAGATTAAAAATACAGTAAAGGTAGTCAACTGGGATGTGAGAACAAGGCATTTGAGGCAATACTCTTGGCATATTATCTTGGTATATTATACTCTTGGTGTATTGTTAAGACTGGGCCTCAGTTGGTAGCCCAGGCTGGTCCTGAGCTTTAAATTCTGCCTGAAAGTGCTGGAATTTCAGGTGTGTGCTACAATGACTGGCAGACTGCTAGGTTTTTAGAGACTTCTTCCAGTTTCTCCATGCGTTACTTTTTTTCAGCTTTGAAATATATATACAATGTATTAAGATCATATTCATCGTTCATTATCCACTCCATCTTTCTTCCTTTCCCTTTGAACTTCTTCTCAAATACTTCACCAGTGGCTGCACCATTGAAAAATTATCTTCCCTGCCCTTCCACCTGGGTACCCCCTCTGTCTGTGATGGAATGTTGAAGGGCCCAGTCTTGTACAGATGTCTGTTCCTGCTGTTTGCTCATGATTGCAGTGGCTGGGTCATAGCTGGGTGATGGTGTTTCATGACACTCCTACCCATCTCTGGCTTTTAACATTATTTTTGCCAGCCCCAAAGCCCGTGTGTGTGTGTGTGTGTGTGTGTGTGTGTGTGTGTGTGTGTATGTGTATGTGTATCTGTCTGTCTGTCTGTTTTTTTTTTTTGATGTGTGTGATATAGCTGTCTCATTTATTTTCTACTGTATTGGATAGTTAGTGATGGAGTTGTCCTGTCGAAGAGTCTGAATTTTGCTTACCGAATCTCTGGCTTTGTTTATTGTGTTTCTCTGTCCTCTGTATTATATGTAAATTGTTAGTTATATTGAGTTTTATCAGGTTAACATTCAATTAATATATTTGTTGGTGAGAATTATTAGTAAGTGATGTTCATTTATTTTAACTAATATATAGTAGTGTGCAAATTAGGAAGCATCACCCTCTTTTGGCAGAAAAATCTGGAGAAGACACTCATCTTTGGGGATTGTTAGAAAACTTGTAGGTATCTCCCTTAATTCTCTTGTCAGGGAACAGGCTGGATTATGAAATTCAGCCACACCAACCTCCCCATGCTTGATCTCCACCTATTCAAAAAAGCATAACTGATACCCTTTTTAAAGACTTTATGTTTATCTTAGGTGTATGGGTGTTTGCCTGCAATGTATGTCTATGCACCATGTGCATGCTGTGGCACCAGAGGCTAGAAGAGGACATTGGTTCCCCTGGGACAGGTGTTACAGATGGTTGTGAGCTACCTTGTGAATGCTAGGAATTGCTCTGGGAAGAGCAGAAAGTGCTCTTAATCTCTGAGCTGTCTCTTTGGTCTTTATTATTACTTTTTTTTTTTTTTTTTGAGACAATGTCTTGATATATAGCCTAGGTTGACCTGGAACATGTCCTGTTGCCTAGGAAAACCTTGAATTCTTGATATTCCTGCCTTAGTTTGAGTGGTGAAATTATTAGCCATGTGCCACTATGCTAATTGGTGGTGTGTGTGTGTGTGTGTGTGTGTGTGGTGTGTGTGCACCTATGTGTGTAGGCATATGCAAGGAAGCTGGTGGATGCCTGGTGTCCTGCTGTGTCACTTTTTGCCTTATTCCTTTGAGACAGAGTCTCTCTTTAAACTTGGAGTTAACAAACTGTCCCTCATGGTGCTCCGGTTACAGGTGCCTGAGGCCATGCCCAGCTTTTTTATGTGGGTGCTAGTATCTGAGTTCAGGCCCTTATGCTTGCACAGCAAGTGTTCTTGCCTACTGAGCCATCTCTCCAGCCCCGCCCCACTTCTTTCTTTTTCCTTTCATGAGATGGGATTTTGCTTTGTAACTTAGGCTGGCCTTGAACTCAATAGGTGGCCTAGGCTGGCCAAAAACTCCTGTCTTGGCCTCTGGAGTGCTGATATTGGGGCATATATGGGAAGGAACTTTGGTATCAGAAGGTTTCAGAGGATCTTTGGCCTTATGGACACCTTTTAGGACTTCTTTTCTAGGAAGTTATATTATCAAATTTGTGTCCTAAGATTCAAACAGAAAATAGGAAATTGTTAAATCTTAAGGATTATTTGTTAAGATGCAAGCTAATTTTTTCTGTAAGATCCCAAAACAGTGCCATATTAGATTACAAGTCTAACCAGAAACAGAATTAATTTGCTTTCTCATAACTTCTTTCTTTAGTGGGCATGCAGCTCATCTAACAAGTATTGTGATAGTCCTCTTTGAATCGCAAATGTGGTGAAAGTTAGTCATCCACGCTAAGGATGGATTAATAGCTACGTTCGCCCCACAGGGCCACTGTGAGGAAATACTTGAGAAACAGTTCACGTAAACTTAAGAATTAACGTCCTCTCACCTGTGAAGAGATATGCCAATATTCTAAATTAAAAAAAAAAAGTTTCTTGGGCCAGCAGTGTGACTTAGTGGGTGACTGTGCTTGCTGTTAAGCCAGGCAACTTGAGTTTAATTCCTGGGACCCATATAATGGGAGGAGGAAACCCAACTCCTGCAAGTTGTCCTCTGATCTCTGAGACACACTCTTTTTTCCCCAAATAAGTAAATAAATGTAATGAAAAAATGGTTTGTTGCATTAAGTTTTAGTAGTCTGGCAATTTGCTTTCTAGTTTACTTAGCAAGTAAAGCCTAAGATGGTATATAAATGAGAATAATTTAATGAGAATTAAGCTGAGATAGTTACAGTTTGCTTCAAGTTTTAAATGTGTTAAGTCTATTGTCAAAAATAAAAAAAAAATAAGGCTCAACTGTAATTTCTTAGTTATTGGTCTTTAGTGATTGGTACTTTTGCAGTCTTTTTTGTATACTCAATAAAATGTCCAGGTCATTGATCCCCAGACTTGCCTCATACTAAATCATCGGGCATGGTTATTTACAATACGAACTTCCGGGCCCTATTAAAATTTTTTGGGGGATGGAGTGGAGTGGAGAGAAGACCTGTACTTTAATATTACTTACCTAGGTGAATCTTGTGCTCTAACAGTTTTGGAACATTACTAGGGTAGTCATATAATGAAGAACGTGGCAGGCATGGTTTCTGCTCCCCACCAACCCCTTGTGTTTTTAGCTTTTTTGAGTGACTCAAAGGAATTAGTTTGATTTTTATAAGGTAGAAAAGGAAAATTTAGATATAAAAATTTGTAATTATGGTATGAAAATGGCTTTGTGTTATTGTTTTAAATAATCTACTTGTTTAAAAGTACTATTTGTTAAAGAATTAAGAAACAGAAAATATAGATCTCTCTATTTTTTTTTTTTTTTTGTTTTTGAGACAAGGACTCTTTTTGTAGTCTTGGCTTTACTCATCTCAAACTCATAGAGATAAACCTGGCTCTGCCTCCCAAGTGCTGGTGTTAAAGGTAAACACCACCACACACAGCCTGATCTCTGTAAGTCTGAGTCCAGTCTGGTCTACCTAGAGAGTTCCAGACTAGGCAGGGCTGCATAGTGCGAAAGAAGAAGAAGAGGAAGAGGAAGAGGAAGAAGAGGAAGAGGAAGAAGAGGAAGAGGAAGAAGAGGAAGAGGAAGAAGAGGAACAACAACAACAACAATAGCAGCTTCAAATCCTGCAACTTAACTGGTTAGGTTGATTAGTGGTTACACGTTAAACTGATGAAGGTTAGCACCAGAGGAACAAAATGTTTAGTTGGTTTCAAATGCATAAATGAGGTATAAATCAGCCATTGGGGAGGGAAGAGCCTCTTAGGAATGTCTGACTTGACTCTCCGGCTTAGTGAGGAAATTTGTACAAAAGTACAGGCTACAAAGTGCTGTACAGGATTGATAGGAAGTTCAAAGACCTTGTTAATTAGAAATTGGGAGGATCTAGGCAACCCAACCTTCTTCAAGTATTCACGGAAATGAAAGCCCATTCCATTTTTTTGTGTGTGTGTATGCGTTTTTAGGGATTATTCAATTAAATTTTAATCATGTTTGCTAAATAAAATTCTACTAAGGTTGCATTTTGTAGTTTTTTATATATAAAATAAAAATACTATATTATCAAAATAAGTTTCATCTACTCAGAAAAATTCCCTCTTTACATTTTATTTTTCAGGATAAAAAGAGACACTGCTAAAACTCTAAACATTCAATCATGATTTTATGGGCCATTGCTGTATTTTGCCACATCTTTATCTTTGGCCTATGGTATATAAATAGTGTCAATACTTATTTTATGATTACAATTAGATGACAGAAAGGCTTAATGAATTTTATTACTTATGAAAGGAAATAATTTCAGTATCTTCACTTCTTATATTTCAGTTTCATGTTGTGTATCAAGAGATATACTTTGTGTACACATAGCATGTGTGCACAAATATGCAAATGAATTCTCTATAAATAGAAAAGGAAATATAGACTTTAATGAACCTCAGTAGAAATGCTTTGGAATGTTAGATTTTTATTTAAGTTGAAACATTAAAAAACAAGAATTTTAAGATAAAGGCAAATGATTATATAACCCCCCCCTTTTTTAGAACACAAATATCATAGTGGCTACATCATTGAAAATTAATGAGGGCTCCATCAATATGGTGCAGTGTCTCTGCATCATGGATTCATATATATTTAATGAACCTGCTATTCTGATTCCAGGTAACTGAAGCAAACTGCATCTGACATTAACTCTGATTTACTTGTAAACAACTCGTCCTATTAAAATATAAATGCCTTGAAATCCACTAGTATTAAATATAATTTCTTCATAAATAATCCTATAGTGTTTACTTTGTTGCCATAACTAAGTGTTTTTAAACAAACAATGTTCAGATTTTAGTATTGTTTCAGATGTTGCCAAATGTGTCATATTTAGTTGATATTTTAAAAATGATTACTGGGTTAAGAGCACTTGCTGTTCTTGCAAAGGACCAAGGTTCAATTCCCAGTTACCCACATGGCAGTTTACACCTTTACAGGTACCAGACATGCATGTGGTGCACAGACATACATGCAGGCAAAACACCCATACATATAAAATAATAAAATAGATGGATAAATAAATAATAAAATATTACTGAAGGCTGCTGTGGCTTATTGCCTTTGACCCCAGCACTTGGGAGGCAGAGGCAGATGAAGTTTTTTTTAAGATTTATTTATTTATGAGTGCTCTATCTGCGTGTACACATGTATGTCAAAAGAGGGCATCAGACCCCATTATAGATGGTTGTGAGCATCATGTGATTGCTGGGAATTGAACTCAGGTCTTCTGGAAGAGCAACCAGGGCTCTTCAACTGCTGAGCCATCTCTCCAGTCCCAGGCAGGTGAATTTTATGAATTTTATGAATTTAAGGCCAGCCTGGTCTACATAGCGAGTTCTAGGACAGCCAAAACAAAAAAACCACAAACAAACAATAGCAACAACAGAATGAATGTACTAATCTGTGAACATGATAGATAACACCTTCTCAGTTATTTGGGGTCTGTACTGCAGACAGGAACGGTCAGTAGTTTTCAATGTAGACGTCTTAGCTGTCTTTTATTATATTTATTCCTAGGTAGTTTTTGGTTCTACTGTTTTGTTTTGTTTAATTTCACTTTCTAGATATTTGCTATTAATATAAGAATTCAATTTTTCTATCCCAATTTTATATATTGCAGTCTTGCTAAATTCATTCCAGCGGTTGGCTTGTAGATTTCCTTAGCATTTTCAGTGTAAAGCAATGATAGCATCTGTAAATATGACAAGTTTGTTTCCTGCATTCCAAACTTTATTTAGGAATATTTTTTTATTTTGTGTTATTTATTTATTTATTTTTTGGAATGGTACTGAGATAGGGTCTCATATCCTAGGTTAACCTCAACTTTTCTGTGTAGTTGAGGATAATATTGAATTTCTGATTCTCTTGCTTCCATCTTCCATGTGCTGTGATTTCAGGTGTGTGCCACCATGCAGGCCATTATTTAGCATTAATGCAAACCACAACCTCTAGCATAGTGATGAATATGGGTAGTAAAATCTGGCATTACCCTGTTCTTCATCTCATACTATTTAGGTATGATATTAGTTGTGGGAGTTTCTGGTTCTGTAATCAGCCTTCACATTTGCTTGTGTGATATAAGCACCTGTGATATAAGACCTGGGAAGGTCTCTACACTAAGTTGCCTGCCTTATGGGAGGGCAGCTTCCCCCAGGCCAAGTTCCCAACTTGGAAACACCTGTCTTTATTTTTTTCCTTAGATTTATTATTTAATGTTTACAAATGTTTTACCTGTGTATATGTGTACCATGTGCATGCCTATAGATGGTTGTGTACCATGTGGGTTTAGGAACTGAACCTGGGTCCTCTACCAGAAGAGCAAGTGCTTTTAATGGCTCAGCCTTCTTTCCAGCCACACAACTCTGTTTTAAGAATCTAATCTTGGAGGCACAGTGCCTGGCTGCAGTGATATACTTCCTGCAGCAAGACTACACTTCCCACATAATCTCTCCAGACAGTGCCAATCTGGGGACTAAGTGTTCACATGCCTGAGCTTGTGGAGGAACACTTTTCATTCGCATCAACACATTCCTCTCCCTGGCCCACCACAGCCTCATGACCATATCATAATGCAAACTGCTTTTAGTCAAACTTCAAAAATTCCCATCGTCTGTCAGTGTCATCCAGTTTAAAAATTCAAAATCTCTTTTGAGACTCAAGGCAAATTCTTGTTTTTTCCAGACAGGATTTCCCTGTAGCCCTGTCTATCCTGGATCTAGCTCTGTAGACCAAGTTGGTCTCTAACTCAGAGAGATCTGTTAAGGCAAACTCTTAATTGTAACCCTCTTAAAACAAAACAAAACTAGCAAACAAACAAAACAAACTACAGACTTCTAGCATAATGGCACAGAATATACATTTCCATTCTGAAAGGAGGGAATGAGAAATTGTGAGGAAATACTGGACCAAAGCATGACAAGAACCCTTTAAGGCAAACACCAAATCCTGTGGCTCCATGTCCAGTGCCCGGGGCTTTAGTTGCAAAGGGCTTAGATGACTTTGCCCCTTAAACTTTGCTATTTGCAAATTATATCTTTCTCTTGGGCAGTTTCTCCTCCCTGTATGCAGATCTCCTTGGCAGATATCCCAGCCTCTGGCATCTCCAACGCCTTAGGGATCACTGTTACAGCTGCACACCGTGGCTCCTCAGGGCCTTTATTCAGGGACTCCCCTGCCACATACTGCCTGGCCTCAGTGGCTCTCTGAAACCATAGAGGAAGAATCCAGGTCTCCTGCACTGTTTCATCCTTCATCCCTCTATAGCAGTGGCTCTCAAACTTCCTAATGCTGCGACCATCTGATACAGTTCATGTTGTAGTGACCTCCAACCATAACATTATTTTTGTTACTACTTCATAACTGTAGTTTTGCCACAGTTATGAATCATAATGTAAATATCTGATCTACAGATGGTCTTAGGCCACTCCCATGAAAGGGTCATTCTACCTTCAAAGGGGGTTACAACCCATAGGTTGAGAACCACTGCTCTAAAGTCAGCATCATATGCACAGCAGTTCCAAGTCCTGTTGCAAACTTGGGTTGGACCTTGGTCTCCTTTAATCACATTAGCAGAAGCTTTTTTATTGAGTGGTTTGGTTTTTTTTTCATAAAATGCCATATGTTCTCTTTCATAGTTTGGAGGCTTCGCTGGGTACGATCTTGTCCTGAGGGTCCTCTTCCTTTGTACTAATGCAGAGAAGGAGGCCTCGCCTTAGTATCACCAATCTCCTTAGCAATTAAAGCCTCTACCAGCACATGGCTTGGATGTAACACTAAGCATTCTAGTTCTTTTTCCTCTCTAAAGTGCACAATATGTATTTCTGCCCCACTTGCTCTTTTTCACTGTAGACCTGCCTACATGTTATTAGGAACAAACATGCACAGGTTCAACTTTTTGTTGTCTTTAAATTCCTCTGCCAAAGAAATTAGTCTATTTCTAATTTGTCTCAGGGAAGTTCAGAGGACAAGGGCAGAAGGCCTGTTGCTGTTAAAGTTCTTGCTTTCCTCTGAAACCTTGTGAGCTGAGCTGGGCCTCCACAGTCCACATGGCTCTCCGCACTCCTGTCTGCCAGCCCTTCCTAGACACCCGTTCTTGCAGAGGACCCAGGTTCTGAGCACTCACATGGTGGCTTACAACTGTTTGTAAGTCTAGTTCCAGAGGATCTGGCAACCTTTTCTGACTTCTGTGGCACAGGTGCACACATGTGTACATCATACATGCAAGCAAAATACTAATGCACATAAAATAAAAATAAATCTGATGGGGGGAGAGAAAGAGAGAGGGAGAGACAGAGACACGGTATTGGTACTTGGGGAGATAGCTTAGTAAAGTGCCTGCTGCCTAAGCATGAAGACCTGGAGACCCACACACAAGAAAAAATCGGTGCAGTAGTATGTGTCTGTGATCCCAGTGCTGGGGGGGCAGAGACAGGAGGCTAGATCTAGGGTCTGTGAGAGCTCCTGTCTCAAAAAGTGAGATGGAGCTCAAGAGATGGCTCAGTAGTTGCTGTTCTTGCAGAGGAGCTGGGTTTGGTCCCAGCACCAACTTACAAGCTTCCTTAACTTCATTTCCAGATGATCCATTGTTCTCCTCTGTCCTCTGTGGGCATCGGCACTCACACAGTGCACATGTGTACAGGAAGGCAAAACACTGCACACAAAATAACAATAAGTTTTAAGAAAAAATGAGTTGGAAAGTAATTGAGGAAGACACCTGAAGTAGACTTCTGGCTTCCGCACACACGCAAACACCTCTACACATGCAGAGAAACAGTACGTCTCTGTTCAGTCAGCCTGTAAACAGTGTATTGATTTGTTGAAGACAGGAAAAGCTATATCCTAAGAGCTTAAAGCAGAATTTCTTCATTTTGGAAATACTATAGTTGCCTCAGGAAGTATCTGCTTGGTAATGTCTCACACTTTTGGAACATACTAAGTTGTACATGAAATTGTAAACCTTCAAAAAAATCAGAAAGAAGTTTTTCCTTGTTGCTAAAGAGAGTGGATATTCAGAAGTGATACCTAGAGGTTTCTTTAAATCATATTCTTAGATTCCACAGTGTCTTAAAGATTGTTCAGCATTTAACAGTTAAACTAGAGGATAGAAAAAGATCTTGATGTTGGTGGTATGTTACATTGGAAATCAATTAAAGTGAAAATAATGTGAAATTGAGCATTCTTAGAATATAGTTTATTCACAAAGATGTCAACATGTCATTCATATATTTTTTATGTTACATCCTTGTCTAAAGTCATATGCTTTTGTGACTTAAGTATTCGTATAGAAATGTGTTTACAGAGCTAAGATTGGCGGTGTGTTGTGGGGCGTGGCTGTACGTTTGTGTGCATGAGTGGTGCGGCTCAAGGACCCAAGGGTACTCCTGGTTTACTTTCGCTGTATGGAGTCTTATATGTGATCCCAAAGATCCATGGTCATTTCCTCATAAATGAGCAGGCTCTGCCAGATTGAATCTGGGGAAGTCCAGCCTTGTAGGCCTTGCCCCTCAGATATTAAAGGACTGACCCCTTATCCCTGAGAGATAGCTGCAGATAGTGACAGAGTGCCACATCTGTAGCTCCCATAGTGTCCCCATGACCTGCAGAGACAGGGAAAGGAGACAAAGATACAAATTCAATTCGTGTTGTACTTGCCGCAGCCTTCCTGATTCCCCAGATGCTGATGCTGAGAAAAGTGACTTTGAAGATACTTAACCCAATGTGAAATTGTATCTTGGGTCTTGGGCACTACGAGATATGAGGGGAAGTAAAGTCACCCTCTTACCACAAACCTTGTTTAAGGTGAAAAATTTTGGGAAAGACATTAATGGGTTTAACTGCCTTCTGATGTTTAATGGCACGTTATCCTGAGACTCTGCCTTTCAAATCCTTAAAGGAGGTCAAACAAGCCTGTTCAGCCTACCGGCCTATGGCTCTATATACTCCAGAACTTATTCAGAGAATCCTCAGTGCCAATGTCTTGCCTTCTTCTGATTGGCTAAGCATGACAGAATCTTGCCTCAACCCAGAGGAACAGTTACTTGTTAATCAAGACTGGGTTTACAGAATTATATTAGGACCAGATGCAATGTACTCTAGCCCATGGAGTTGCTGTAACCACAGACATGCTCTGGGATATAGGACCTTATGAAGGAGCCAGCAACCAATTATGTGAGCTTACCAACAAATTTACATAGCCACCTAAAGGGTGTGGAAAGAATTGCTCACCAAAGGGGAGAAAACCTTGTTGCTGAGATTAGCCAGGGTCCCGAAGAATTCTACCCAGACTTTGTGCCCAAAGCTGACAAGCAATCCAGAGAGAGGCACATTGCAGGAGGAGAACCTTATTGGTGTTTGAGTTTTTCTAGTTCTTGAGAAAGATGACCAGAATAACCCTGGCCAGAGGCTACCCTGTTATATTTCTTTTTCTTCTTAGTCAGGCTGCAGAGACTACACAGAGCTGAGGCTGGACTAGAAGTCAGCTATATTGAATACATCTAAGAAATAAAACAGGGGTGATGTAAGGTGAGTTTATTTCTGTATGAATGAGCATTCATGATAAGAACATGGCCTTGTAAGGACACCAGTGCCTCAGACCATGGGAATGACAGGGTCTCTTTGGTCTGAGTAGGATCTTTGTTGTGTTTGCAGAAAGTATCATCCAGGGCTTCCTCTTGTAGGATGTGCTGCCTGAGATTACTTTCCCACCAGATCGCATACTGAGAGTAGCTAACCCTCAGGGCTGAGTTCCCAGGCTGGTGGTCCCTCTCTACCAGAGCTCACCACTCACCCTTGCCCAGGTTTTCTGTAGATGTGTCTGTCCTTTCTTTATTTCCTCTTGCCCCAGGCAGATCAGTCCCAATGCCCTGCAGATGGCTGCAGTGCATGCCTGTAATCTCTGCACTTAGAGGCTGAGACAGGAAGACTGCAAAGAGTGGTAGGTCACTGATCTGGAAGATAGGTCAGTGGGTAAAGATGCTTGCCTTGCAGCTACGCCTGATGACTGTGATTTCTGGAACCCACGTGTTGGAAAAGTTAACCTTTTTATTCATGTGTGCTGAGGCATGGGCATGTACAGTTTTAAACACACACATATACACACACACTCTCTCTCTCACATGCATGCTTATGAGTGTAGGAGCTACATTGTTATCCTGGTGATTAAGGGTGTCTGCTGCTCTTTTAGAGGACCTGAGTTCAGTTCCCAGCACTCGTATAGGATGGCTTACAGCTGCCTTTAACTACCTCCAAGGGATCTGATCCCCTTTCTCACCTCCGTAGGCCCCTGTACTCGGGTGTGTATACTCTATACAAATACATGCACATGATTAAAAATAAGTCTTAAAAACGAGTGACAGGATATCCAGAGCTACATAGAAAGATCCTGTGTAGCAGTACATCTATGGTGGAGGCTCTCCAAAGAAGACAGGGAGACATTATTATACCTGTAAACCTTTCCAGACCTCAGCAGAGGGAACCACCATCCTGGCCAGCACCATACTGGACAGTGGAACCCCGAGTGTCTGAGCTCAGGTGTTTTTATTGATACAGAACTCTTCAGGTGTTCTACTGATAGCACATGCAGATCATGTGCAATCAAACATCCCCCACATAAATCTAACACCTGCAGACAATACAAAATGCCAAAACCTAGGCAGCCCCTCATCCAGCAGTGCACAAAACAATTATTTTATACCTAACTAAAAATAAACTGCCACAACAATCCTGTCTGGAAAAAAATTGTATGTAAAATGTTTATGTCTGTTTTGACAGCAAATAGTTTCGTTTGCAATGTATTAATGCTCTTGCAAATTCTGAGCTAAACTAGTTGTGCTTTGTATTTGGTGATGATAATGTGACTTGCATTTTAAGTGTTTGTCTCTTCAGTTTAGATTTGACTTCTTTTTAAAACGAAGTTTAAGTTTTCTTTCTTCCCTCTCTCATTTAAATTATTTTTTGTGTGTGCAGTGTATGTGTATGTGTACATGTTTGTGTGCTCTGTGTTCATGTGTGTGCAGATACCCATAGACACCAGAGGTCGATGTTGGGTGCCTTCCTCTATTGCTTTCCACCTTGTTTTTTGAGACTGGGTCCCAATTTGTTTTTATTATATTTATGTCACTTTCATAGGACAACTAATGAGAATTGTTCTCTCCATCCACCTCGTGGGCTCTAGAGATTGAACTCAGGCCGTCAGGCTTGGCAGCAAGTGCATTTACTAGTTGAGCCATCTCATAGGCCCGAAGTTTGGCTTCTTTAAAACCAAATGTTAACTACTTGGCCTGGATCAGAACTTAATTTTAAGATGTTATCAGCTCTGAGTTCCCAAGTGACAATCTTTCAAATTTCACCAAGAGAGATGAGGCTGTTTGGCTTGTCAGACTTAAGAAGTCTGTGCAGTTTTTTTGCTAGTGCAGAAATTGTAGAAAAACAACACAGGGTTCCAAGTAGCTAGAAGTTTCCTGTTTGAAATAGAAGTGTAGGCAGTAGTTGTTATGTGTGGAAGGCAGGTGCTACATGTCTAAGACATGGGGATACATGCTCAGTGTCGTCGCACTCAGATCGTCTCCTCTCCCTCTCTTTGCCCTCCCTCCCCCTCCTCTCCCCCCCCCCCCCCCCTCCTCTCTCAGCATGGAGTCTAAGACACCGTGTCTCAGGTGTGTTAGGCAAGCATTATGCCTCTGAGTTATATTTCCATCTCTCAATCTCTTAGTCTCATTTTGTTATTTTTTTCAGTTTTTTTGTGATTATTTCAAACTATAGGAATTTATAAACTTATTTAAGCCAATATGAAACTTTTAAGGTTTATCTTTTCTTCATTTTTGTGTCAAATGGATCGTACCTGGCTTTATGCACTCTAGGTATGTGCTCTATAACTTAGCTATCTTCACAGTCCCAGGATGAGTTTTTTAAAGTTTAATTTAAATTTCTTTTTGTGAGGCAGGGTTTCACCATGTAGCCCTGCTGGGCCTTGGGTAGACCAGGCTGGCCCTGAACTCACAGAGATCCACCTGCCTTTGTCTCTAGTGCTGGGATTCATACACCCAGTGAGTGTATGTGATGTATGTGAAATGAGCACCACTTTCAGCTGCAACATGAATTTCTTGTCTCAGTATAATTCCATATTTTGTAATATGTTAGTGTATTTTCCCCTTTTTTATCTAAGCATGAACACACACAGAAACAGAATGTTAGACATTTGTTGATATAACCATTAAATGTGTTATCTGGCAACTTTATGGTACTTTCTGAGTTTTTATTATTTCTTTTTCATTTTAAAGACAGGCTTTTTGTGTATAGCTCAGCTGCCCTTGAACTCACCTCAATGAGTTCAAGTTCAGTTCCCATCTCAGTGTCTTGGGTGCTGGGAGTACAGCTGTGTATCCCCATGTCTACTTACATTCCATTTTGAAAATGTTTTCTAATATAGAGTGGTTCCAAGTTTTCAAACCCAACAGCAGCTATAAATTTTGCATTTCATGGCAAGATTTTAATTCCCAGAATATCACTCATTTTACATGTAGACATTATGAAAATGTAGGAGTTTTAGATTGGTTTTAGTTAATATGATTGCTCCTTAGTATCTGTAAGGGATTGGTTTTAGGACTCCCAAGATGCCAAAATCTGTATAAAGAGGCATGACAGTTGTTTGTGATTTATGTATGTCTTTTTCTCTGGATGAGTTATGCTGTCAAATGTAGTGAAACAATATGTGAAGTGTTATATATCTAAAGCAGCGATTCTCAGCCTGTGGATTGTGACTGGGTTCGTGAACCCTTTGGGGGTCGAATGGCCCTTTTAGAGGGGTCACCTAAGACCATCTATATATCAAATATTTACATTATGATTCATAACAGCAAAATTACAGTTACAAAATAGCAATGAAAATCATTTTATGGTTGGGAGTTACTACAACATGAAGGACTATATTAAAGGGTTGCAATATTAGGAAGGTTGAGAATCCCTGCTGTAGAGGTTAATGATAAGAGAAAAAGTAGTCTATACATGTTCAGTATAGGTTTTTGTTTTATTTATTTATTTATTTATTTATTTATTTATTTATTTATTTATTTATTTATTTATTTATTTCCAAATTTATCCCCAAAGTTGGTTAAGTGTGTGAATGAAGAAGCTGAGATAAGGAGGGCCAGTCACACTTGGAAAATGTCTACCCGTGAGGTACCAATTTTAGACATGCTGGTGATGAGTCATACAGGGTTTTTTTTTTTTTTTTTCTATTCTCAATCCTAGAATATGAAGATTTAAAAAGAGAAGACCAGGACATAGACCATGGGAGAAGCTGTTAATGAGTATCCTGGCTCCTTGATTTTCTTCTGTCTCTTGTCACTGATCTGATCCTGGTGCTTAACTTCAAATGTGCCCTCATTTAACATTTTCTGTGTGTTAGAACTTGATATGCAAAGGTGAACAAAAAGTCTTGGGGCTGGAGAGATGGCTTAGAGGTTAAGAGCACTGACTGCTCTTCCAGAGGTCCTGAGTTCAATTCCGAGCAACCACATGGTGGCTCACAACCATCTATAATGGGGTCTAATGCCCTCTTCTGGCATGCAGATAGATCTCTCATGAACATAAATAAATAAATCTTAAAAAGAAAACAACCCAAAACACCCAACACTTTGTCCTGAACTGTGCTTGCCTATGCACCCGCCATGCTTCCCACTGTGCTGACAATGGAGTATACCTCTGAACTGTAAGCCAGTCCCAATTAAATGTTTTCCTTTATATATTTAAAAAAAATACCACAGTCTTGCCTTGAGGTATTATAGATAGGGCAGGTAGAGATACCATGGTTGTGATGCGTGCTGCTGAAACCATGTGTGGGTTGTAGTCTAGGTAGTGGAAGAGAAAGGCAGCAACACACATTTAAGTCATTACCAAGCCCTGTGCACACTGTTTCCTAGAACCGCCCTTCAGGTTACAGATTTCATCATATTCCTGCTGTGCCACAGTCTATATATTCTTCCTTTCTCCTTGAACTGTTTTTTATGTCTCCTCTCTGAGGATACTCTGCTTCAGTTGTAACTCTTAGACTTGGCTTGATGGCAAGCTAGTCCCCTAACCCCAAACTGAGAAAATGAAAAGTTGTTTTCCTACTTAGAAAAGCTAGTAAATAATTGTGATACTTCTTGCTTAATCCTTTTCAGTGGTTTTTTAATGTCCTCCATCAGAGACGTTTAATGTCTCTCCAAACATTTTAAGTTGGGGCTGATGAGGTGGCTCAGCAGGTAAGGGAGCCTGCCAAGGACCTGAGTTCAATTCCTAGGCTCTGCACGGTGGAAGAAGAGAATGTCCTCAAACTGTTCTCTGACCTCTATACATTCCCCCCCACCCCCAACACACACATACACACACACACACACACACGCACACACATTTTTAAGTCACCTTTACAGCAGGGGGCCAGTTTTTATACCTAATTTGTCTAGAGATGTAATTAAGAGTGTTGCTTTGAAAATTTCATTGAAATTTTGTAATTTCTGTGGTTGTTGTAAAACAAGAATTATACGCTTTCCATAATCTCTCTCTGTTCCAACCTTTGAATAAAATCGATACTTTAAGATGATGTACCATATCATCCTGGAATCCAGTGATTTTCAAGTGTTCCTGAAGCCCTAGATTTTCTGAAAAATTGTTTGGAGTAGTAGGTCTTTATCATCCATTTCAAACAGAGAAGATTCCATTATCTATGTTACATGTTAGGGTTCTGGGTAACATTTAATGTGGCAGAAAGCTTCTGATACTAAGAACTGTGTTTGGGACCATAAGGTTCAAACTCCTTAGTTTATCATATGAAGGTCTCCTGTGTAGCCCCTGCCTGTTACTTCTTTTCCTCATCTATCCCCCTAGCTCCCAGAGACTTTTCTAGAGATTCAAATCCATGAAATTATTTTTGTTTGACCCTAGAGCAGCAGTTTTCAACCTGTGGGGTCGACTGACCCTTACACAGGAGTGGCCTAAGACAATCTGCCTATCAGATATTTACATTACGATTTGTAACAGTAACAAAATTACAGTTATGAAGTAGCAATGGAAATAATTTTATGGTTAGGGGTCATCACAACATGAAGAACTATATTAAAGGGCCACAGCTTTAGGAAGGTTGAGAACCACTGCCCTAGAGAGTTAATTTTCATAGGATTTGAAGTAAAAACTGTATTGGTTGTTTCCATGTAAAGATCAAATATAGACAAAATTTTAATTTCTTCTATTTCTTGAAAAGGTAAGTCTACACTGGACCCATATGTTTTGTAGCATTAAACTATGAGTAGTAGTTATCATGACCACAGGGTAAGCCTTTTCTAGTTGTCTATCTTGAGAAATCTTAAAGTGTCTTTAATGTTATAATTATATATATATATTAATACTCAGTGTGCATTGTAAACTTGAAAGAGCTTGGCCTTTAGACACGCCTGTAGAGGGTTGTCCTGATTGCATTAATATATGCTTCCAGACCCATCTTAATTGTGGTGACACAGTTCATGGTTGGGTCCTGGACTGAATGAAAAGGGGAAAGTGAGCTGAGCACTTTCATTCAGTGTTTTCAGACATAAAGCTGCTTCAAGCTCCTGCTGCCTTTCCTTGTCCGCCTTGATGACCTGTACTGTGAACAGTGTTCTAAAAGTCAACCCTTCCCCCACCCCTCCACCCCCTGAGTTGTATTTGTATGGGTATTTTATCATGATAACAAGATAAGAAATGAAGACATCCGTTCCATTGGTTCTGTTCCTCTTGATTACTGTGTATATATTTATATATGTGTGTGTGTGCGTGTGTGTGTGTGTTAGGTATATACTCCATCACTGAGCTGAATCTTGAAAATTCTTTTTTTATTTCCTGAGATTATAATACAATTTATGTAAATTTCTCCTCCCCTTTCCTCTCTCCAAATCCTCCCATGCACCCCTCCTTGCTTTCTTTCAAATTCATGGCCACTTTTTTCATTATTATTGTTACATTCATATATGTATATGTATATACATATATATCCTTAAATATAACCTGCTCAGTCTGTATCGTGTTACTTGTAGGGATGCTTTCAGGGATGACTATCTGGTATGGGATAACTGAGCGGTGTTCTCTTTCTGGAGAAGACTGTTTCTCCCACTCTCAGCATTCCTTAATTGCTTGTAGCTCTTTGTGTAGCTCTTTTGGGCTTTTCCTGTCCACTTTGCATGTCTATTGGCATCATCTTTGTTCAACTCATGTTTGGGAAGTCATGTTGGTGAGATTTTTGACATTCCTAGGAGATATAGTCTTACAGCAAACTCCCTGATTCTTCTTATTCTTATAATCTTTCTGCCTCCTCTCTGGAAATATTCCCTGGGCCTTAGGTTTTGGGAGTCACTGGGCTCTACAACTCTGCATCTTGGAAATCTTGAAAATTATTAATGCTTTGATTAGAAAGTATAAGATCAGTTGCCTCAAAAGGAGATTTTTCTATTCTTATTTAAAAGCCATTTTTCTACCACATAAAATGATTTATTATAGCTGTCCTTAATCTTGGCGTATAATCAGGCCCAAGTTAAGTAAATTACACTTTTAGACAACACGTTTTATGCATAACACTTTGCTAATTAGTGGCTGAATGATTAAAACATCTCTCCTTAGCTCAAATTTTTATAATTATTCTATAAAACGAAAATATTTTTATTACCCATACGAGCAGCCTCTACTTATTTAAGTATTAAACATTAGAGAGTCATGGACAGCGAGTGGCACGTGCTTGTCATTTCAATACTTGGGAGACTGAGACAGAAAATCAGGAGTTTGAGGCCAGCTTGAGCTTTTAGCCAGACTCTGTTTTAACACAAAAGCAAAAACAAAAAGTTTGCTACTGTACATCCTTTGTAACAAGAATTGGTGCTTTTCCTGTTGGTGGGAAGCCAAACTTTGGATAGCTCTTCCTGAATTGTTTTGTGAAAGAGTTCTCCATTTAATTCCCTGCAAGGACCCAGGAAAGTACTGTTTTTCCCCCAGACACCTTCACAATACTTTGGATTTTTCAAAAGCTTTGTTACTTTTAACTTACTAGGATCTCTAATATTCTTTTATTATCTTTTGTCTTTGTATTTTGTAGCAAGTTTCCAAAGTGAAGGAAATCCACAAGCTAAATTTTTAGCTTAAAATAGTCTAATTTCTGAGTAGTAAAACTGCAGGAACGTTAGAACGTTAGAAATGTAATTATATGAAATGGCCTGTTGTTTGTAAGTACCTTATCCACCTCTTATTTCTGTGAAGGTGTCATATTGCAGTCACTGAGATCTGTTGGGCAGCTGGAAAGCAGGAGAAGGAAAGTGATTCTCATGGCTGGTAGAAAGTACATTGTGCTCTCCTGTACCAGACTTGGTTCTTTTTTAGGGGATAATGGGTTCCACACGGGTGACTCAGCCTCTTGTGGTTTACCAGGACCGGGCACATTATTGATTTTCATCATGACACTCTTGGTATTCTCATACCAAGAAGCTATAACAAATGGAAAATAACCAGACATTTCTACACTTGGGTTGTAAGAAAAGACTTTTTCTCAACTCTTTTGGTCTACTACACATTTTCTTGCTAGATGAACTATAACTCCTTTGGAAAATGGGTATAATATGTATGCTACTTTTCGGGGCATAGATTGCACCTCATGATATATTTACTTAATTTAGACAGTGAAGCTAAGGGTATTTTAAGAGTGGGAAAGACTCCCTGCTTCAAAAGTTTTCCACACACTAGAGTCTAGGAGTAGTCATCTTCAGGTTGTACTCTGGGGTTCCTAATCATTTGATTGACCTTTAAAGCCTAATACCAAATACAAGTTTTAAATTTCATCTAAGTCAAACATTTCAGAATAAAATTAGAGCTTTTTGGGGCTGGAGCTGTATGGCGATATAGCTCAGTGTAACAGCACTTGCCTAATGTGCACAGGGCCTTGGGTTTGATCTACAACACTCAAACAGACACACACAGACACTCACAGACAGACAGGCATACACAAGACACACAGAGACACACAGAGATATACAGACAGACACACATAGATGTACACAGTTGCACAGACAGACGTATAGACACACACAGATACATAGACAGGCAAGCACACACAAAGAGGAAAGGATTTCTTAGTGAAAACCAGTCACCTAAGAGCTCTTAATAACTGAGGAAGAGCAAGTGTCTCCTGCTTTAAGAGTTTCTTTTTCAGGTTTATACATTGTTTCATTAATGAGTGAATGAATTTAATGTGTGTGCATGTGTGTGTGGGTTCCACCTCCATGTGTGAAGGTCAGAGCGTAACCTACAGCTCTTGAGCTTAGATCACCAAGTTCAGCATCAAGTGCCCCTAATTGATAACCATTTCTCTTGCTCAAAGTGTTTATTTTTTAAAAATTTAGCAGAGCATTAACTATCACAATAAACATAGTTTATTTTATTTTGAAATTTAGTGGATTTGGGTATTGTCAAGTTGTTAAAACAAAACTTTATTTTGTGGGTTATTTTTCTTGTTTATCACTGGGAACTGAACCTTGTGCTTACTGTACAAGTGTTCTTTCTACACTAAGCCCAGCCTGGGGTAAATTTCTTTTTAAGGTTGTATTTTCCCTTTATATACTTTAATGAGCACTACTAGTGTTAAATGCATTTATCATTATACAATGATCTTATCTTTTGCTCTGGTATTAGGACTCTTTGGTTATTAAATGTCACTTTTAGTAAAAATTTTATGGCTGTTTCCTTTTATTATACCTTGTTTTATAAATAGTTTTATGTATATTATTTAACCTATTTTTGTGTAAGTTACAATTCTTAGTATCTGGGTAATGTCTCAACGGGGGTAAAATTTTCTAGTCTATGAACTCTATCCAGGGTCTCATCATATAGCTCTAGCTGGTCTGGAACTCTGTAACCTGGTTAGCCTCAAACTCCAAGGAATCTACCTGCTTCTTCCTCCCGAGTGTTGTATTAAGGGCACTACCATCCCTGACCCCATAAATTGTGTTTTAAAAAAATCATGTATTTTTTCCCCTTTCCTGTATTTTATTCATTCTATTTGTCTTTAAGTCTTTTTTCCTTTTTCTGTTATAGTAGTCATCTATTTTCCTGTAATTTGAGCCAGTAACTTTAAGTTTGGGAGACCAAACTTTATTGGTAATAGAAATTTTGTATTTAGCTGGGCCTGGCGGTACATGCCTGTCATCTTGGCTACTTGGGAAACTAAGGCAGAAGAATTACAAGTTCAAGGCCTGCTTGGGCTACAGAGTGAGTTAAAAAACAATCTAGGTAGCTTAGTTAAATCATGTCTCAAACTAAAAAATAAAAAACAGAGGGTTGGCATTATTGCTCAGTGGGTAAGGGTTCTTGTCTTCAAGCATGATACTCTGAATTTGGTCCCCAGAATCCCCATGGTTGAAGGAGAGAACCAACTCAAGTACACTGTTCTTTGGCTTACACGCTTCTGCCATGCCATGGCATGTGCATGTGCCTACATTCACACATGCACACACATGTAAATAAAGTATTCTTTAAAATATTTTTAAAAGGTTAATAAACAAGGATTGAGGTTATTATAGATCAATGTGGAATGCTTGCCTGGTGTACATGAAGTCCTAGGTTTAATCACCAGTAACACACACACACACACACACACATTCATATTCTACATCTGACCAAGTAAGTCTCATCTTCATGAATTTTAAAAAGTGCTCTTTTCACTAATGTCTAATGTGTTTTAGATAGCTTTAAGTGGATTAGCAAGACAGAAGATAGAAAGTGTCTTAAGGGACTGTATGGTAAAATGGTTCTATATATTATGGTAAGTTTTAAAAAGTGGATTTAAATTGCGACCACCACTTTGTCAGCAAGTTTTGCTGAGCTGTGCAAGATCATGTACATCCGAAGTTAGAGAAGAAAGCACAAAGGGTGGGGAGGTAGCTTAGTGGTAGAGTGCTTACCCAGTGTGGATGAGGCCTTGAATTCAGTCCCCCAGTACAAGCAGGGGAGGGAGGCTAATTGATATCTAAAAGATCTGAGAAAGAAAACTCAGCATTTTTTTATAGCCCAGTTTGCAATTGAATTATCAGCTTGTGTAGAGAGGTTGCTTATGCTGTGTATAGACTTCACAAAATCCAAAGGCACCTCATATCTAGCACAACTTATTTTAATGGATCAGATTACAGATTTTTTCCTTTTAGGATTTTTGATATTGGAATTTTACAAATTCAGAGTGACCCCCCCTCCCACCTCCAACTTCCCCAGTTTACAAAAGTAGTAAAGATAAGAAATTTATATCTAAGGAGTTAGTCCGTGCAATTCTTGTTGGTTTTAATGCAGGTTTTTTTCCCCAAGGTTTTTTTTATCACTTGTCTTTGCTTGTTAATTTATGGATGAAATGGCTATTACTGCATTGCTGTATCTACAACCTATGTAATTTAAAAGGATGAATGAGCTTATTTTTTAGCATGTATAGCTATTTTAATTTCTTAGGACCTTAAGCTTTTGTGTTGGAAGAGATCTCAGCATCTATTCCATGCTCTTACTTCATAGATGAATAATGTAGGCTACCAACGTAGTAAGTGATTAGTCTAAATCTCTGTCTCTGAACCATTGGTTCTCAACCTGTGGATTGTGACCCTTCTAGGGGTAGAAGGACCCTTTCACAGGGGTGGCCTAAGACCATCTGCATAGCAGATATTTACATTATGATTCATAACAGTAACAAAATTACAGTTATGAAGTAGCAATGAAAGTAATTTTCTGGTTGGAGGTCACCACAGCATGAGGAGCTGTGCTAGAGGTCACAGCATTAGGAAGGATTAGAACCATTGCTCTAAACCATACTGTATGTTGGAATCCACTGTGACTTAGTAATGATAGAGACCTTAATGCTATATGTCTTCATTGTTACTTGGCAAACTCCCAGTTTATTAATGTGTTGGTTGTATCTTGTGCTTTCATACTTCATTTAATGATCAAGTAGTGAAAACTCAGAATTTATGGTGAGTTGTAATTGAGCAGTCATTTTTCTAAACCTATCATTATCTATAATTTAGAAACACAATGGCCAGGAAGCAGTATTACTATAAGCATAGCTTAATAAGTTCATATTAATCCATCCGGTAGAGCATAACATTTTAACATACCTTTTAGAGCCACAGTGAGGAGAAAAAATGATCGAATTGCTTATTGTCAAAACAAAGACGTGCTTTAGAAATGGCTACTTAAGAAGCTACATTACTGCATGTAAACTAGTTTTACTTAAGCTCTGAGAGGTACAGTCAAATGGGCTTATCTTTCAATGACAACTGTTGACTGTCTGGGTTTACATTTAATGCAGGTGTTGGTGAGTTATGACTCTTGTTGCTCTGCATGGAAAATAGTTTGCTAGTTATACACAGTACTATCTTTTAAGACTCACCTGTTTAATGCAGTAAAGCCAACGCATTCTCTCTTTTAGCATAATATAATAGTTGTTAGTGTCATGCTGTCCATGTAGAACTACTATATATATATAGTGTGTGTGTGAATATATAGAGAGACTATATATATACACACACATATACATATATAGTGAATAGTTTACATGTAAATATTATTTACAACAATAATCTTGAGGTCAAAATGGAGAACAAACATCAAACACGTAAGTTGTACAGTGTTGTAGTAAGCCTCCTTGCCTAGAGCATCCGATTGTCTTCAGTTTGTTACTCTCTTTTCCCTTGTTTACAACTTTATATTTATGTCTGCAATCACATGACCCTTTGCTAAGGAAGTCACTGTCAGTCTGTCAGATAGTAGAGCTAATTGTCATTTGAGTCTTATCTATTAGCTGTCAAGTATGTTAATAAATAGATAAAGGTTATCACAAGAGGTTAGAAGCTAATGAGCTGTTTCATTTGGAATCCAGACTCTTAGTTAATTATTTTATGTTGAACTAGTGAGTGTGAGGAGAACATTAATGCCTTAGAGCTGAATTGATGAAAGTAAGGAAGATTTAAGATAGATTTATGAAGTAATTGAGATTTGCTGGTTTTGTAACTATGAGACTAGAAATAGTTCAACATGATTTGTCACATTTGGCTTTTTTTTTTTTTTTTTTTTTTTTAAGACAAGATGTTTTTATGTAGCCCAGGCTCACCTCAATTTCTTGGTAATTCTCCTGCATCAGCTTCTCAGATGCTGGAACTACAGGTATGTGACACCATTCCCTGATCACATTTGGAATTTGATGGTTATGTGAAAAACGAAAAACTGAAGATTTAGTAAAAATCTTTTCTGGGCTAGGACAGACAAAATATAGGTAGATATATAGGTGAATTAGTGAAGCGATATCCAAGCTGGTTATAAAGAGGTGTAACTAGGAATGAACTATAAATAGAGAAAGAAAGTATAAATGGTAGAGATCTGGTCATCCAGATCAGAGGGGAATTGAAGGGATAAGGATTGGTAGTGGTGGCTCAGAAAGACTTAGCTAGAGTATGGAATATAACTAGATAGGCTGATATTTCTCCAATGCTGGAGGAGATAATGGCAAGAAAGCCAATCCTAAAATGATGGTTTGGAAACAGATACAATCGGAATTTTATTGCTAATGTCTTCTATTTATGATTCCTCTGAACATAAAAATGCTATACTTTTTGCTGATCTGAGACACTGTGTGCTGTTCAGTTTGAACTTTTAAGTTTTAATGTGATTATTATTATTTAATGTGATTATTCTAGCAGAGGTTGGAGATAGCCTTCATTAAGTATACAATCCTTAAAGTCTGTCTCTAAAATTTAATTAGACTTGTAATCTTAAAAATATATAAATCCTGACATGTAAAAGTATAACTTAAAAATGTTTTTTAAAAATGGGTTTAATGTTCCAATTTTTGTTTTTGTTATCTTAATTTTTTTATATTTGTTGTGTTTTTGTATGGGTGAATACACATGTCCCATGTTATCTGTAAGGAGATCAGAGGACAATTTATAAGAATTGGTTCTCTTCTTTCATCATGTGAGTTTCAGGGATTGAACTCAGATCATCAAGTTTGACAGTGAGCACCCATTAAGTATTGAGCCATCTTGTTGGCCTATTGTTGTTGTTTTTGTTTAAACTATATATGTGTAGTGTATGTGTGCAAATGAGTGCACATGTGTGCATGTATTGTGGAGACCAAAGGTTGACGTTAGATATATTCCTCAATCACTCCTTTGACACAGAGTGTCACTGAACCCAGTGCTCCTTCATTGGCTAGATTGGCTGGCTGCTGAAACCCGCTTGTCTTTGCTGCTTCTAGTACGTAGATGCCGGGGATACAAACTTAGGTCGTTATACTTGTGTGGCAGATACATTACCAACTAAACCATCTCCCCACCTCCAATTTTTGTTTTTGATGATATCCTAAGAAGACAGTTCAGTTAATGTAATAGTGTAGAGTGTAAAAGCTAGAAAGGGCCTATATTTCAGGGGTCTATATAAAGGAATCACATTCAGAGGCCTGTGTGGTACAGGTGGAATGTGGAAAGAATGTTAAGACTGTTGGTACACACCTTCATTCCCAGTATTCAGAAGGCAGTGGTGGCCCACTCTTTTATTCCCTAAGACAGAAGCAGTGTGGAAGCAGATACATGAGGCGGAGCTCAGAAGGAGTCAGTGTCACACAAGAAGTGATGTCTGAGATGAGTCAGTGAAGGACAGGCAGAGTGACTAATCAGAGGAAGAGTTAGCAGATGAGTCAGTGAGGACCTGTCAGACTCTCAGGATAGAAATGCTGCCTCTCAGCTCATAGCAGTCAGTTACAGCAGAGTCAGTTACAGCAGGCAGTATGAGGCCAGCAGTCTGAAGCAGGCAGACCAGGGACAAGACACAGAGACAAAGAAGCAGTCTGACTGAGGAGCAGAGAGGCTGATTGAGGCAATATGGAGCAATGAGAGCTCAGGGAGAGACACAGAGACAGAGAGGCAGTGCAGCAGAAGTCAGTAACAGATGGGAAGAGTGAGTCAATTTGAAATCTAGGAGAGCAGTTCAGTCTGAGGCAGTTAGAGAGCTAGAATATATCAGTCAGAAGAGTTTAGCCAGAAACAGTCAGCCGGCTCAGAAGATCTCTTTGAGCCAGTGGCTTGGAGGAGAGTTTGAGCCAGATTGAGTGAGTTGAGTTGAACCAGAAGAGTCAGAGTTCAGAAGGAGCTAGTCAGAGTGGCTCAGTCAGCAGTGGGTCTCAGGTTGATTAGATGGTACAGAGGCTTAAAAGTACTAGATTATTTGGAGATTTAAATGTTCTACAGAGGCTGAAGCCTTTCAGTCTGAGGATTAAGAATAGATTGTTTGGAGGCCAAAAAGCTCTAGGGCTCCAGGACTAAGAACTGAGGATTTAATTAGAGAAAGAATAAATGGCATTTACCCCAATCTATGTCTACATAATAGGAGTTCATCACTTAAGTAATCCATACTACTTCCTCTTCCCTTCATTTTCAGTATGTTGCTTCCCAACACCTTTTTGAAAAATGCTAAAATATAGGACAAACAGTAGGGTAATGAATATTTAATGCTATTCATTATTATGATTTTAGATTTATCCCTTGAGTTTTATTAATGTAGTTTAATAATCTCATTAAAAACAATGAATTGAGTAGATATTTGTTAGAACTTCATATATAATTGAAAACTTGAAACAAAATGAGTGAGAAAGTATTCTTTAAGAAATAGGAGGGCTGGGATTGTAGACTGCTTGCCTAACATGCACAAGGCCCTGGGTTCAATCTTAGCATCACCACCAAAAAAATAAACAACCAACAACAAAATGGGAAAAGTGGGTGTGTAGCTTATGCCTGTAATCTTAGCACTCTTGAGGCTGAGACAGGAAGATTGCTGTGAGTTTAAGGCCAGCCTGGGCTACATAGTGAGTTCTGGGCCGGTCTGGATTATAGTATGAGGGACCCTGTTTTAACCTCCTTCGCCTTGAAGAAATTAAAAAGAAATAAGAGATGTTTTCAGATAATAGGAAGGAAATACGTTCAGTAGTAAAAACTATTTCTAAGTAAATCAAGTTTCAGAGTTTCTGTTTTAATGTGTAAGATTGTGTTCAGAGCATTGTTTCTTTTAGATGAACATTTAAAATATAGTAACAGATCAGGGCAATGGTTTCCATATGCTTCCAGAGGTGTTAACAGTGCACTTTTAGATTGGAAATGCAATATACCCTGCACTCCATTCTGGAAGGTGAGTAAAAGAGCATGCCATGGTGATATTTACAAGTAACCCTGTCCTTTGTGGATTTGTAACTTCAATTTTATGAGTTTCTGGAAGCTGCAAATCATTCTTCCAAAAGTGTAGTCTGACATGTGTGCTCAATCTGGCCCAGTGTTTTCCTTCTCCATAATGGTTTATCCCTATGGACTCTTTCTTGGGAAACCTGTATTTGTAGGGAGAATTTGGCCCATCTTGGTGCTCACTTTTAAGAGATTTAGGATATCTAAAACAATGAAGATGCTTAGAAGTAACTAAAACCCAAAACCCAAGTAGTAATTTCATCTGTGAGACCCTTTAGGTTTTTCTAGTGATCTTAGAGGCAGGAACAATTAAATGTTTAGTTGTGTGTGTGTGTATGCACGCGCGTGCAGGTGCTTCCATGCTTGCATGCTTGCACGAGTAGGAACATAGATGGCTGTGCTGCTCTTTATTGTACATGGATGCTAGAAGCTGATATCGAGTGTCTCTCTCTATTGCTCTCTACCTTATGTATTGAGGTAAGGCCTCAGTTGAACCCAGAGCTTGCTGATTCAACTGCCATAGCCAGCCAGCTTACTCTAGGGGTACTCTGTCTCCACCTCCCACACCCTGGGTTTGCAGGAGTGCTGCCTCCATATTTAACTGATATTTATTGGGGGTTGATCTGAATTCAGGTCCTCCTACCTGCATAGCAGGTATTTTACCCACTGAGTCATCATCTCCTCAGCCTCCTCTTTGGTTAACTTACAAGCCTTGCTTGGCTTGTTAAAAATTTGTCTTGGTCTTTGAATATGGTATGTCCTACAGAAAGACAAGGGAAAATTGCAGTAGATTTCCAGATATGTCTGTACAGGGTTTTTGTAACTTTTTGAAATAACATCTTTTAAATGGAGTTGGGACAAGAGGGGAATTAGAACGTCCTAGGAAGGGTTTTAAACTACTACTGTTCCTACATGTATAGTACTGAAAGCTCTTTATTCATCTCATTAGTAATTAAAAAAAAAGATTTTATTTATCTACTTATCTATATCCATCTATTTACCAATTATTTATTTAATTTATTTATTATAAAATGGACACAATATTATAAATGCACAGGATTTGGTACAGACCCAATGCAGGCCCTGTGCATGCTGTCTGAGTCTCTGTAAATCCGTATGAAATTTGCTCATGTTGATGTAGAGGGCCTTGTTTTCTTGGTGTCCTCCATCCCTTCTGGCTCTTACATTCTTCCTGCCTCCTTTTTCACAGGGTTCCTTAGGCCTGAAGGGAGGTATTTGATAGAGACATTCCAAGGTCTCCCACTGTCTGTATGATGCCTGGCTGTGGCTTTCTGTATTTGTTCCCGTCTGCTGCAGAGTAAGTTTCTCTAATGATGGCTGAGAAAGGGCAAAATCTATGAATATAGTAGAATGTCCTCAGGAGTCATTTTATTGCTACTTTTTTTTTTGTTGTTTGTTTTGTTTGTTTTAGAACAGTGGTATTTGTTTTTACCCTAGGTTCCTGGGCTATGAAGTCTTTGGTTCTTGATCATCCAAGCAATGTTGGGTATTGGTTCCATTTCATGGAGTGGGCCTTAAGTCAAATCAGATATTAGTTAGTTGTCCTCATGAGCTTTGTGCCACCATTGCCCTAGCATATCTTGTAGTCAGGACAGCATTGTAGATCAAAGGGTGTGTGGATAGCTTGGTGTTCATGTTTCTCTTCTGGGAGCATGAAGAGGACCTCCCTGTACCAAAGATGCTAGAATGTAGGAGTGAAGTCCCTGTGTAGGCACAGGCTAGACTTCTCCATTTTCAGTGAGGTGCATAGTATTGTCTTCAGCACTGGGGCTTTGACGTCAGTTTGTGGAGAGCAACCTATAGTCTTGGCAGCATCCTAGATGTTTGGAGATTCCCATGGACCCTCCCATTCCAGCCCCACCCATCCAGTCATAAATATTTATTCTATATCCCTTTCCTAATGGGATCTATCTGCTCCCCTTGTATCTAACCACTGTGTTTCTGTGGCTTGTAGTTTGGTTATCATTGATTTAACAGCTAGTATCCACAAGTGAGTGAATACATACCATATTTGTCTTTCTGGGTCTGAGATATCTTCACTCAGATGATTTTTTTTTTCTAGTTCCATCCATTTACCTGTGTATTTCATGATTTCATTGTTTTAAATGTCCAAGTAATAGTCTATTGTGTAGGCGTACCACAGTTTCTTTACCTGTTCTTCTGTTGAGGTTGTTTCTATCTAGGTTGTTTCCATTTCTGGCTATTACAAATAGAGCAGCAGTGAACATGGCTGAGCAAGTGTCTCTGTGGTAGGATGAAACATGTTTTGGGTATGTGCCCAAGAGTGATACAGCTAGATCTTGAGGTAGATTGATTCCCATCTTCCTGAGGATCTGCCACACTGACTTCCATAGTGGCTGTGCAAGTTTCCACTCTCACAGAAATGGATGAGTGTACCCCTGCTCTACACCTCACCAGCATGAGTGTGAGTTGTCCTTTGTGTTATTGATCTTAGACATTCTGACAGCTGTAAGGTGGAATCTTAGAGTAGTTTTGACTAACTTTTCCCTGATGGCTAAGGATGTCAAACATTTCTTTCTCAGCCATTTGAGTTTTCTGTTTTGAGAATTCTGTTTAGATCTGTACCCTTTTTTTTAATGGGGTTATTTGTTTTCTTGATACCCAGTTTTCTGAGTTCTGTATATATTTTGGATATTAATCCTTTATCATGTGTATAGCCCATTCTCTGGGCTGCCACTTTGTCCAGATGACAGTGTCCCTTGTTGCACAGACACTTCTCAGTTTCATGAGGGCCCATTTTCTGATGGTTGATCTTAGTGCCTGTACTAATGGTGTTCTGTTCAAAAAGACTTTTCCTGTACTGTTGAGTTCACGACTGTTCTCCACTTTCTCTTATATCAGGTTCAGTGTATCTGGTTTTATGTTGAGGTCTTTTTGATCCATTTGGACTTGAATTTTGTGCAAGATGATAAGTATGCATCTATTTGGATTCTTCTATATGTAGCCATTCAGTTTGACCAGCACCATGTTTTGAAGATGCTGTCTTTTTTTTTTTTTTCCTCCAGTGTGTATTTCTGGCTTCCTTATCAAAAATCAGATGGCCATAGGTGTGTGGATTTATGTTTGGGTCTTCAATTCGATTCCATTGATCAACATGTCTGTTTTGTGCCAATACCATGCGGTTTTTATTACTATAGCTCTGTAGTACAGTTTGAAATCAGGGATGGTGATACCTCTGGAAGTTCTTTTATTGTTCGGGATTGTTTTAGCTATTTTGTATTTTTTAAAAAATGTGTGTGTGTGTGTTTCTATATGAAGGACATTTCTATATGAAATTGTCCTTTCAAGATTGGTGAAGAATTGTGTTTGAATTTTGATGGGGATTGCATTGAATCTGTAGATTGCTTTTTGTAGGCTGACCATTTTTACTGATCCTGTTGATCCATGTGCATGGGAGATCTTTCCATTTTCTTATGTCTTCTTCAGTCTCTTCCTTAATTGTCTTGAAGTTTTTATTATACAAGTCTTTCACTTTCTTGGTTAGGGTTACTCTAAGATATTTTATATTATTTGAGGCTATAGTGAAAGGTGTTGTTTTCCTGATTTCTTTTTCAGTCCATTTACCATTCATATATAGGAGGGCTACTAATTTTTGTGTGTTAATTTTGTATTCAGCTACTTTACTGAAAGTATTTCCAGCTGTAGGAGTTTCCTAGTGAAATTTTTAGGGTCACTTAGGTATACTATCATGTTATCTGCAAATAAAGATACTCTGACTTCTTCCTTTACAATTTGTATCATCATGATCTCCTTTAGTAGTCTTTTTGCTCAAGCAGGGTTCTTCAGTACTATATTGAATAGGTATGGAGAGAGTGAACAGCCTTGTCTTGTTCCTGATTTTAGTGGAATTGCTTTGAGTGTCTCTCCATTTAAATTGATGTTGCCTATGGACTTGCTGTGAACTGCCTTTCTTATGTTGAAGTATGTTCCTTGTGTCCCTGGTCTCTTCAGGTCTTTTATCATAAAGAGGTGTTGAATTTTGTCAAAGGCCTTTTCTGCATCTAATGAGATGATTATGTTATCTTTTCTTTCAGTTTGTTTATCTGGTGGATTACACTGACTGATTTTTATATACTGCAACATTCTTGCATCTCTAGGATGAAGCCTGCTTGATCATGGTAGATGATCTTTTTGATGTGTTGGATTCAGTTTGCAAGTATTTTACTGAGAATTTTGCCATCTATGATCATAAGAGGAATTGGTCTGTAATTCTCTTTCTTTGTTGGGTCTTTATGTGGTTTGAGTATCAGGGTGACTGTGGCCTCGTAAAATGAACTGGGCAATGTTCCTTCTGTTTCTATTTTGTGGAATAATTTGTATTGGCATTAACTCTTCTTTGAAAATCTGGTAGAATTCTGTGCTGAAACCATTTGGTCCCGGGCTTTTGTTTTTAATATCGCCTTCTCTTTCACTAGGAGTTACAGGTCTGTTTAAATTTCTTAATTGACCCTGATTTAACTTTGGTAAGAGGTATGTATCAAGAAGATACTCGTTTCTTTGAGGTTTGCAGTTTAGTGGTGTACGGGCTTTTAAAGTATGTCCTTATGATTCTCTGAATTTTCTTGATGTCTGTTGTGTCGCCCTTTTCATTCCTAATTTTATTAATTTGATCTTCTCCCCTCCAACTTTTAGTTAATTTGGACAAGGGTGTGTCAGTCTTACTGTTTTTCTCAAAGAACCAATTCTTTGTTTCAATGATTCATTGTATATCTTTTCTTTTGTTTCTCTTTTACTGACTTTAGCTCTGAGTTTGATTATTACTTGCTGTCTACTCCTTTGGGTGTTGGCTTCCCCTTTTTGTTCTAGAGCTTTCAGGTGTGCTGTTAAATTGCTAGTATGAGATCGCTCCAATTTTTTTATGTAGGCAGTTAGTGTGTGTTAGAACCAACTTCATTGTGTCCTGTAAGTTTGGGTACGTTGTATATTTATTTTCACTGAATTCTAGAAAGTCTATAATTTCTGTCTTGACTCATTTTTAGTAGTGAGTTGTTCAGTTTCCATTAAGTTGTTGGACTTTCTGTTGTGTTCATATAGAGTTTTCATCTTTGGTGGTCAGGTAGGGTGCAGGGTATTAATTTCAGTTTTATTATATCTGTTGAGACTTGCTTTGTGTCCAAGTATGTGGTCAATTTTGGAGAAGTTCTATGACATGCTGAGAAAAAAGTATATTTTTCTGTGTTTAGGTGAAATGTTCTGTAACTATCTGTTAAGTCCATTTGGTTTATGATGTTAGTTAGCTCCAGCATTTTTCTGTTTAGTTTTTGTCTGGATGATTTGTCTCTTGGTGAGAGCGGGATATTAAAGTCGTCTGGTATCACTGTGTGAGAGTTAATACGTGATCTAAGCAGTACTAGTGTTTCTTTTATGAACTTTAGTGCCCCTGTGTTTGGTGCATAGATGTTAACAATCGAAATGTCCTCTTGGTGGATTTTTCCTTTGATGAATATGAGGTGTCCTTCCTTATCTTTTCTGATTAGTTTTGAGTCTGTTTTGTCAGATATTAAAATGGCTACCACAGCTTGCTTCTTAGGTCCAGTTGCTTGGAATATCTTTTCCCATCCTTTTACCTTAAGGATGTTACCTTGATGTTAATGCATGTTTCTTGGATACAGCAGAAAGATGGATCCTCTTTTTTGCATTCATTGTGTTAGTCTGTGTCTTTTTATTGGGCAATTGAGACCAGTGATGTTGAGAGATATCAATGAACAGTGTTTGTTGATTCCTGTTACTTTGGTGCGTGTGTGTGTGTGCGTGCGTGTGTGCATGTGTGTACACATGTTGGCTTCCCCTGTTTTGATGTACTGTTCTGGAATTATTTGTCCACTGCGTTGGTTGGGTCCTTTGAAGCTGAAGTGACAGGCAGTTGGAAGTGCTGTGAACCAAACTTAGGTACTCTGGAAGAGCAGTATGTGCTCTTAGCCACTGAACTACCTCCTTAGACCCTCATTCATTCTTTCTAATGGCTCTTAATTGGTGGGTGCTTAGAGATAAAGAAATTGGAGCTTTGAGACCTTAAGTAATTTGCCTGATGTAACAGAAATAGCAAATTGCTTAGTTTTGATTTGGCTAGGTCTAACTGATAAAGGAAGCTCGTCTCTTAAATCACCATGCTAAAAATAAACGAGTAAATCACTATGCTATTATTATTCTGTTTTTCTTCTCTATAACAGACTGATGGAAAGGCCAGGTATTTTTTCAAAGCATTAACTTAGTTCCCATGCTTACAGTGTTGATTTTACATTTTAAAGTTCTCCTCTTTGCATATAAGAATATGTATATAGCATACACAATTTAATGATTCAAGTAGTTGTATGCTTGCCACCTAGATTAGAAAATAGAATATCACTGATAACTTTGAAGCCTGCAGCCTATCTATTGTATTTTCCTTCTCTTTCTCAAGAGGTGATTACCCCTAAATTTTACTTCATTCTTTCTCAATTAGCCACAAATTGCTGGACTTTTAGGCAGTGTATTATTTAGCCTTTTAAGTAACTGCATGTATTGTATGTGCCTGTTCTTTTTATTGTGGTTAAAATACATAACATCCAATTTAATAACCACTTTTATGTGTACAGTTTAGTAGCACGTATATTCTCACTACTGTGCAAAGAGTTCTAAGCTCTTTCATCTTGCCAAACTGACAGTCTAGGGCAACAGCTCAGTGATAGAGCATTTGCCTAGCATGTGTAAAGCCCTGGCTTTAAAATGGAAATTCTTTAAAAATATTTGTTTTTATTTTATGTGTATGTGTGTTTGCCTGTTTGCATATATGTATGTGCACCATTTGTATCCCTGGTGCTCATGCAGGCCGGAAGTGGGTGTGGGATTCCTTAGAACTGGAGTTTCAGAAGGTTGACTGCTGTGTGGATGCTGGGAGTCCAACCCTGGTCCTCTGTAAGAGCAGCTAGTACTCTTAAACAAGAGCAGCTTTTCAACCCCCAAATGAAATTCTTTTCCCAATAAACACTTATTCCCTCTCTTCTTCCCCTAGACCTTGACAACCATTTTTTAAAAACCTTTGTTTCTATGATTTTGAGTCCTTCAGATATTTCCTATGAGTGCAATCATAATAGCATTCACTGTTTTAAATGACCGGCATGTAATTAGATGTTTTCCTGACTATACCACATGTAATTTATCTGGTCTATTAATGGATATATAGTTATTTTAAAATTTGTTTTTTTGTATAACATTTAAATTAATTCTTCTATACATGTGTAATATGTATTTTTATCATATTCAGTGCCTGCTTCTCTCCCTAACTCCCGCTGGATCCATGCTCACATCCCAGTTCATTTCTTTTTTTTCTTTTTTTGATAAACTGACTGAGTCCATTTTGTGCTTCCCATATATGCAGAAGTGTGGGGCCTTCCAGAATAGTTGATCTTCCAGGGACCACACCCCTAATGTCAGTAGCTCCTCAGCTAGGGGTGGGAGCTCATGAGCATTCCAAACTTTTATTTATTTTATAGTGTTAAGGTTATTTTTCTAATATATGTATCCAGAATAGAATTACTAGATCATAAGTCAAGTGAATATTTGACAGCAGGAAGAAATACCAGATTGTTTTCAAATGCAGCTATATAGTTTCCACTTCTCTGTAAAAATTAAGTTTTTCTGTGTTTTTGCCAATATTTACAATTGTTAGGTTTTTGAGTGGGATTGAACCCATGGCTTCAAACATGCTAGGTAAATACTTTACCACTAAGTTACAACCCAAACCGAGACCTTCATTTTATTTATTTATTTATTGATCGATTGATTGATATATTTTGGCAATATAGACCAGGCTGGCCAAAAATTTGCTGTGAGCTCAGGGTAGCTCATTACTCACAATTCTCCTGCCTTTACATCCTGAATGTCAGGATTATAGATGTATCCTTATTATACCAGCTCAGACTTTTTATTTTTTAATAGATTTTAAGATATAAAGTGCTGTTTTACTGTGGTTTTAAAATGTATTTCCCCAATTGTTCACTTTTTTATACTTCTTGGTAATTTCTGTTTCTCCTTGCTTAATGTTTTTAAAGGCTAGAATGTAGCCACTTCTTAGTTTATTTTTATTGTGGTTACTTTCTTCTTGAATCTTCTTGGTCTTTGATAATTGTTCACAAATTATTTCACCACTTTAGCCTTTGTCCCTGTAGCCTTTTTGGCTTTCTCCTCTCATGGAGTAAAAGGCAGACCTTGGTCCTTTTGTGATCTTTTTTTATCCCTCTCTTCCTCCTTCCCTCCCGCCCTCTTTTTACTTTGTTTCTTGAGTCAGGGTTTATATGTCTTGCCCTGGCTGTCCTGGAACTTGCTCTGTAGACCAGGCTGCCCTTGAAACTCAGAAATCTGCCTGCCTTTGCTGGGATTAAAGGCATGTGCCACCACCGCCCAACTTTGCAGGCTGAGTATTTTCTTTGCCAACCTTCCTCCAAATACTACCCCTGCATTTCACCCTGTTAAGCCTTTGTCATAGTTCTTGTCATCTTCTAGCACTTTGTGGTTCATGTTGCCATGTTAGAATATAGGCTTTATGAAGACAGAGGTGATTGTTCCGGTCACTTAGTTATTCCTAGTGCTAGCCATATAGTAAGTAGCTCATGACTGTTTATTGCATGCATTTAGTAAATAAATGACCATTTTTTAATGGTGTAAACTTTTTTCTTCTAAGTATTTTAGATCTCTGAAGAAACAGAAATTATCTGTAACACTAAATAAAGGAGACAAATGTTACACTTGTTTTCAGTCATAACAGAAGCTTTTGTTTTCCTTTGGTTTTATGAGACAGGGCCCCTGTTCCTGGGCTGGCCCTGAACTTGTGACCCTCTTTTCTCAGCCTATTGAGTGTTAGGATTATAGGTGTCTGCCTCTGTACTTGGCTTCTAAGTGCACATTAAAAAATTTAAAAATCACATTTAACTTAACTATTTTTGAGTGTGTATGTGTGGTGGTCAAAGAACAACTTTCTCAAGTTGGCTCTCTCTCTAACCCTTACTTGGGTTCCACAGATCCAGCTCAGGTTGCCAGGCTTGTGTAGCAAGCACCTTTGACCACTGAGCCATCCAGCTGGCCCTTTATGAGTTTTATGATAGAGTAATCAGTGCAGAATTTTACTTTGTTTTATTTTACTTTTTGTGTTGCTTGAGATCAGGGCCTACCACTGATCTAAATCCATGGCCTTGGGAATTTGAAATTAAGATCAAAATAAGCTAGTTAGGTCAGAAACTCAGATTGAATTATTGTTTTAACCACAGAGATAACCTTAGTTCGTGTTTATCACAAATTGGTAATCTTATTGGACAGTTGCTATTGTTTTTGGTTGTGTTGTTCCAGTAGAGATTGAGGAGTTCCAGGGTGTGGGAAGAAATCAAAAGTAGCAGCAAGGCTCCACCATAACTATATAAGCAAAGGAAATAGGAAGCCAAGGTCCAAGAGCTCTGGACTCATGATTTTCTTGCCTTAGCTTTCCAAGCACTGGGATTTCACATCGCTTGGCTATGAAACTTCTGAGTGTTGGAGCTGTTATGTTTGATGTAGTGCATGAAAATATTTTTATATTTTATTCTGAAGGTGCTACATTCGTTCACCAAGTATTTGTTCTGAACACGAGACTTAGGGTACAATAGTGAGCATAACAAGGGTGAACCAAGTGTTTGTGTGGTGATTTAGTAGGAAAGATTAACAAATATAAAACCATTCAAGTCAAGTGTCATATGTAGCTCATGCCTTGTAGTCCCAGCACTCGGAGGATCACCATGAATTTGAGGTTAGCCTGGGCTACATAGTGAGAACCTGTCTCAAAACAAACAAACAAACAACAAAAATTATTGAGTCAGTCTTGTTGGATCATGCCCATAAATCCTAGCACTTGGGAATCTGAGGCAGGAGTATTGCCAAGAGTTTAAGGCCAACATAGGCTACCTAGCATGAGCTTATGTCTCTAAAAAGTTATTTTTGTAAACAGTTTGTAAATAGTAGGATACGTATCAGCTTGGGTTTAGTCTTTCCTGGCTAAACCATAGGCATTTCAAGCCGTTAAGAACTTGATAAAGGAAACTAAAGGCTACAAACTGTTAAAAATGTTGGGGCAGTAAGGACAGGGAAGCTTCCACATGCCAGTGAGGAGGAACAGTTGCTGTTGATCCCAGTTGTTTCTGTCATTTCAATAAGGGATCTGTGGAAGCACATCTGAACACTGGGAAGGAAACCTGCGTGTCAGCTGCTGATGCCATGTGCTGCCAAGACTGCGGCAGGAAGTGATGCTCCTGCTGATGTCTTTTTGGTTTCCAAAAGTTTTGTAGATATTGCTCAAGGTAGAATGAAAACTGAAGCCATGTAGGTAGAGATTTTGCTTCTGTGCTAATGGAAATGTCCTTCTCAATCTGGAGAGCACACAACAATGAAAATGGTGTAGCAATGCTACCGGACCATCTGCACAGAAAGCCAACAGAGAAAATAATGTCACCCCTTCAGAGTGGGTAGTGAAAGCCTACTCTAAACTGGAGATATTATTGGATGCATCAGTTTCTAATAAGAATTTTGTCCATTTTATGGCAAAAGTGGAGGAGTTAGCTTTAAATAGGAATAAGGTTTATTTTTCCAGTTACTTTCTACAAAAGTGACATTTTGTTGATAGTTGAGTGATTAGGAAGAAGCAAGTTTCTAGCAGAGAAGGTTTGTGTCCAGGACACGGTCTTGGCATCCTGAAAGGAAATGAAAAGGGCAGAGTTTGATAGAGGTGCTTTTGCAGTCACGTGCGGGCTTTATCTTTTAAGATCTCTAAGGGTATACGAAAGGCATTTGTATTTTACGCTGTTAGCACAAGATAGTGTTGAGTCATCAACAAGTGCAGGAGTGAGCTAGTCTTCATTTCAGAGATTATGCCAGCTGTTACATATAAAATTTTGGTGGTAGCAGGGCTGGAGAGATGGCTCAGTGGTTAAGAGAACTGGCTGCCCTTGCAGAGAACCTGGGTTCAATTCCTAGCACCTTTGTGGTAGCTCACAGCCATCTGTAACTCTAGTCCCAGGGATTTAATACACTTTTCTTGCCTCTGGGGGCCACAGGCATGCATTTGGTACACAGACATTCATGCAGACAAAACGTTCACAATAACTACCTACCTACCTACCTACCTACCTAACTAACTAACCAAACAAACAAACAAGTTAATTAAAAAATTGGGAGGAAAAGTGGGCAAGGTCTGAAGGGCAATAGTGTGAAAGCAAGGATAGCAGTCGGAACCTTCAGTGCTTCTTCAGGTAGGTAGTAACAGTGGGGTTAGCAGCAGAGATGGCTGAAAGTGGGTATATTTTACATGCATTTTAGCTATTGAGTTAATCAAGCTTTATATAAACTAAATGTGGGAAAGCAGGAAGAAAGAATCCAAGGCAGCCTACTAGGGCTTTAGCCCGAGCAACCGGGTAGATAGCAGTTTTGTTTGCTGAGATGGAAATATGCACATGAAACAGAGGAGGTTGGGATGACCAAGAATTTTGTCTTGTTCTTGTTATTCTTGGGGTGATTTTAGAAAAATGGCTATTCTTGAGTTCTGGAGTTCAGGATGTCTCGGGGCTGGAATCTAGAGTCAGTCGCATTTAAAACTGTGTAGAATGTGGTCTTTTAGGGAGGAGGAAGAGTGTGCCAAGTGTGTAACTCCGGGTCATTAGCTTCCAGGTTGTTTACAGAGAAGTCAGCAGAAAAGAGCAGCTGGGTATAAGGGAAACTGGGTAAGTCTGAGGTCACAATGTGTTCCTACCTGTAGGAGGTGGTCAATTACATGAACATTGTTCATAGATTGCTGTAGCATAAAGGTAATTCTTCTCTGTTAATTGATCAGTGGCTTTGCCAAAATTGAGAATATTGGTAAATTCTTCAGAAACATTTCAGCTGGGAACATGGCTCAGCGGGTAAAGCACCTGTTGCTCAAGCAGGAGGACCTGAGTTGGATCCCAGCCCCCACATAGAGCCACATGGCAGGGCTAGAGTGGACAGGAGGGCCCCTGGGGCTCTGTGCCAGCCAGCCTAGCCACAAGTCAGGGAGAGACTTACCAGGAAAGCAAGGGTGAGAGAAATAGAGGAAGACACCTCTAGTCTGCTCCCCCACCCTCCTACTACATGAACAAATGAAGGGTTTGAGTGGAAAGTCAGGAGAGAAAAATTGATCGGAATGAGTTCAAAAGCTAATGGGAGGGAAGGCAGTGAGGATGTTGTATAAACAACCCTTCTCTCAATAATTGTGCTCTGAATGAGAGCAAAGAAATTGTGTGGTAGCTGGAAAAGAGCTGTAGAGCCCAGTTTTGCTTCGTTTTTGTTTTTGTTTTGTTTTTGATATTAGGGCATGATTGTATGCTATTAAGAACAACTCAGTAGAGGGAAGCATTCATAATGCAGGGGAAGGGACAGTTGCAAAGCTAAGGTACTTGAATAGAGATCAGTGAGTGATACAGGGCACAGTGATGGGAAGGGACTGGGACTGCTTAGTTAAAAGTGGGGACTTTTTTTTTCATTTTACTGTCAAAATGTTAGTATGGGCTAGAGACAGGTAGATTGATGCAATTAGTGTCCTGAAATGAAGTGATTTTTGTCTGTTCACATTTTATATTAATTTATTATGCGGCTAGGTAACCAGCTCTGAGTGCTCAGGAAGTACATGTATAAGGAGAGAAGAGAAAGCATAATTTTTTTTCCCCCAGAGAATAGGGAAGGAAAATACTTAGAAAGTGTGGTCTGACAGTGCTAGTATATGGAGTCAGTCTGTAAGACTGTATGATTTTCTCCAGCAAAGTCCGGCTGCTCGGATGCAGCTGGATGGGTGGATAGGCTTGACGGCCAGATGCATATGGGGCAGGTGGTGGAACAGTGGAGGGATGGTGCTTACAAGTGGTGCTTACAAGTGCAGACTCGTTATGGTGATGGATGTTCAGTCTTCGTTTGTGTAAGCGTGATGTTTGGACCACAAGGGGAAAGGTGATAGGTACTGTAGGGGAGGTTCTTGGGAAATCAAAGGTCATACTTAGTGCAGCTCATCTGAAAAAGAGGAAGAGGTATTCAGAGAGTGGGATCTTAGAAACAGAGATCTCAGGGAGGGACATAGCTACCTCATGACAAAGCTTGAAGGGTGACGGTGTAGATAAGGAGAATGGGCAAGAATCCGTGACTGTAAGGAAGTCAAGGAAATGAGCGCCAGGACGCTGACCAGCTCATTTAAGAGTATGCCTGAGTTGCCAAAAACGATGATGGTAAGTGGGAGTGGGAATATCATAAGCAAGATACACAAAGCTGTAGAGGTGGAGAGAGTGAGCATTCCATAACTGAGGTAAACGTGGTGGGTTCTAGTTCTAGTCCAATAATGGTCGAAGTGTCTGCAGTATGTGTGTATAACACTTCTCTGATCATTGTCATTTGAGAATGAACAGAGTTGTGCGATAGATATTAGAGTGATGGACAGAAAGAAAGCAAGTATACCACGTTTGCGACAGTTTAGTAGCTGTATAGTGTTAGGAAACTAAGGATGTGGTTATAGCTGAGAGGTTGAGCACTTCCCCAGCATGTGTGAGGCCCTGAATTTGATTCCAGCACAACAGTGCCCCCCCCCAACACCTCCAAGGATAGTACTTGAGGATATGGCTTTAGGAAATTAGATCTCCAGGTCATTGTGTTTCTCTCTTTTTATAATCCTATTGGCTTACATACAGCTTTTTTTTTTTTTTAAAAGAAGGTAGGCACATCACTTGTAGGTGATTTTTCCTTTCTTTTTTTATTTTGAAGGATGCACATGATCCAGATATAGACATTTGATTTGATGTTATGTGCTTTTGCATACTTTTAAGACCTTTTACATTTTCAAATGGTGTCTTTTTATTCATTTATATATTTGAGACAGGTTCTCACATAGCTGAGGTTGGCCTTGAATTTGCCATGTAGCCGAGGCTGGTTCTAGATTCTTGCCTCCTGTTTCCTCCTGAGTGTTGGAATTACAAGTGTGTGATGCCATCCTCAGCTCTTTTACCTTTTAAATAGGATTTTTATTTTATTTCATTTTTTTATTTTTTTGAGACAGGTTCTCACTATGTAGTGTTGGCTGCCCTGGAACTTGCTATGAAGACCAGGATGGCCTAGAACTCAGAGAAATTCACCTGCTTCTACCTCATGAGTGCTGAGATTAAAGGCCTGTGCCACCATCCTGGGCAGTATAGGAATTTTAAGAAATTGCTATGATTAACCTGGTAATCTTTTCACCAACCTTATTCCACAATATATATGGGAAAAGGATTATGGTTCTCTCCACATAAAAGTGTCTATGTTTTCAGCTTTGTTGACTATACAATATGTTTCTGTGTCATCAAGTATCTGCTGGAAACAAAATATTGCATTAGTAATACATAGATGTAATTATATCTCAATTGGGTCCAGTGAAGAACAAAAAGACAATTCTCTGAGATGCAAGCCTGAATGACTTAGACAAAGGCTCAGACCTCTCCTATGGACTGACCCCGCATGGTCTTTCAGGAGTTTTATTAGTTGAAAGCTCTGCTGACTTACACAAAGGCCTTATTTGCATAATGAATAGAATCTCCACTGTACAACAACTCCCAACCTTTAGCCAGCTGACTTGACACTGATTACTGGCAAGACAGGCAAGGCCTCAGGGGAGTTATTCCTCATCAGGTGCTTAGACTGAGGGGGATCATAAAAGGTTCCTCCATTAGCAATGAAACAATCAAATGCCTTTAACATTAAGATCTCAATGGGCAAGGTAAATTTGAACATCAATTGTTCCATCTAAGAGTATTGAGCACACAGTTACTGGTTCCCTAAACTAGCATTCTTTCTATATTCAAGAAAGCTGCAGCCCATCCACACTCAGAAAGCTGGTTCTAACAGCTAAGGAAGGTGACCTTCTGGCAACATTGCTGCCAGATATAGCAGATGTTTTAAAGTACATTTTACTGCACAGAGGTGCATGCAACCTTACAGTATTTGAGAATAAGTTCAAATACTCTAGTACAAATAAATATTCATTATCTTTACAAACATATTCTAGTGGAAAGGTAGGATAAGAAGAAAAGTATATGATAACAAATGTAATACTATGTAAGATGGTTGTGTCAGTTGGTTGAATATAGTGGGCTGTTGAATTTAATAGCTATCTAAGAATTCATTTCTATTGTTAGTGCCCAAAGACTACATATTATTATATATTCTTCAAGCTCTTTACTGGGCTCTACTAATAAATGCTAAAAATACTAAAAAATACTCATAAAAGGCTTATTTTGACTCAGTGTCAGGTTTAAATCCATGATTACTTGATTCTGAGCTTTGAGCCCGTAGTGGCACTGCAGTACATCATAGTAGGAGTACATGGTGGAGGAAATCTTTTTATTTGGTGGCCAAGAAGCATTGAGAGGTACTTGGGAGATGGCTCAGTGGGTAAAGTACTTGATATGCAAGCATGAGGACATAAGTTCTCTCTCTAAACCCTTCTCATTAGGCTTCACCTCCTAAAGGTTATGACTTTGCAGTAGCACTATGGGCTGAGGACAAAAGCCCTTAATACACAGACCTTTAGAGGGCATTCAAGATTTAAACCATAGCATGGGCCTAACAAAAGTGTGCTTGTTTTGATTATTAATAGAGTCCAGAATCACTATTCAGTCTTACTATGCCCACATTGCCTTAGTGAGTTTGGGATACATACCTATGAATAGTGATTGTCAGTAGAATGTGAATGGACATTAAATTCTCAGGACTCAAACCTCTACTCCTTCTGCTTTGTTAGGATGAGGGGTTGTATGAAAGTATAATAGAGTCCTGGCTCAAGGCTAGCTTATTGTAGGTTTCTGTTCTCACCTAGTAGTCATTTAATTGGTTTCTAGATGTGTAATTAGGATAGACATATGTGCTAATTGGCAGAAGTCTCTACTTGGCCTTTGTAGGGAAAGTCAAGTGAAAACATAAAGCTGTGCCTTCCTCTGTTCTGCAAAGTGCAGCTGTCCATCTAGTCTGAGATGAACACATTCATTGGTTATAGATTTGATTTTTCTGTCTGTAGCCAGTACTGCTTTCTGAGGATTTAGTTTTTGATCCACCAATATGGGATCTTGAGTAATACTGTTACACTGTCTCTCGCCAAGAGTCCTACTTTATAGAAAGGACTAAGGCAGTTAGTCTCAGTTCATGAATCTATTGGTCCAATTCAGTGCTGCTCTGTCCTTGATTCTCTAATTGATATAGAAGTTATATTTTGGTCTCATTAGGATGCAACTAAAAACCAAGCATGGTGACACACACCTGTAATTCAGCACTCAAGAGGTAGAAGCAGATGATGGGTTTGAAGACTTACTAGGTTATACAGCAAGACTGTCTAAAAACAGGGGGGAATGAGCTGTTCAATTGAAAGTAATTGTCTGTGAGAGTTGACAGCATCCTCCAGGATCCTTATATCTTGAATACATGGCCATTATATAGATGGGTATGGGGCATCCTCAACAGAGTGCTTTCACTTCGTGCATTTAGGCTTCCCATTCCTTTAACTGTAGGCTGTGTGAGTTTAGAGGTCTTGTTTCCATAAGGGGAAATATTCCACTAGGGAACAGACACAATGAGGACTTCTTTAAGATCTTTAAGATCTGGTCACTTGGGGCTCCTTGTGCCAAAAGGTTACTAGGGAAGCAAAGGAGTCACCATCCTAGCAAGGGCAATTGATTCTCTTCATCATCTTGAGGGAAGATCATTCAGGGAAGAATATGTCTGGCACTCAAGGGAGCCACTGGAATAACTCTTGGTGCCCCCAAACCCATTACTGTGCTAAATGTACAAGTATAGCAGCACAGCTTGCAAAGGGCGTGGAACCAGATGTTTAAGGCTTTTAGAGATAAGAGTTTGGGTAAACATAACAGCAAGTTGCCACGACAGCAACTGTTGGCAGAGAATGAGGGGACTCTTGAGTAGGATGATACCAGCGATGGCCAGGAAATGAACTGCAGCATTGAGCCTGTAGTTTGTTCCTCTCTTGAAAAAGTTTCTTGTGGAAAAAAGGAAGACTCTTTAATAGGCTCTTCTGCTTAAAGGGATCTAATTCTAAGACTTTTTTTTTTTTGATGGTTTAATCTGTCTAAGCTACTCATTTTTCTATAGCATTTTATGATTGATTTGTAGAACCCGTATATAGTCCAAATAATTTGCATACTGTGGACAAATTGCCTTGCCTTTGTAGCAAGGCTTTCTGTAGTATTGTATCCACCATTTCACATAGAAGTTAAATTTGTGTAATGTGAAAATTTTAAGTCTTTTAACATGATTTAAAGTTTTAAAGTTACCTTTAGGAAGTCCCTGCCTCAATGTCATAATTATGTCTTCCAATAATTTCGTTAAATTTAAAGTTTTCTTTCTTACCTCTTGTTCACATGAAATTTATTTTTTTGTATAAAGATAGAGATTTAGCCTCATCTTGAAAGCCAGCGGTGTCTTGGGCATTTAATGAGTAGTATTCCTTTGCATATTAATTATAATGCTATCTTTTTCCTTTCCTTTGTCAGATCCTCAGGTATTCATGAGTCCTTTTTTCCCCTTCTAATGCATAGTCTCAGCATATAGCCCAAGTTACCCTGGAGCTCACCACATGTAGCTCAGGTTGGTGTCATAGTCTTCCTGCCTCGGCCTTGTAAGTGATGGGGCTATAGGCATGGGGCACCCTGCCAGGCTTTCTTCTATGCTTTTTAAAATGAAGTGTATTTGTTCCTTGGCATGTGCTGATATTTTGATGGTAAGTGAATCCATGCACACCTTCCTGGAAATGTCGATTTTACCTAAGAAAAAAATTGAATAATTAATAACTTATTTGAAGGTGTTTTTCAATAAAATAAACAGAATCATTATATATTCTCCTCTGCCATTTCAGAGTATCATTGGAAAAGAGCAGGACTACCTTACAGGAACTTTCATTTTATTTTTTGCCAAGCTATTCTTTTTATTGTTGTATTTTTAAGTTGTGAGTAAATGGCTCTTACTTTTGCTGTGCTTTGTATTTTGAGTTGTGCTTTAAGGCTATTACATCCATCCAGACCCAGCTCAATTCAGCCTATTTCTTTTGGATACTTTTGTATTTGTGATCCTTTGGAATTAGAGTGCCTTTGAACTCTGGTCCTGATTGGTTCACTGAGTAGTTGTTGTAATAGTTAATGTTTGATAAAAGCATATTATGTACCTGGTTCATTTCTGAGCCTGTAACCTGTGGAAAACTTACAGTTCAATTAGCATGTTAGATGGGTGCAGGGGAAACAACTGAAAAATATCCCCTCCTGCAAGCTGATACAGCATAAGACCTTATCTCAAAACCTGCCTTTTGTTTGCCCACAGCTCTGCCTAGTCCCTTCCACATGTTCTCCTTCTCTGTTAAAAAGTTAGCTTTACTTTATTGACCACCTGAGCTCAAGATCTTCCCGTCTCAACCTCCTGAGTGCTAGGTTACATTTAACACCATAACTAGCTCCCTTCCTTCCTTCCTTCCTTCCTTCCTTTTTTTAGGATCTCACTGTTCCTAATCCTAGCGTCAAACTCCTGAGCTCAAGTGACCCTCCTGCATCAGCCTGCAAAGCAAGTGAGACTATAAGCACATGCCTCTACCTCTGTAAATTAAAAAAGAAAGAAGGAAAGAAGGAAAGAAGGAAAGAAGGAAAGAAGGAAAGAAGGAAAGAAGAAAGAAAGAAAGAAAGAAAGAAAGAAAGAAAGAAAGAAAGAAAGAAAGAAAGAAAGAAAGAAAGAAAAAAAATAAGATTCAGAGCTGGGCATGGTAACTCTTGTTTAATAATCCCATGAACTGAGTGGGAGGTTGAAGCAAGAGGATTGTTATGTGGTCAGCCTAGGCTACATAATGAATTCAAGACCAGCCTGGATTAAAGAGTAAGACACTCTCCTTGGGCAGTGGTGGAGCATGCCTTTAATCCTAGCACTCAGGAGGCAGAGGCAGGCGGATCTCTGTGCGTTTGAGGCCAGCCTGGTCTACCGAGTGAGTTCTAGTACAGCTAGAGTTACAGCAGAGAAACCCTGTCTTGAAACAAACGAACAAAGAAAAAAAAAGACACTCCTAAATCTACATCAAATGAATAAATACAAATTGCATAAAGCTAACCATTTTAAAATGGAGAATTCAGTGCAATTTAAACATTTATAGTGTTGTGCAAGTGTCACCTCTTTCTAATTCCAAAACATTTTTATCACACCAAAGGAAACCCTGTATCTGTTAAGCAGTTATTTCTTACCCCATTTCTAGCAACTACCAGGCTGTTTTCCTGCCTATTTTATATCTCTCACAAAACAAGATTATGTAATATGTAGCCTTTTGTGTCTTACTCCTTTCACTTGGCATATGTTTTCCAAAGTTCTTTTTCTGGTTGAATGATTCAATTGTGTTTACACACCACAATTTGTGCTTCTATTCATCTGTGGGTAGACATTTGGGTTCTGTCTCCCTTCTGGTTGGTGTGAGCACTGCTGTTTGTGGACGTGCTTGTACATGCATTTGTTTGAGCACCTGTTTTTTGGGTTTATGCTCAGGAGTAGAATTGCTTGGCCACATAATAAATCCTATTGCATTTCTTGAGGAACCACCAACCTGTTTTCCATAACAGGTGAACTCTTTTTACATGCCCCCTGGTAATGTTTGAGGAATTGGATTTCTCTATATTCTTTCTGATATTTGTACATTTTAAAAATTATTCTCATCCTTGTACATTTAAATGATGTCACAGTTGAATTGCTTTTTCTCTAGTCACTAATCATGAACATTTCTTCATGTACCCTTGGTGATTTGTTGATCTATTTTGGAGATAGGCCTTATCAATCTTTGATGTTTTCATTATTGTTTTGTTCCTGATATGTAGTATTTCTTCATCTGTTCTGGATAGCAGACATCTTTGTTTTTCCCATTTTGCAGATGTCATTTTACTTTCTGAGTAGTACCCTTTGCTGTGTAGCCTTGGCTGTCCTGGAACTCACTCAGGAGACCAAGCTGTCTCAAACCGAGAGATCAGACTGCCTCTGATGTGGTTAAAGTCATGTGCCACCATACCTGGCTCCCGTGCAAATACTTAAAATAAAGATTTAAAAGCCTCTCTCTTTCTCTCCGTGTGTGTGTGTGTGTGTGTGTGTGAGATGTACTTAGGTGGCTGCAGAGGCCAGAGATTTCTTCAGATCACTTGGAGCTATAGTTAAAGGTGTTTGTGAGATATCTGATGATAGTGCTGGGAACTAAACTTGAGTCCGCCGGAAGAACAGCAAGTGCTCTTACTGCTGAGCCTCTCCAGCCTCTGCTGTACAAATTCTTAAACGTTTGATAAAGTTCAGTTAGTCTCTCTTTTTCTTTTGTTACCATGTTTTTGGTGCCATGAAGAAGAATTAATTAATGGTCACAGCCATAGGCTTAACCTTCTCTGCATTACTAGTGCTGAGTTTAGCTGTTCTACTTTGGTCATTAATATTTTAAGTGAATTTTTATACATGATATACTCACTCTTATGCATGTAAGTTTAACTCTGGTTTTTACAGTAATTAATATTGAGGGTGGTGGTGGTCAGAAACTACAATCCATAACTGGCATAAACAGGTATTTTTCTCTTTGGTTTCTATTGGATAAAGGCCTGGGTTGGCTGGGGCTAGGAGGAAAAGAGGCTAGAGATTGCACTAATGAAGCCAAAAGGAAGCAGAACTGTGGACCAGTAGAGCAGGTAGAAGGTGTTAAAGTATAGGGTTTTGTTCAACAAACCAGCTTTAGATAGCTATAGAACTCACTCTGTAGCCTCAGGATTTCGTAGACGTTATTATGTAGCTCAGGTTGGGCTCAAATTCATGGCAATGCTCTTGCCTCAGCCTCCTAAGTTCTGGGATTTACAGATGTGGGCACCATGCTTGGTCTTAGTTAAATATTCTTCATGAAAGAAAATAAAATTTGACTTATGAGTCATTCATAGGGGCAAAGGGAGGGGGTCACCTTGGCCCTTTAAAATGGAAAGACAAACCTTAAATGTATCTTTGGAAGTGTGCATAAAATGATGATTTAGACCTTTTCAGCAGGGTTTTTTCCTGTGTTCTGTAAAATATAAGATTTTGTTTAAAAGAATTCCCAGGAATGTTGCAGGCAAGCAATTGCCCACATACTGCTGACCTGGTGGTTCTGCTGCCAGAGAAATACAACTAGCAATTATCAACTTTTCTTATGTTCTTTTTGTAGGTCTAATTTTCATGTCTGTAGTCTATAAATACATAGAAAAAGATATGCCCGTATAAACAAAATCAGCAGTTTGTTAGAAGTGAGATGTGGAGCAGAATGAATTAAAGCTTTGTTTTTCTCTGTAGACATTAGTTATGTTGTATATGGGAATGTAATTCAGAGTATGGGCTTAGCATGCTCAGAGCTAGGTTTTATTCTCTAGCCCCCAAATAAATCAGTAAATAAGCAAATAAATAGATAAAATAAAAAACAGTGTAAGGGAATCTAAAGTAGCTTGTTGGGGCTGGAAAGATAGCTCAGTGGTCAAGGACATGCAGTGGACCTGGATTCAGTCCCAGCACCCACATGGTGGCTCACAACTAACTGTCTATGACTTCATTTCTGGGAGATCCAACATCTTCTGACCTCCATGGGCACTAAGCCTCCTTATGGTACACCTACATACATGCAGGCAAAACATGCATACACATAAAGTAAATAAATCTTAGGAAAGCAGTTTGTTTTTCTGAAGTGTGTGTGTGTGCCTGGGGAGGTGTGCGTGCACCGGGAATTATACCTAGGACCCCTTTTATCTTAAGCACTCATTTTAACATTAAGCCACCCCACAACAATACTGTTTCAATTATTTTTACTTTAAAACAGATTGTTTTAAAATCTAAAACAGCTGACAATTTTATTTTCACATTTCATAATACAAGTAAAAACTGCACCTTTTCTCCCACTTCTCCCCTTCAAATCTATTCGGTAGGAAGGGGGAAGTCTTCCTCATCATGCAGCTGAGATCTCCTGGTGAGACAGAACAAGTAATACAAAACTGATGAGGAGCCCATATGCTCCATCCATCTAGCTGGGTCATGCCGGGCTGAGTGGGCACAGACATGGGGCTAGTGGGAGGGCTCATAATTGGAGGCGTGGGCATCATGGGCACGTGGTCTCCCATGTTTTCCCCTCTTCAGAAGCCATTCTCCTGGGCATCATTCCAGCAAGCGGAGGGTCCATCCTTGGCATCATGGGAGGGCCTGTCATGTAGGGTGTGGGCTTCATACTAAGGTGAGGAGGACTGGAGACTGGGAGGAAGCAGGATCGTGGCCCCTGCCCAAGAGGGGCAGTGAATGGAGCTGGAGGTATCTTTCCTTGTTGAAATGCAGCTTCTGTACTGTCAGTCAGGCTCTTGGCTTGTGCTTCCATCCATTTCTGGTAGTAGTCTTTCACATCTTAGTGTTTCCTACCACTGCAGTGTGTCTTTCTCCTAGATGGAGATTCATGGGTAAGATAGGTATTTGTAATGATTTGAATAAGGATAGCTCCCATAGGCTCATAGATTTGAATGCTTAGTTATCAGGGAGTGGCACTATTTGAAAAGATTGGGAAGTGTGGCCTTGCTGGATGAAGTGTGTCACTGGGGATGGGCTTTGAAGTTTCAAAAGCCCGTGCCAAGCCCAAAGTCTCTCTCTAGGCCAGCAGATCAGGCTGTAGCTCTCAGCTACTTCTCTAGCACCATTTCTGTTTGTGTGCTGCCATGCTTCTCACCATGATGATAATGGACTAAACCTCTGGAACTGTAAGCAAGTCCCCAGCTAAATGCTCTCTTTGATGAGTTGCCACGAGCTGGAGCTGGGTGGTGGTGGCGCATGCCTTTAATCTCGGCACTTAGGAGGCAGAGGCAGGCAGATTTCTGTGATTTTGAGTCCACCCTGGTCTACAGAGTGAGTTCCAGGACAGCCAGAGTTACAACAGAGAAACCCTGTCTCAAAACAAACAAACAAACAAAAAAAAGAGTTGCCTTTGTCTTGGTGTCTCTTCACAGCAATAGAACACTGACTAAGACAGTATTGCAGTAGTCACAACAAAACTTGGGGTGCTATTCCTTCAGGCCATTGGTGCCTTGCTTCCTTGCCATGGGAAATGATTAAAGCAGAATTTTAAAAAGTATAAATGTACAATTGATTAGGAACAAACAATATATGTCTAATGTATAACACTTTAGGAAATATTTATGCTTTATTCTTTATTCTTGTTTTCGTGAGTATATATATATATATATATATATATATATATATATATATATATACACACACACACATATATATCGTGTGTACACACACACACACACACACATATTGCGTATGGTGTGTGTGTAGTGTGTGCACATGGGTATATGGGTGCATGTACCACATGCTTGCTTTCCGATCAGAGGAGGATATTGGGTGTCCTCACTCTCTACTCTGTTCCTTTGAGACAGGGACTCTCACTGACCTTAGAGCTAGGTGGTAACCAGCTAACCTAGTCAGTCCTCATCTCTACCCTGGCCCTTTCCAACTGAAGACTTCCAGAAAGTTGTAAGCCCTTCCATAATTTCACTACCCAAGAAGTTAGGAGAGACCACGTGCGGTCATCCAGGCAAAACATCTTTGCCCACCTAGGTGGTTACTTTGGCTGATTTAAAGTGGTTAACATTATGGGAGTAGAGCATTTGTGTGTGTGTGTGTGTGTGTGTGAGAGAGAGAGAGAGAGAGAGAGAGAGAGAGAGAGAATATAATTCTATTTATTTATTTATCTATCTATCTATCTATCTATTTATTTATTTATTGTTTGCTTTGTTTTTTGAGACAGGGTTTTTCTGTTGTAACTCTGGCTGTCCTGGAACTCACTCTGTAGACCAGGCTGGCCTCAAACTCACAGAGATCCACCTGCCTCTGCCTCCTGAGTGCTGGGATAAGGTGTGCACCACCACTGCCCAGCTATGTGAGTAAAACTTAATTAACCTTTGTTCTTCCTTGGATTTCTCATGGCAGAAGCTGTGGTGGTTCCTTCCTTCTACTTGAGCACTCTAGAAGTTTTTTGTTTTCTCTCTATAGTCTGTGAAATATTATTCACTTAGCACCCTTCTCTTATTTCCTTGCAAGACTGAAAGGGGGATATAAAAATTTTTTTGAATGTTTGCACACACACAATGAATTATCTTTTGATGAGAATCAAGTTTTGTTTTTGTTTTCTCTCTCACGAGGCAAGGTTTCCCTTTGAAACAGACTGGCTGTCCTGGAACTCACTTTGTAGACTAGACTGGCCTAGAACTCACAGAGATCTCCTGCCTCTGTCTCCCAAAAGCACAGTGAAACTCAAGTTTTCTTAGAAGAATATTTAGTTGTTTTTATTTATTTATTTTTATTTGAGACAGGATATCATAATATAATCCAGGCTGGCCTCAAATAACTAAGGATGAAATCGAATTTCTGGGATCCTGTCTTGACTTTCTAAGTGCTGAGATTTACTGGATGTTCCACCACTTGGTTGAGAGTCTTACTTAGACACTAAATTTATTTATATTTCTTAAATGTTCTAGACAAAACCCAAATATAGTTTTATTTATGCAATATTTTTAATAATTTAGTGTATGAGACTAAGTTTTATGATATGGAATCTCCTATGCTGTCATGGCAATGCTAAAAAGTTTTAGTTTTAGTTGTAACTTTAGTTTTCAGAATATTTTCATGTTTTCTCCTGTCTCTGTCTTTGTTTCTCTTGTCCTGCCCCCCTCTCCAAGGTGGGGTGTGTGTGTGTGTGTGTGTGTGTGTGTGTGTGTGTGTGTGCGCGCGCGCGCGCGAGCGTGCGCGTGGGCCAGAGACCAATGTTGGTTGTCTTCCTTATTCACCCTATACCTTATGTTTTGAAATGAGGCCTCTCACTGAATCTGGGGCCCACAGGTTAGCTCACATTTGTGCTAGGGAGCCTCAAAGAGTCCTCCTGTCTCCGCCTCGTCAGCACTGGGACTGCTGTCGTGCACCCCCACACCCAGGCTTTCTGTGAGTGCTGGGAGTCCAGACTCACATCCTCATGGCTGCATGGCAGGCACTTTACTGACAGAGCCGTCGCCCCAGCCCCCTTTTGGGGTTTCGAATTGGGAATGCTCATCGTAGTTTGGAAGGAACTTGACAGTGCATAGGGAAATCTGTTCATTGCTCGTGTCTTCTGTTTTCCTCTTCTGAGTCTTCTCAGTGCCTCACTCAATTTATTTACTTTATACATTTCTATAACTGGTATCTCTTCAGTTAGCTATGTCTGGAAAGTAATTGCCAAATAAAAATGATACTCCAAAGTTTTACTTTTTGTAAAATTGTAAGTAGCAATGAAATTTTCATCCCCTTTCCTCAATTCTTTCCTGAAAGAGAATGTTCACACCTGTAGATTTGGACACTACCTTAAATACTATTCTTGTTTCCTTCCTTCCCTCTCTCCCTCCCTCCTTTCTTCTCTCTCTCCCTCCCTGCTTCCCTCCCTCCTTTCTCTTTCTCCCTTTCTTTTTGAGAATTTCAAACATGAATGCCATGTCTACCTCGTCCCACCCTCCCCTCCCTGCACCCTAATTATTCCTGTCCCCCTAACCCTCTCATATTCATGACCACTTCTTTGTTTAACTGTTATTACTACTGTTGCTGCATGTGCTCTTTCTTTATAGGTGTGAGAGTTGTGTGGATTTACTGTTTGTCAGAGGAGCTGGAAACTGTCCCGAGTGTGGCACTCCACTGAGAAAGAACAACTTCAGGGTGCAGCTCTTTGAAGATCCCACTGTTGACAAGGAGGTTGAGATTCGGAAAAAAGTGCTGAAGATGTAAGTGTTATTTTAGAGGGATTTGGCCAACAAAGAAAACCTCAGGATTCAAAGTTGTCGTTTGCTCATGTAATTTGGAACAGATTGGCAAGAGACAGATTAGTTGTAAAATCATCTATGTACTTTTTACAAAATTTGTTGTTTATAGGGAACTGTGTAATATCTAACCTTTGATGTTTTCACAGCTTATTCGTTTGCTGTTTCTTTATTTTATTAACAAATAAATGCTTGTGTTATATGTATTAGCAGTAATTAAGTGATGTTGTCAAATAGCTATAAACCTTGTTCTCGTGAGGCTTGCTGTTGAAGTAGAGTATACTACAGACAGAGAGTAAACAGTGAATAAAGCAAACTCACTGTAGGGCTGAGGAGGTCGCATTGGAGTTTCAGTGTGAAGCTTATTTAGAGACACTAAAGTATTAGCTGTATTTTATTTTGGCTTGAATGTGGGTGCATGCTTTTGATTTATTAGTTTTGAGTTTCATATTATTTGCCTTTTTATTATAAGGTACTTTACTATTTTAAAATTCATACATTTTCTTAAGGTTTTGTTTTGTTATTTTGGTGTTGGAAGAACCCAGTGCCTTGGGTACTCCAAGCGTGCTCTGCCTCTGAGCCACAGATACAGCTCATGCTTCACTTCTTAATTAAAAAAAAAGGCCCATTTTAAATTATCTGTATTGTTAGCATGTGTCTCTGGGTATCTGTATATATGAGTGTTGGTGCTCTAGGAACCAGAGGTGCTGGTGTTTGGTCCACTAGGAGCTGGAGTTAGAGGCAGTTGTAAACTACCAGATGTGGGTGCTGGGAACCGAACTTGGGTTTTCTGCAAGAGTAGTATAGGTTCTTTTTCCATCCATCCTTCCTTCCTTCCTTCCTTCCTTCCTAACTTCCTAACTTCCTAACTTCCTTCCTTCCTAACTTCCTAACTTCCTTCCTTCCTTCCTTCCTTCCTTCCTTCCTTCCTTCCTTCCTTCCTTCCTTCCTAACTTCCTAACTTCCTTCTTTCCTTTCTTTCTTTTTTTCATGTCATTAGTTTATTTACAATCTTATCTAATATAATGAGAATTCAAGAGTTTTACCCAGTTTTCAGAGATCACACCTCTTAAACATTCTTCATATTTGTTAAAAGGACAAATTAAGCATCCTTGTTTCTTAAATAGTTGGTGCCTTAGTATAAAGAAAGGTGCAGCAAATCCAGATCCAAAGTACATGGTCCTCACAGCTGATGGCCACCACTCGTTTTCCACCGAAAGTGGCAAAGTTTTCCCGGGCCCTCCTCATAATGCCTGCGACTGGCTTCAGAGGTGGTGGACCCCGGATGGTGGACCCCGGATGCTCTGGCCCAGCATGGTGCTGCTGGAAGTTCTGTGAGGGGTGCAGAGAAGGAAGCAGAAGAAATGGCTGCAGCACTCAGATTTCCTTTCCTCGTGACTCTCAACAGACTTAGTACAGACTCTTAACCACTCAGCCACCTACCTCTCCAGCCCCTGTCAGTCTTTGTTTTTGGTGGTATACATTTTACTAATGGTTTAGTAACTTCTTCCTAGATGCCAAATTGATAATTCTTTATCAGTGGCCCAGCTGATCTTTTTTCTTTTAACTTGTATTACTTCAAGGAGTCATCTTTTACATTCTGATCTTTTATCTTTAACCTTTTCAGTTTTGCTATTATTCACAGATACATTACAATATTTACATACTTCTGTGACCTAATGCTTTTTATGTCATTATTGTCATGAAAAGATGAGTCTTTTTTCAATTGAGCTTCAGTTTTCTGGAATTAATGACTCTATAGTAAATAAATAATATGATTTTTTAATGATATGTGTTACTTAAGTTCATTTCCAAATACCTGAAACACCTTAAATCTTTTTCCTCAAGTCTTTTAAGAATTGTGGATGTGATACTGTTCTCTCCAGATTCTACATGTTCTCTGTAATCATAAAAATTGTAGGAACAGTGTTTTGGGGTTGTATGCATAGCTCAGTGGTAGGACACATGTCTATTATGAACAAAAATCAACCTTCCACACCCCATAAAATCAACAACAGCAATAAAACAAACAGAAAAACAAAACAAACCCCCCTAACCCAACAACAACAATGAAATCTCCCAAATCTAGCTTGCATTCTTGGTCTAGGTACAAACCTGGCATCAAGAAAACAGTGTATTACACAGAGAACAATGTTTTTATAAACATCGTGCATGAATTAGGTAGGGGTGAACAAGCTGGTTATATAAAATGGTTTACAATGATGTGTGATTCTTTGATATTTTTCTTCTCTGTAGATACAATAAAAGGGAAGAAGATTTTCCTAGTCTAAGAGAGTATAATGATTTCCTGGAAGAAGTGGAGGAAATCGGTATGTTTTAATTTGATGTGCTAGCTTTGAGATCTTGTGCTGTTATCTTTTAGATGCTTACATAGTCTCTCACCCCAGTCTCCTGACAGGCTTTGTTGTGGTGGCTGATGTTTACAGGTTACTGTCCTTTGCAACTGATTATGTTTTGTCAGATTTAAATCATACTATGTAAAGAGTGTTCTTAAGTAATTTTGTCTTAGGGAAATTATTAGTAGAGGTAATACTTTTTAGCTGGAAAGAAGGGTGTGTCTGTATGTACCAGCTATACCAGGGCAGTTTAAGCAAAACGAAATACTTTGGTTATTTTGTAGTATTTCTGTGGACTGGATTTGTGATAACAAAAGATAAAAATGTTTGTTATCATTTATGCTTCTACGTATGCTTCTATGTAGCAGGAAATTGGGAAGAATTTGAAGCAGTCGACTGCTGAGGAACATTTTACTAGTCTGTTTTTGAGCAGAAGTTAGAATGGTCTTAGTGCTTCTTTACAGTATGATTAGTCAGGGTGTTTCCCTCACCTTATACTCTTTTCACCTTAAAAAATACTGTTTCTACTTGTTTCCCTTTCTTTCAGTGTTGGACTAGGGATTGATCCTTGTTTCTGTTTTGCTAAAGAGAATTTTAGAACCATTAAAAGGTATGGAAGTACCATGATTAAAAATCACGCCTTTTAAAGTTATGGTGCTTAGAGCTGGGCAACGACTCAGCAGGGAGGGTCATCCCTGAGACCCACAGACAGAAGGGGGGCACCAGTCCCCAAGTTATCTTCTGGCCTCCACAAATGTGCACCAAATAAATAAATGTAAACCACACGTTAAATAAGTCAATATGAAGCAAAAAAGTTGCTGTATTTATTTCAAAGTACAGGTTTGGAAAAGATATAAGGGTGTAGCTTATGAAAATTGGACTGAAACTGTGAGGACCAAGCTGTTATCCTTTTATTCTCCCAATTCATAACTTCATTATTAGAAATCTGATAAAAAGAATCATTAGAAGGCTTTTATGTGTGGTAAATTAAAATTATTCAAATTCTTTAGGAACTGGTATTATAATTTTTAAAAATTTTCTTCTGAGAAAGTTTAGGTATCTCTGTATTATCAGGATTTTTCTAAAGTGTCCAAGTTATTTGTTATGCTATGGTAGAAGCCTGTGCAGAACATAATTTAGGATTTTTTTCTGATATCAGTACCTTAGAACTAGTGCTTTTTCATTTTAAATGTGCTCATATGTGCTCTGTGTATATTAAACTGTGAGAACCTGTGGGTCTAACTAAAATGCAAAGGGCCACATTAGCACACAGAGTGAGAAGACGCTCCGGGTAGGACAAGCAGGAAAGTAGCCATCATAAAGAAGCCGTTTACATACATACTAACGGCTGTGTAATTAATCAAAGCTCTAGTGATACAACGAAGGCAAGAGGTTATAGCTCTTAAAGAGCAAGCTGAATACACTGTACCAAGTATTCTAGGTAGCTGAAGAAAATTGAAAAACAAAGAAACTGGAAACTGGAGTCCAGGCCCTGTCTGCTCCTCAGAGGACCAGTTTGATTCCCTGCACCCAGACAGCATCACATACCATCTGTGGCTCTGGTCCCAAGAGATCTGAAGCCCTTTTCTTGCCTTTGAGGGCAGTAGGCTTGCACATGTTTTATAGACATGCATGTAGGCAAAACACCCATACTTATAAAATAATACATAATTTTTTTTTTCCAAAAGGTACATATGAAATAAGAAGCTCTGTAAACCTGGCTGTCAGCAAGATTTAGTCTACAGCCCATAGTGAACCAGTGAGATAAGTTTAAGGGAGCATTTCAGTAGTACAGATAAGAAATAAGGAAATTATAGAATAGAGAGCAGTGGTGGGGATAGTAAAGGACATTTTAGAATATTTGCTCACTGATTTGACTGATTTGAAGTAAATTAGAAAGAACAGACAGATGGCTTGAAACATGACCTTGAACGGTTCCATGTAGTGGTGTTAATCAAGCTAATGCAAGCTGGAAGGCTGGGGAAGTGGTCAGAATGCTTGCTGTGCAAGGATGAGGACTGTGTTTGACCCCTAGGACACAGGTGAAAACGTCGGCTCTGCTGACTTGTGCTTGCAATCCCCATGCTAAGGAGGCTGAGGCAGCAGGTCATGGTGCTTGAGGCTAGTCAGCCTCGCCTACCTGGCAAGTTCTAGGCCAGTGAAATACCCTGTCTTAAGAAACAAGGTAGGTGCCCTTCATAAAAAATGACACGTAAGGTTGATTTCTGTCCTCTGCGTGCATGTATACCTATGTGTACCTGCACTCTCTACACAACCCCTTCCCCACAAAAGTAATGCAAGTTGTGGAATTGTGTTTTTTGTTGTTTTGTCTTGTTAGATGGGGAGTCTGTAGAAATGAGTGATGGGAATGAGACATTAGTTTGGGGCCCTTAAAACCACTGGATGTGGACCTACTACTTTGTTGTGTGGCATTGTTCAGATTGTTATGTAGAAATATAACTTTCAACATCTTGTTCCTGTGGCTGTCTACTTTGTGCTTTATTCATCTTTTCAAAGATACTTTTAAATGTTTTTGCCATCTGTATTGATTTTCTCTGTTAATCAAAAGAACAAAATGTTAATTCATCGATACCTACTGATTACCGGAGCTGCATAGAAGCTATAATTTTAAAAATTCTAAAAGAGACAGGAATTTTTGGCCTTCTTCTATATGGACAACAAACACAAAGAGCTCGAACATTGTGCGCAAGTTCATATTACTAGTAGACAGTGACCTGATAGATTTTTCTCCACTTTAGTGCTTTAAAAAATGCATGCTAGGCCTAAGGCAGTCAGAGATGAGAGAGGAGCATGTGGGTTCTGCCCTGCTGTGATGGTGTTTGTGTGAAAGGAAATTCCAGTACCCAAAAGACTGAGGCAAGGTGGTCATGAGTTATAGGCCAGCATGGGTTGCAAAGGAAACCCTGTCTAATAAAACAAACAAATTAGCAAATCAAAAGGACCTCATGCAAACTAACTAGCCCATCACCAATAAGGAAGTTGTCTAGAGCTGTTTTGACAGCTGTTAAAGAGCTTTGACTTGGGTTTTGTAGAAGTATAGCTTTAGGGGTGCTTAAACATACAGTGAGAGGATTAGCGATAAGAGGCTATCTCAGGTCAGTGTTTGAGGAGTGACAAAATGGAGGTGAGGCACTTTGTTACATAAATGTCATTATGAATTCCTTGAATAGCACACGTATAAAAATTAAAATGTGCAATTTTGAAAAATGGTATCAAAAACTTAATAATAGAAGATACTCTTGAAGATGAGCTTTCTTGTGACATCAACAGCAGGCCCTTTTCTGTGGGGGTGACAGCATTCACATAGAACTTTTTGTTCCTCCTGGACCCCAGGGATCATATCAAACGTTTGTTCTTAGCTTCATAATAAACAGATTATTCTTTGGGTGCAGGGAATGCTCATTTTAAAAGGGTGAGAAAGCCCAAAGGGCTTTAATTGTAAATTATGGATGTCAAAAGACTTTAAAATTGTACTTAAATAGCATTAAATCTTCCAGAAAATATAATAGGTTTTTTGTTTGCTTTTAATTCTTGTTTAGAGTCAGGTCAACATCTGAGCACCATCAGCAAACAGATAAAGGGTCAAATGATTGTTCAGAATGTTAGCTTCTGCTCCTTCTCTGAGGCTGCCACTCCATCTCAGTTCACTGTGGCATGAATAAGCTTGCTTCACTAAGAAGCTTTTATGTTAGTAATTCAATTTTATGCTTCTCATTTTTGAGAGAAAGAGGTCATATTATCTGTGATCATGGTTTACCTCTATTATATTGCTAAAACCTTCATTTTCTAAATGAAAAAAATGAAATAAACATTGTTTATTTTGCTTTTATTGGGATTTATCGTGACATTTGTAATTATAAAAGAAACAAATTACACCCAACCATATAAATCTCACTTATAATTGAAGTTTATTTATTTTTTGGATTAGTCAGAAGCAGTAACATTCCAATAGGTCTAATAAGACATGCACATTGAAAATAATTATATATGGTAGACAAGTAGAAGAGACTGATAAGTAACAAAGTTTTGGCATTTGCAGAAGGAGAATTGTAACTGCAAAGTGAGGAGAAAGAAGAGCTGGTGATTAAGGTGGAGGTAGTCGGTGGGTCCGATCTCGATATTGATAGTTGTTTTCTGTGGGTAGATTGGAAAGCTACAGTCTTAGATATGTGGAGCCTGTACAGATGCATCAAAATGCTCAGCTGGGCAAGCACTTACAGAAACAACACATTTGTTGTTAAAAATTCAGGTTTTGGAATTTTCCTACACTTAGTCCTGGTTAGCGATTATCAGCCGTATACTTTGGCTAAGTTATTTGTTAGTTTAGATCTGGACTGGTGAAATGGTTCCGTGGGTAAAGGTACCTGCTGCAAATACGATGACCTGAGTTTCACTCCTGGAACCCACATGATAGAAAGAGATGCCCACAAGTTGTCTTCTGACCTACACATGCACTTTGTGGTCTCTCTCTTTCTCCCTCTCTACACATTCCACAGGTGTTTGCCATATAGGTAATGTAGTTTTTGATTTGTTTTTATTAAGTGTGTGTGTGTGTGTGTGTGTGTGTGTGTGTGTGCGCGCACGCGCGCGTGTGTATGCATGTGTGTCTGCGTGTATGCGTGTGTGCATACCATGTAAATAAATGCTTGTGCCTATAGAAGGCAGGGTGTCAGATATTCCTGGAGCTAGAGTTAAAGGTAGTCATGAACAGCCCAATAAAATAGATAATTAAAAGTCACAAATAGAATTATAAAGAATGATAACCCAATGAGTAAGAACTCAAATGCTAGAATCTTTGGCTTTTTATAATCATCATTAGATTTATATTAAAACTATTTCACAACATTGTTTCCTTTCTGTTTCAGTCTTCAACTTGACCAACAATGTAGATTTGGAGAACACCAAAAAGAAAATGGAAATATATCAAAAGGAAAACAAAGATGTCATTCAGAAAAATAAGTTAAAGCTGGTTGGTTGCCAATATTTTTTTCTTTTGTATGAGTAACAAAATTTTTCACATAATACTTTAAAAGATTTTATTAGTTCTTTGAGCATTTCATACAAATGTGTTCTAATCATGTTCACCCCTGCTCTTCTAACTCTTCCTCAATTCACCTCTCCCTTCCCTACCCACCCATCTTTGTGTCCTTTAAAAACTATTTCAAAAGCAATTTGTGCTGCTCCAATATTCTTGGTGTGTGGTCTTTCAATGGAGAGTGGTTGATTTGCTTGGAGCTACACTCTCAGAGAAAATTGTCTCTCCCTCTCACAGCAGCTATTGATTACCAATAGCTCCATGGCTAGGGGTGGGATTGTGTGCCCAACTTCCTCTGCATGCTGGGTTTGGTCCTGCCTGGGCTTGGCTAGGTTTTGTGCGTGCTGTTGAAATTTCTGGGAGGGCCTATGTGCAGCTGCTCTGATGTGTTCAGGAGACACTGTTTTCTTGTCATCTACTGCCTTAGGCTCTTAAGTCCCCATCCCCTCTTCATCGATCCCTCAGCATTGGGAGGGGTTGTGTAGTACATACGTTCCCTTTAGGACTAGGCATTTCCAGTCTCTTAGTCTCTGCACCTTGGCCAGTTGTGGATCACTGTTAATCACCATCTACTGCAAATAAAGTTTTTTAAGTTAGGGTTGATAGATACATTGATCTATGGGTATAATACTAGGCCATTAGGAAATGATTTAACACTATATTCATTTAGTGGCATAATAATAGTAGGTTCTCTCTTACAACCTGTCTAGCTACACGTTCTAAGCCCAACAATGGTGCCAACTATGCATTTCATCTTGTGGAGCAGAACTTAAATCCAACGAGAAAGTGGTTAGTTATTCTCATGATGTTTGTGAAACCATTGCACCAGTGGGTATGTCTCTCCAGGACAGTTATAGTTCACAGGGTTCACAGCTAAGTAAGATTGATGATGACTTTTCTCTTCTGGTAGCTTGCATAGTACCTTCCAGCACTATGAAAGCTAGTAAGGATAAAGCTTCTATTTCCATACTGGCCTGATTTTTACCAGGTTCTAGGACTTGAGTATGTGGTTTCCTCAGCAACAGGGCCTCATTGTCATATTCTGGAGGATAACCAATAGTACTGGCATTAGCCTGTAATGTTTGGAGGTCTATGGAACCTCACTGACCAATAACTCCAAAAGAAGTAACTCATACCTGGTTTCAGGCTTTTTATTTGTTACAGTGTAACTTAATTTTAAGTCTTATGTGTGTGGTATATATTTATATTTTAGAAAGTACCTACATTCATAGAGTTTCATATTTTCTGAAAGGTCTTTAGTGTTATTTCACTCTTCACTATACATGCTCTACCCTTCCCCATGGTCCCACCTTAACCGTTCCCATTCCATTATTCCCCTTTAGCTCTTTATACCAGTGCAGTCTCACTCTTCTCTCTTAAGCCTTCCCCATTGCCCTTAATAATGTACGGACATTTATGGGCCCTACAGATGAAACATATGTCTGAAGATTCAAAGCTAATATCCACAGATGAGAGAAAATGCAATGCCTTTCTAGGTTTGCAGTACCTCATTCAGAATGATTTTTTTCCAGCTCCAACCATTTACCTGCAAATTTCATCTTTCCTTTCTTCTTGAGACTGGGTCCCTCTATGTAACCTTGGCTGTTCTGGAACTCTCTTATGTAGACCAAGCTGGCCTCAGACCTCCACAGATCTGCCTGCCTCTGCCTCTTGAGTGCTGGGATTAAAGGCACGCACTACTAAGCCCTGGATTAATTTTTTTCTTAATAACTGAATACTATTTTGCTGTGTAAATATTATCACATTTTCATTATCCACTCATCAGTTGATGGATATCTAGGCTGTTTCCATTTTTTTGGCTGTTGTGAATAGAGTAGAAATGATCATGGATGAGTAGGTATCTTTCAAATAAGATGCGGAGTCCTTTGAGCCTAGACCCCAAAACAGGGTATAACTAGATCATAAAGTACAGCTCCCTATGGAAATAAGTGTGGATATTTCATATAATGATTTAAGAAACTATCCTCCTTTAAAACTAGTCATATTCACAAGGAATTTAACTGAGATTTATGCTAGAAATACAGCTGAACTGTATAGATGTGTGTAGTTAGGGGGCTATCCATATTACTGTAGCAAAGACCATTCTGACAACATTACATTAAACTATATTTCTTAAGGAATGGTTCTTTAAGGTAGACAGTTATTATTGCTAGTTTTGTCTGTCTGTATTGTTATTCTTTGGCCAGTCAAGTTTGTATTTGAACAGTGAGCAAGCTTATTTTTACCTTGGACATTAATTTCTTTCTTATTTAGAAAAAGGGATAGCCCAGAGACCACATTGTTGGAACTCCCAAGAGGGATTTAAAGAAAACAAGGCACCATTTATTGAAAACTAAAATGAATTCATGATGAAGTCAGGGGAACAGATGTAGAAGCCGAGTTTAATTTGGTTTTTCGGGCTCAGTTTTGTTGTACTAAAATAGTGGCATTACCACATGTAAAAGTAATTTTGGTTTTAGTTGTCTAATGTCAAAATTTGTTTTGAAATATTTCTGGACAAATTGTTAAAATTATTCTGCACTGGAAAAAAGAATTATATGTACACACAGATATAATTGTCTTATTTAAAGAATTTAACTATCATTTTTTTCTTTACAGCTTAGGTTTATAGTTTGGGAGGAAAGTAGAGGTAGTTACTGTTGAGGTAACATCAGTTAAGTTGTAATCATCACTAAAATAATACATGTTTTTCAAACCATTCCACTCTTTAATTGTTGAATTTGCTGTGTGTGTGTGTTCATGTGTATGCACTTGTATGTGAGTCTGTGTGTAGAAGCGAGAGGTTAGCTTTTAGTGTTGTTTCGGCGGGCCCCAGGGACTTGCCTCTTTCTCCCAACACTGGGTTTATGGGCACTAGCTAACATAGATGGTTTTTTAAGTGGGTTGAGCTCTGATCCTGATGCTTGCCTGGCAAGGACCAGCTAAGCTATCTCTCTAGCTCAGAGTTTGTTTTATATAACTATGTAAAGGAAAACACAAAGTATTTATTATGCTTGGTTAAGTTTTCTTAAAATTTCTAAGACTTATTTTTGTGATTTGCCCTGTCAAGAGTTTTTTATGTTCTTGAAAAAAAAAATGTGTAGTCTGCTTTGTACCATTTTCTATATAATATTGTTTGAGACTCTGTTTATTGATAGTTCTGTTCGGATGTTCTATCCATTAATTAAAAATGAACAATTCAAGTATTTTCCTGTACTGCTACCTGATTCTCCTTTCAGCTTTCATTGTACACGCTTTATATGTTTAGGTGCTCTGATATGAATACATAACTTCTATCTTTTTATCGTTATATTATATCCTTCTTTGTCTCTTGTGACATCTTTGCCTTAAGGTCTGTCTTGTCTCCTACATTCTTTCTCTCAGTGCTCAAGCCATTGTTCTGTCTCCATGTTTGTTGGTGACCACAACTTATATTTTAAACCTCTTTATTCTTCTAATTAATTCTGTTAGTGCATGATTAAGGGATTCTTTTTTTAAAGTTATTTAATACTGTGCTAACCGGTCTTCCTATTAGCTTGGACTCTGCTGATCTGCATGTCTTAATGCTTCTGGTTATCTTTCTAAAATCATTCCTTGGATTCTCTTAATGTCTTTCCTGGTGTCTTCATACGGCATAAACTCCTTTGTGTTTTATAGAGATGTGCCACGGTCTTCTCTTTTTCTCTCTAGTTTTTTAAAAAGACACTCTCTCACATCTGTAGAAGTTTTTTTAAGTTGTGTTTAAAATACTGTTTTGTGAACTTTTGGAAAGAAAGCTCCCCTAGGTCTTGGCTTTTTGTATTGTCTGCAGGTAGATTTCTGTGGGTTTTTTTTAATTGCTTATGGTCTACACCTGGTATCAGTAGCTCACCTAAGGAGTTCTGAAAGAATAAAAAGGAGACCTGAGCTGAGATGCTTGGGGCTCCACTGTGAGTATGGCACTGGCCATGATGATGGTTTCCTCTGCTGAGGTCTGGCAGGATTTCCACGTATGAAATACGCCTCCTTGTCTTCTGTGCTGAGCCGCCCCATAGGCGAACTCCAACACATATCTCATGACTTAGTCACACCACACAACTTAGTTTGTTTCATGTCTTTGCCCTGTTTGCTTAATAGGTTGTACTGTCAGTTGGGGTGAATGTCTACTTTTTGAAATCCTAAAACTATGTATTGCTTTCCTAGGGCTACTGGAACAAATTACCAAAATTTGGGTGGCTTATATAATATTTTCACACTATTATGGAGGCTAGAAGTCTGAAATCCTGGTGTCTGCAGAGTCATGCTATCTTTCTAGGTTCTAGGGCTGGATCTTTCTTAGCCTCTGGTGGTAGCCAGAAACCATTGTCTCACTTTGTCTTTCTTCATACAGTTTTCTCCCCGTGTGTCTGTGTCCAGATTTTCAAGGAGGATGTTGTCTTAACTTGATTGCATCAGCAAAGATCTCCCCTCACACACATACACTAAAAGCAAAGTCGTATTTATCAGTACTAGAATGTGGATCGTTAGCCTCTCTTTTCATGGGACACAGTTCTACCAACACTATATGGAACGCTTTCTAATTCTACTTGTAGTCTCAAGGAAAACTTACCAACATATCAATAGTGCGATTGCTGCACACACTGTATATGCCATACCCACACTTGATGTACTTACTTGCAAACATTCAGAATATACATATATTTTACATTTGCTCTTACTAGCTCTTCTAGAAGTTTGAATTCCCTTCTCAACTGAAAGCTTGTATTAAGAGTATTGACTTACATACCAGAGGTGGAACAATTCATAAAAATGATCAGGATAAATGCTCACAAGACTTAGCAGCTGAATTTAGGAGAATGGAAAAGAGAGAGTAAATGAAATGGCTTTGAAAATAAGTTCACTTGAGATGTAGGTTTGCTGTCATCAGAATAAGGAGGACCGTGGACCTGATGACTTAATTTTGCCCATTCTGAGTTTGTAATACAGGAGTACAGTACCTTTTCTTCTTTGAAAACTTGGTGTTTTGTTCAGGGAGGAATTTGCCTAATACATGAGTTGAAGAAGAAAATCGACGTTAAGTTTTATAAATTAAAAGACTTTAAGCTGTCTATAATAATTATAAATTAGCCTCCCCCCATGCCACCCAGTATTAACTAGTTATCTCATTTCTGCTTCTGGCCTCAGTGTCCTTAGTCTAAAGTCTGTCCAATGGGATAGTACATGCTTACATGAGATGCCGACTGTCCTAGCTTCTTCTGGGTACAATTATGATGTTAAAGAACAAATGAATAGTTTGTTTTAATTAGTTTCCAGTAAATAAAGTACAAGAGTACAGTAGAGGATTGCTGTTGGTTGGTAGATTCATTCCATTCCTTACATAAATTTCTGTTTAGACTCGGGAACAGGAGGAATTGGAGGAGGCATTGGAGGTAGAGCGACAGGAAAGTGAACAACGAAGACTGTTTATACAAAAGGAGGAGGAGCTGCAGCAGATTCTGAAAAGGAAGAACAAGCAGGCCTTTTTAGATGAGCTGGTATGTATTAATGCTAATTATCACTTTAATATTAATCTTCCCATGTATTTTGCTGAATAATGGCATTTAATGGCAGTTCAGAGTGTTCCTGCTCTACTTTCAGCTTTTCCCCAACATATTTAAAATTTTTTTATTTTATTTATTATTATTGTGTACAAGCATGGAGTGGGGTAGAGAACATGTGCATACCCTGATGTGTATGTGGAGGTCAGAGAGCAGTGTGTTCATTCTCTCCGTCTACCTTTACGTGGGTTCTGAGGATTGAAATCAGGTTCTTGGGCTTCCTTACCTACTGAGCAAGCTTCACTTTTGCTTCTGAAAGCTAGTGATGTCATCATATACATTGCTGAGTAGTATGACATGTCCTTCAAACCAACATCCTGTGTAATGTTTATGCTTACAATTCTGTGAGTCAAGAACTCAAGTGGAGCCAGGCATGGTGTACTTGCCTTTAATTGCAGCACTCAGGAGGTAGAGGAAGGTGGAGTGAGTTCCAGGACACTTAGAGCTACATAGTGAGACCTTGTCTCTACAAAAGAAAACAATACAAGAATTCAGGTGGGTCTTTGGAGTCCTCCCCTTTGCAGTGTATTCTCAGGTCTCCTTGCTGTCCATGTGGTTCTGTAGTTGTGTAGTTGGATATCTCATACTGTATCTCAGAGCTGTAGGAAGGAGTATTTTAAGAGTAAAGAAGAAGGCAATGTATGGTTTGAAGGCTTGGGCTGGGAAGCCCAGTGGGCATAGCATACCCACTGATCAGTGAAAGAATCTGCTCCATCTTGGGAGGATGGGGTGTGGATTCTGCCCCTTGGTGGGTTGATTGTGACAACTTCTTCTATGGTATCTGCTCAAAAAAATGTATGTGTTCTTAGAATTTGGTATAGAATAAGTTAATTTGATACCCAATTTCCACCCCAAAGAGAGTTAAGTGATAGGATCATGAAAATGACTTTAATTATAGTTTTTATCATATTCACACGCCCCCTTTTATCTCTTGCTAACTCTCTACAGGATTTAATGTGATCTACTCTAAGATATGAAGGTGATTGTAGTCATGGTACATTTGTGGACCGTAAAGAAGCTGTCAAAGCTCTGCTCTGCTGTATTGCACTCTTGTCCCTTTCCACCCATCTCCCCACTTTTCCTTCTTCCTCCCCCCACTCTCTCCCTTTTCTCTTCTCCTTCCCCCCTCAGCCTTTTCTCTATATTCTTTCATTTTTCAGATGAGAGTAACATTATAGCTGACATAAATATAAATAATACTCCACAGGTTGCTTATATGTCTCTCAGTTTACTAAAACATTGTTTTTAGAGCAGTTTTTCTTAATAGTTTCCCAGTAAGCTGGTTTGAATATAATGGTTATGTGCTGAAACGTAGTGCCGCATGTCACACTTTTGCATGAAAAATAATATATTTGAATGAAATGTGAGTGTTATTAGAATATTAGTCCTCTCTAGCAGTTAGCTTTGTATTCAACTTGGTTAGCAAATAGCAATAATGGTGACTGTGGTCTGAGAGGTGGTTCATGGAATTGACACTTTTTTATTGATACTTACTATAACACTTTGTGACACTGGTGACATCACAAGCTAGACAATGTCTTTCTCTGGAAAAGTCTTTCTGCATTCTTTCCTTTCCATTCTGGCTTCATGTATTTATTTTCCATGAGGCATTTCTTCAGTGTTGACATGCTTCCACTCTTAATTGCTATGCTATTAGTCTATGATGGAATAAATGTAAATGTATTTTCTATTCTGCCTTGGTCCAAAAAAGCATTTTAAGCCAGTTAATCAGAGGTAAAATAAGAAGCAAGATTACATCCTAAGTTAGGTGTAGGCGATGAAATAAAGAAAAACAAGAATGAGTGGATTAATGACAATTGGATAGAAAGTGCTCATCATAAAAGCCTGTGTAGGGCTGGTGAGGTGGTCTGCAGATAGAGGCGCTTGCTACCAAGTCTGACAAGCTGAGTTCAGTCCCCAGGACTCACTGGGTAAAAGGAGAGAACGGACCTCCACAAGCTGTTCTCTGACCTCCACATGTGCACACGCACAAAATAAGTAAAAATGTAGTCAAAAGAACCTGCCCACCTATGAGTGGAGTGTGAATTTGCTTCTGACCTGGAAGGATGTATGCTTCAGCCACATTCCCCGTTCTCCAACTCAGTTTTTCATTGTTTTTGTAACACTTGCAGAGCCTTTCAGTTCTCAGAGGCACTGAGTCTTGCTGCCTCCTTGAGCTGCTGTTGGCACCAGGTCCCTCGAATGCAGGGAGCAATTAAGTAAGACATTCTTGCTAGTGCAGTACATTGTGTGTAGTCTGGAGTTAATACCAGTTCTTGTGACTTCCCTCCTCGCGTCCTGTTTTCTTCACCTGCAAGTCATTACTGCACAGATTTTCCTCTCTGTTTAGACCATGTAATATGGTGGTTAAATAATTCCTAGTAATTTACTGAATTTATTAGTACAATTAATCACTATATAATAGTTTAGAATAAAGTTTGGCCTTTTGATTTCAACTTTTAAATTTGTATTTTATAGATTTTTAGTTTTATTAATATTCAACCTTTATTAAAATTTTTGTTACTTTTAATCCTTGACTAACTGAATTAATTAATTAAATTTATTTTTTTCTTGATTAATGAAGTAAAACTGTATTTTTCTATATGTTTTCATGTTAGATTTTTATAAATAAGGAAAGTTAGCATTGACATATGTAAGTATGTCTGAAAGAGTTAGCTTTTGAATTTTTCCTGGACTACACTTATGCAAGAATGACTTATTAGAATTCTTTTCATTCTGTTTCTGAGTTTGGTCTTTGTGTCCAAATTCACTTTTTAACCTTCTGAAAAGCACTGGCAGTACCCTGTACTGTATGTGATAGGGTTTAATGTTACGGTCTGAATGTTTATAGCTTAGCATTCACCATAATGTTGGCTAAAAAGTCCATTTATTTTAATCCTAACTGTAAATTCAATTTTTTAATAGTTTGGAAAAAGATTTTTAATCAGGTTCTGTGTTATTAAATCTTTTTATATTCCTGTTTGAAAATTCTGTTCCATTTATGTCTTAAATTTTATGAGTTAAATGCTGTTGTCAAATGCAGTAGCTGATTCTTATTAGGAATATTGTTTGCCAGATGGCTTGCTTAAAGTCAGTTTAAATAATCTTTAAAAACGGTCATTATAAAGCTTTAATGAGTATTACAGGCAGTCTTATTAAAATTTCTTTAAATATTAAACAGTGTGCCTTTAGGCAGTTACTGTGGGCTCTGCAGCCTTCCAAGGTGAAGTGTGATGCTGAGAACAGAAGGAGCCCCCAACCTGGACCTGCGTGGCTGTCCTCCCTGGAGCACGCTTCATAGGCTTATTCTGCTCCAGAGACAGCATGTGTCCTCAGAGCCCGTGGCTGACTCTGTTTCAACACTCACAAAGGCATTCAGACTCCAAAATTCTGAGTGCTAAAGTAGAAGTGAGACGTTTAAAGTCAATGCTGTGACTTGATAACTAAAGTGAGATACTCGAATGCTTATTTTTATAAAATTTCAACTATCAAGACATTTGAGCGTCCAGTTCCTTTTAATGTGAAGAGAAACTAGGATTATAGTAAATCAGTTTTGCCTATCAACGTATTTGACGAGACCCAATTGTCTTGCTTTTATATATGGAATTTTGCTTTTTCGAATAAATATCAGTTATATGTAAGTATTTGCATTCATTTCAAATATAAGTTAGAAACCAATGATTTAACTTTAAAAATGATTATTTGTTTATGTATATGTGTATCTGTTTATGGTTATGTGCATGTGAGTGCAGGTACTCTCAGAGACCAGAGGAGGGCTTTGGGTCCCCTGGAGCCGGAGTCAGAGGTAGCTGTGAGCAGCCCAGTGTGAGTGCTAGCACCTACCAAACACAGGTCCTTGGGCTAGAGAGATATTCAGTCATTCAACACTAAGGCTCACACTTTTAGATGAAAAGAGTTTAGTTCTAAAAGTTCTAAAAGTCTGGTCCTCTGGACGAACAGCAAGTGCTTTTAACCATTGAGTCATCGTCTTTCCAGCCCTTGATATGTCTTTAGAACATTATTTAATTTATTTAATCCATGAATGTGGAGTTGATTTATTGCTTCTATCTTTATGTGAATTCTGGGGAACTGAACTCCAGTCTTCTGTTTTTTGGGGAGAGCAGCTGTCCAACTATCTTCCTAACCCAGTGATTTAACATTTTAGCCAAGAATTTTTTTTTTTTTTTTTTTTTTTTTTTTTTTTTTTTTAGTTTGTGCTCATGAAAAGATATATTAAAAGGACATATATTAAAAAGACATAGCCCACTTAAACTCTTCTTTAATGTTAGTTTATTACAAAATGTTTATTGGAGATCTAAACTTGCTGGAAGAATGTTCAACAGTGCAGTACAAATGCTTTCTTGTGGAATGTGAACTGAAAAGTATTGAAGACTATTCTCGTATTGCTTCTTATTCACCTTTATTATTGCTAAACCTGAGCTATGGACTATTTTTGTAAAGAAATTTGTGTCCTTATATGCTTTAATTTTTGTGACATTGCTCTTGAAAAATAATTTGTTTTCCTAAGACAGTATCTCATGTAGTTCAGACTGGCCTTGAACTCAATGTGTAGCCAAGGCTTGCCTAGAACTTCTGTTTTTCCTACTAGGTATTACACCTGTACCATCATGCCCTGCTGTAACCATAGATTGACCAGATATGGGTATTTATTCAGGGTCAAAGGCTTTTTATTCTTTGGTTAATTCAGTTACTGGTTCTTACAGTCCTGGAGCCCTGGGGCATTTTGGCCTCGGTTCAGTCTACTCTTAATCCTAGAATGGGAAGGCTTTAGTCTCAGCTCCATACAATCTAGAACGTTTAAATCTTCGTAGAATCTAATCAACCTTCATGACTTACTGGTGACTGAACCACTCTGACTAGCTCCTTCTGAACTCTGTCTCTTCTGGTTCAACTCATTCACTATTCTGGCTCAAACTCTTCTCCAAGCTGACTGGTTCAAACTGATCTTCTGAACTGGCTTATTGTTTCTTCTGAACTGGCTTATTGTTTCTGTCCAAATTCTTCTGACTCTGGCAGATTCTAGCTGACTCTGACTGCCTCAAACTGAACTAACTGCTTGGCTTCAAACTGACACACTCTTCCCTTCTGATACCGATTTCTTATACCGAGCTGCCTTTGTGTCTGTGTCTTTCCAGCCTGCCTGCTTTGGTAACTCCATACTGCCTCGGTAACTGTCTCTGCTCTGAGCTGAGAGCCCAATCTTTCTATCATGAGAGTGGGGTGTGTCCTTTCTCTGACTTAACTCTGCTAACTCTTCCTTTGATTAGTCACTTTGCCTGTCCTTCACTGACTCATCTCTGTTGTCACTTCCTGTGCGACACTGACTCTTTCTGAGCTTCTGCTTCCTGTCTCTGTTTCCTCACTCTGTTTCTGTTTTAGGGATTAAAGGTGTGGACCACCACTGCCTTCTGACTACAGGGATTAAAGAGTGTACCAACTTTTGTAATGTTCTTTCTACATTCCATCCGGACCACAAAGACCTCTGAATGCAATTCCTTCATATAGACCTCTGAAATAAAGACCCTTTCTAGCTTTCACACAGGCCTCTATACCATGCTATGCTATAAAATCTTAATATCCTAGTGGAAGGAGAGAATTAACTCCTGCAAGTTGTCTTTTGACCTCTGCATATGCTCTATAACATGCATATGGGTTACAAACATACATATACACACATACACAAATAAATGTAATTTTAAAAATTAAAAAAGTCTTGATGTACATCTTTATTCTCAAACAATTCTGTTGAATTGAGTTTGCTTGTTACTGCTTCTATGCTGGGACTTTAAAACAATTACTTTAACTATATTAATCAGTCATATTTGTGCCTAAAATATTAATATTAATATTAATCTAAAATATTAATATTAATGTTAGATATGGGAGGAGAATGAAAATCTGTTGTAATGTTTGGTTTTATAGTATGAGATGATAGTAAGGGAATTTCTTGAGGATTAAATTCTGGGTGACTGCTGTTTTTAATGCTCAATACCCTGCTTTTTGGTGGCCTTGTGCTGTGAACCTAGAGTTTTAGATATGCCAGGCACAGCACTGCATCACTGAGCTTCATCCTTTTTTCTGTTTTTTATTTTTAGATGGCCTCAATAAATTGCCCAGGTTGGCTTTACACTTGGTTTGTAGGCTTTCACAGATAGCTTAGTATAAGAAATAGAAAAGTGGTAGGGTTTTTTTTTTTTTAATTATTATTTTTATCTTTGTTTCTAGACACAGAATATAGACTGTGTATGGGAAGGGTGCAGCTGGAGGGATCCTTTCTCTGCATGTATTTCTGGGTTCTTATTTAACTGACAACTTAGAAAGGTGAAAGTCTAGGTTTTATTTGGTTTTAGACCTTCGCTCCAGAGCACCTCAAGCATGCAAGTGCTTCATGCTGAACAGGATAAATAACAGTCTCCATATTCGGATAAGTAATTTCCTGCTGAAAATATGATTGCATATAGATTTGTGTAAACAATGGCCCTGGGTAGTATTAGTGTATGATACTAAATGCTTATCATTTTTGTTACTTGATTAAAATGTGGTTTAAATTTAAAAAATAAAGGATAAAATAAATAAATATACATGTGATGGTACTTACAATAGTTCCATTGTGCAAAACAGAACAAGGATTATTTGCAAACAGCCCCAGGTGAAATCTAATGGGAAACATTACAAATGCTCTGAACTCCCCGGTGAAAAGAATGTATCTCAGATAAACCTCTGATCTCAGTTATAGCCCTTTCTACTGCTCTTTTTGTGATTAACTTTCTTTCTTTAATAAATGGGTTGGTGGCTAGATGAAATAGGACCCATATTGTCTTTAATTTGAATTTTATAAAAATACTTATTTGCGGGGTATTTTGATTTATGAGTCTGCAGCAGCTTTTCTTATTGTGGAATGCTAATATTCTTTTGCAAAGTGTTGTACATGAATATTTAGGTCGACCTTAAATGCTTATAGAGGAGGCATCCTTTGAAAGTGTTGCTGCTTTTTATTCTTAAGTTTCATATTCCACTTTCCTGCAGGAGAGTTCTGACCTCCCGGTCGCTCTGCTCTTGGCTCAGCATAAAGACAGATCCACCCAGCTGGAAATGCAGCTAGAAAAGCCCAGATCCATGAAGCCAGTGACATTCTCCACAGGAATTAAAATGGTAAGCCTTATTTTAATTGCTTGCTTGAAAGATAATTTTTCAGGACTATGCTTTTAAATTCTTTAGTAATTTCTTCAGTTAAATGAATGGTTTAGATGTCCAAGAACAGGCATGATCTAAGTTAGATGTCTGGAAATATGGACACATATAGTATAAAGAAAGTGAAAAATAGTACTTTTCAAAGTATGTATGACAGTTTTGTTCAGTGTGATCATGGATTGGTGTGATGGTGGGATGCGTGTTACTGCTGATGGGACCCAGGGCCTTGTACATGCTAGGCAAGTGCTGTTTCACTGAGCCACCCTCTAGGTCCTGTTTCTCCTATTTTATAAACTTGTAGTTGTAGGTGAACATTCCTTGAAAGAAAAGTACGTAAATAAGGTTAGGGAACTATTTATCTGCTGGTATAAAACAGAGCAGTGGATTAATTTATACTTCCCTGCAGACAGTTGTTTTCTACATAAATATGTTTCAAAAATGTATTAAAGCCATTTGTAGTTTCTACACTCTTTAAGGATAGGGTGATTTGAATGAAAACATTGTGAAATTAGCCATTCAAAGTAAGGATATGTTTATGAAGTTTTTGTTGTGATTGCTTAAGAATTATTAGTTTTAATTTTTTATAACTTTTTAAATACATGTATTTATTTAGTGTATGTGTGTGTCTGTGTGTATGTACATATATGTGTCAGGGTGCATGTTTGGAGGTCAGAGAACAACTTGTAGGAGTTTGTTCTCTCCTTCAGCCATGTAGGTTCTGGGGATCAAGTTCAGGTCATCAGGCTTGGCAGCAAGTCACTGAATCATCTCACTGGATGTGACTTGTATACATTGCTCTAGAAATTTTTGTGTGTTTTCCAGAGTCTTGAGACATAGCTATAATAAAAATATGGTTGTCAAATGATTAAGTATATTTTAAAACAATTTCATTATAATAATAGAAAAGTATTGCATATTATGGACACCACACAGATACTCAGTCATCTGGCAGTCACCAGGGCCTCCCTCAGGCACCAGAACCTCCAGTGGGCACCAGGGTATCCCACAGACACCTGGACTTCCCACAGGCACCAGGACTTACTGTGGGCACCAGCACATCCCCTGAGCAGCAAGGAATCCTACAGACGTCTGGATATCATGCAGGCACTAGGTCAATCCGCAGACACCTGGACATTTCACAGGCACCCAGATATCCCACAGGCATCCAGACATCCTGTAGGCACACAGACATCATACAGGCACCTGGTCATCCAGCAGTCGCTAGAGCTTCCTTCAGACTCCTGGACATCCTGCAGGTATCAGGGTCTACTATAGGCACAAGGGCACCACGGCATCCCGTGGATGCCCAGGCCTCACGCAGCCTCTCAGCTACTCCACAGACACCTGGACATTACACAGGTTTTCTGTCTTCCCATGGGCAACCCAGCCGTCGTGGCTGCACTTGGCCATCCCACAAGTACCAGGATATTCCACAGGCATCTGGTCATCTCATGGGCATCTGGTCATCTCTCAGGGACTAGACATCCCACAGGCACCAGAGCCTCCCACAAGCATCAGGACTTCCTTTCAGACACCTGGGCATTAAGCAGGCAGTGGGCCAACCTGCAGACACCTAGGCATTCCACAGACCTCTGGACATCCCATAGGCACACGAATGTCACACAAGCACCCATCCATCCCTCAAGTACCTGGACATCATGTAGGCAGCTGGTCATCTGACAATAACCGTGGCTTTCCACACGCACCCAGACGTTCCACAGGCACCAGGACCTCCTTAAGGTTTTATGACCTCCCATAGTCACCTGGGGCCTCCTGCATGCATCTGGCCCTCCTGCAGGGACTCAGCTATTCCACTGGGATCTGGTCCTCCCTCAGGCACCTGGGCATCTCAAAGGTATCCAGATGTCACGTAGGCACCAGAACTTTATGTAGGCTCCCAGACTCCAGGCCGGCACCAAACAGCTCACCAGAACAAGTGCCCCATGGTGCCAGGCTCAAGCACCAAGTGAGCTCTGATGGTATTAGCATACAGACAGATCTCTAATTGTCCTGGTTCACATGAACATTTTTAGGTTTCTACGATCCTTCTCAAAAGGAGGGGTCCCAACCCCTAGTATGTAATAATAAGCTGGAACATCCTGCTGTTGCTCAGGATCAGGTTAACTCTGAGGTTTGGCAGAGTGTTGGGGAGCTGGGTTTGCTTGAGCTCTGATTGTTGTACATACACACACCACATTACACTTATCACTGTATTACCGCCTGTCCTGCTGCCTTGGTCTTTGTGCTTGCAACCCCTGTGTAGTGCCACAGTCCATGCTCTCCCTGACCCTATCAGGAGAAGCAATACAAGTAGCAGGCACATCCACAGGAGTGGCAGAATTGGCCTGGCAGGTAGTGAAGATGCAGGAGGGTCAGTTGGCAACTAGCGGACAGGTGTCTTGTGTGGATACTCAGTCCAGGAGATGAGACACTCTTCAGCTGTTCTATCCTGTTGTTGCTCAGGAGCAGGGTGATCCTGTGGTGGTTTCACTGCTAGTTTGGGGCCAGTACCTGGTCCAGCTTAAGACTGCTACATCTTTCCCTGTCCTGATCACTTAAACTTTGTGCCTGCAGCCCGTGGTGGCACCACAGCGTATGCTTTCCCACTCCTCAGAGAGAACAGTACTAGTGGCAGCCATAGACAAGGGAGCAGCAGAACTGGCCTGGCAGGCAATGGAGAGGCCAAGATGGTCTGGTGGCAGTTTGAGCACCTATTGCTTTGTCTGCCCTGGAGGCGCACCCATGCCTGTATCCCCTCCAATCGTGTGTCTCCTAGTAGCACTTGCTGCCCTTCCCGTCTGCCCGGTTCCTCAGGTCTGCCTCTCTTCACAGTGTGCATGCTCTATTCTCAGAGTTGCAACAGGGTGGCCAGTTTGTGGTTTCACTTTCAGATAGAAAGCTTCACCAATTAAAACTTACCAATTCGTACCTCATTGTGAAATGATTTTAGTGTGTAGTATATATTATACATTTTAGTGGATAGAATTTATTGTTGTGCTAGTTTTGTTCTCTGTAACTTTCTTTCTTGTGCTACCACTATCCCAGTATTAATTGCCCATGAACATTTCTTTATATTAAGGCCCTCGGTCATCATATTTAAGTTGTTAGTTTATTCTTTTCTTTCTTTCATCTATAAATATCACCTAATAAGCATACCTTGTTTGAGTTAGTTGTTGGATGGATGGATGCAGAACAGATGAATAGACAGTTGATCAGAATTGTACCAGAGTTTATCTTAAAGAAAATCATTAAGACTCTTAGTGAATTATATAGTCTGTAAATATTTGTCACTTTGGCATTGTGGTGAATGAATATTTTTTCATTCTTAAGTTAGTATGTCTTGCTTATTAAAAATATCTAAAGTAGCATTCTGTGGTGATAGTTAAACTGGCAAAATGCATGTCACAGAAACATGAGGTCCTGAGTTCAGCCCCCAGAACCCATGTTTTTTAAAAAAAAAAATGGCAGGCGTGGTGGCATGTACTTCTGATCTCCCTGCTGGGTAGGCAGAAACAAATGAATCTCACAAACCCAGTCAGTGAACCACAGGCCTATGAGACACCCATCTTTAAAAATCAAGTTGGATAGCTCTTGAAGAATGATGTCACACGAAGCTTTCATACCTGCATCTACACCAAATATCTAATGTAATATCAAGGAGCCATAAAAGTAGCAGTAATAGAATTGTGTAAAACAGGGCTAGCTGAGAGGGTATAGTGCTTGCGGAGCTTCGGTCTCAAGCGCTGCATAAAACCAGCTTAGTAATGCACACCAGCAATTCCAGGACTTAGGGAGTAAAGGCAGGAGGATCAGAAATTCAAAGTCACCCTTGACTCCTTAGCGAATTTGAGGCCAGCCTGGGCTACATGCGATCTTCCCCTCAAAGATACAACAAAAACAAATGTGTAGAATAGTTTTGCCATTGGAGTTGCTTCTCTGAGGTGAATTCTAGAGACAGGATACGGTCACTTATAACAAGGTGTACCATAGGTGCTTGTTCTTGAGCCCCAACTTGGTGTGCCAATTGTAGACATATTTGGCACCTTTTAGAATTCTTTTCTTGCCCTAAGATGGAGCATAGCCGTTTATTTAATCTGGCGATATATTAGTAAAGACACATGAGACATGCTTACATTTAAGCCTGAAAGACCTAAACAGAAAATCTGCAATGCCATCTTAACAGCTACAACTACTTCTTGCTCCTGGCTGTTTATCTTAAAAGCCCCTCCTTGCTCTCTCTTAGAGGTCTATTTGCGTGATCTAAGAGACACAAGGGTTTTACTCCTCCCAAACATTTGGCTGTTGTTAGGGTGGGGGCAATTTTATATTTATCTAGTAGTAGAATTAATTTCTGTGTCAATTAGTAGTTCTGTTTGTAGTGTTTTGAGGAACTTTTGGTAGAGATGCTCTTTTGGCAGTGGCTGTTCTGGTTCACACCCTCACCAGCTGTGCCTGAGAGCCTCCTTCTTTGCACCTGCCCAGCATCTGTCATGTTGGTGGTGCTGCTCTTCCAGAGATGAGGGCACCTCACTGTGGTTCTGACCTGTACACCTGCTGATTAGTGCTGCTGAAGGTTTGCATTTACTTGTTGGTCATTTGTTTATTTTAAAGAAATAGGTTTGTGTCATCTCCCCATTTCTAATCAGATTTTATACTATGTTTTTGTTTTGTTGAGTTTATTACATTATGGATATTAATTCCCTGCTGGCTGGGTAGGTTGAAGATATTCTCCCATTCTGTATATGCCCTCAATTTTGTGTTTGGTTTTCCCTTTCTTGTATTATTAGTTTTGTTGTTGTTTGCTTGTTTGTTTTTTGACTTTTTGAGACAGGGTTCCTCTCTATAGCCCTGGCTGTCCTGGAACTAGCTCTATCTGCAAGGCTGGCCTCAGAGATCTGCCTGCCTCTGCCTTCCGAGTACTGGGATTAAAGTGTGTGCTACCACAACTAGCTGTGTTCTTAGCTATTGGGAGCATTGTTTTGTAAAAGTCTTCCTGCCACTTGGTTTATAGCTCCCTTCTCATGCCTTCTTACTGATTTTTCTGTTTGCATGGTTTGTATATTGTAAAAGTTCTGTCAAATTAGGAAAGTTGGGTTTTATTTCTTTGTATAACTTTTCTGTTCTTTTCTCTCTTCACCTTACTCTACACTTTCTATTGCCTGTAACTTATCTTTCTTAATAGTTAGTTGATGTCTTGTCTATTTTTTTTTTCCTAGCCATTTCTTGTCTGTGCTTTGGGAGCTGCTATTCCTGTTTATTTTCTTTTTCTTTCATTCTGCCTAATATGCTCTTTACCCACTGTATAGTTTTCATTTTTTCCCCTCCTCTTCTCTCCTCTCCTCTCCCCTCCCCTCCCCTTCTCTTCTCTTCTTCTCTCCTCTCTTCCCCTCCCCTCCTCTCCCCTCCTCCCCTCTCCCCTCCCCTCCCCTCCCCTCCCCTCCCCTCCCCTCCCCTTTCTTCCCCTCCCTTTCTGAACTTACAGAGATCCACCTGCCTCTGCTCCCTGCTCCTTTGAATGCTGGTATTAAAGGATAACACCACCACGCCTGGCCTTATTTTTCATTTCATGAAGTGTATGTTTTTATCTCTGGAACATTCTGTTTGAGTATCTGCATCTTTCATTTTTCTCCTCATATTCATTCCCCCACCCCCATTTTCTTAAGCGTGTGGAACATATTTACATCAACTCCACTGGCTAAGCATGGCAGCACAGACCTGGAAGTGAATTCCTCAGGAGGTTGAAGTAAGAGAGTCACTGTGAGTTTGAGGTCTGACTCAGTCACGTGATGAGCCCAACCAAAGTGAGACCCTGTCTGAAAACCTAAAACCAAACCAACAAGTATATGTCATCTCTCCTAAAACCCTGTTGCCGTTTCCCTACCTCTCTCGTTTCTAGGTTTGTATTTATCAGTTTGTTTTTCTTCTCTGCTGAGGCAAGTCGCTATTCCTGCGCTGGGAGTCTCTTTATCTCAGAACTGTTTTGTAGCTTTTAGTGGTTGGTCAGAGACTTATTGTCATATCTGTTCCTATATATTTCATGTTTTAGATAGTGTTTTCAGGCAATTATTTCAAATTTCATTTTCAGTTGTTTAGTCCTGGAATATGTACAACTTCAGCTTGTTGCTATTTTTATTAAAGGTTTTTGTGTCCGTATTGACGAGGGATTTTGATCTGTTGTTTCTTCGCTGTGAATGCCACCATCTTGCTTTGATGTGGTGCTTTTATCAGTATGACCATCATATTTTGTCAAGTATTTTGCTTTTCTTGAAAGTAGAGTCTCAGTTTTAAAGAAATTTGTATAAAATACTGTTATTTCTTCATTACATGTTTTATAGGGTTCTCCAGTGAAATCACTGAATTCTGATTTGTTCATTTATGTGCAGTTGATACAAATTTAAAAAATAGATTTAACCTATTTCAATATACCACATTTTTAATTTTTAAAGAATGTGAAGATTTCATTAAAATATCATATTTGTTGACATAAAGTTCTTATACCATTTCCTCAGAATTCTCTTATGCAACTGTAAAAGTTATAGTGATAATTCTTGTAAAGCGTCTTAAATCTTCTTTTTTTAAAAATTTTTGCTGGCTAGATGAGTATTAACATAATACTGTATGTGTGTGTGTGTGTGTGTGAGAGAGAGAGAGAGAAAGAGAGAGAGAGAGAGAGAGAGAGAGAGAAAGAGAGAAAGAGAGAATTTCTTTAGCCAGGTTGGCCTAGAATTTACTGTGTGGCCCAGGCTCCCATTTAACTCATCCTTGATCTTCTTTCCTTAGCCTCTCAAATGCTGGATTACTGGAGTGAGCCATTCTGTCCAGCTCTGACTTCATATTAATATTAATGAAGTTCCAGGAATATATAGATTTTTTTATTCACTGTAACTCTGTTTTGTTCATCTGTCCCTAGCTCTGGCAGTTTGGAATTTTTGTTTGTTCTGTGAGACACATGTCACGCCGTAGCCCAGGTTGGCTGGGACTCACTGTGTAGCCCAGGCTCTTCGCTCAAGTTTTATGGCAATCGTCCTTAGCTCCTTTAGGTGAGGGTTCCAGGTGTGACCTGCTGCTCTCATCTCTCGAGCGCACTGTTGTCACACATACCCCATTCTGAAAGGAGCAGCTACACACTTTCACAACTTTTTCCACTTTTTCAAAGTAACCGAAAGAGGAAAATCTTTTCATCTAATGATTTATATTTAATCTATTTTAATCTTTTAAGTATTCTTATGGTAACTATTTGTTATTGCTTAGTAGTCTTTGTAACAAAGTTTATTATCATTTGTTATTAGCTGGAAGGATTTCTTTAGTATTTTCCAAGTTTCTCAACCATTGTTTAATCCTAATCATCCTAATCAGAGCCCTCCCCATTTGTACAGCCCATTCTCACACTAGACAAATATTTTGCCACTGAACTTCAGTCCTAGCTCTCTAGGAATGTTTTCATTTTGCCTCAGGTTTGAGATAATAGTTTAGTTGTGTAAAAAATGTGTAGTTTTTAGTATGACACATGTCTGGAATCCCAGCACTTGGGAAGGCAGAGGCAGGAGGATCAGTTACTTAGTGAACTCAGGGCCAGTCTGGGCTACATAAGACCCATTTCAAAAAAAGAAAATCTTGATTTTGTGTATTTCTTTCACTGATTTGGAGATATTACAATACCTCCTGGCTTAAATGTTTTTTAATGAGACTTCAGTTGTTAATTTTACTGGCATTTTCTTGTTCCTAACAAAATATTTTTGCTTTAATACTTTTCAAGGTTTGTTTGTTTGTTTGTTTTTGTCTCTCCACAGTCCAGGTTTCAAAATTTATTTCTCATTGTATGTTTCAAGCATATATGTAGATTCAGATTGCTAACACATTTTATAATTTTTTATGTGTATGACTGTTTGTACGCATATATGTCATTGCATACAGATGGTTGTGAGCCACCATGTGGGCTGAGAACAGAACCCTGGTCCTTTGGAAAAGCAGCCAGTCCTCTTCACTGCTGAGCCATCTTTCCATTCCCACCATGTTCATTAGAGATTTTTTTTTGTGTGTGTGCATGTTCATAAGGCATATCTGTAGCCCCACTAGGCTTCAACTTCTATAATTTTTTCATGTGTTTGAGGCTTTAATACAAACAAACAACTTACAAATTTCATTATATTTAGACTTGAAGCCTAAATTCATCTTACTTGATTCCCCCTTCCCTCACTTTTTCATAGCTGTATGATTCAGTAATATCTCTTCGAGGAGGGACAACTTCAATATCTTTACTAGTGAGAGATGGAAATACTATGTGTGGTTTTACATGGAGTTATAGTTCATATTGCGAAAGCATTTTGTCCTCTTTCTTTAATTCTTTTTTCTCCTGCCGTACAGTATTTTGAATTCATGGAGTCATTGTCTATGTATGTATCAGATAAAAATAAAGCTTAGCATCACTAAGTATAAAATGTATAAAAAAAGGTTGATGGTGATCAGAAGTACTAGCTTTTCTGTATGTTCTTGACTAAACATTTTATTTTTAATGAATAGCGAATGGTAATTTTTAGTACTAGTAAGAGATATCACAGTGTTTTTAGCATTTCATTAGGACTCTTTTGGGAGTCAAACCACCCTTTCACAAGGGTTGCCTAAGACCACCTGCATATCAGATATTTACATTATGATTCATAACAGTAGCAAGATTACAGCAATGAAGTAGCAATGAAAATAATCTTATGATTGAGGTCATCACAACATGAGGAACTGTTTGAGAACCACTGCATTAGGAAATGCATATTCTCTCCAGTTGTTCATGTCAGTAAGTATTTCACTGGACAATGTCATTGCCATGTAATGTCTAGAACTCCAGGTCCCAGCTGCAGATCTGATTTGATGCCTTATTCCTTTAAAAGTGTTGCTGTGAACAGTACACAGGCAAAGGCAAGAAGTGGGGCGACAGATGGCAGGGAAATAAAACAATTCATTTCTACAGCCTTGTTTGTTTGGCTAGTTCTTGTCCTACGCACATGGAAATACTTTGCACATTTGAGAATTGCGAGCTTCTCACATGCAGTTTTGGAAAAACAGTAAATCATTCACGTAGTATAAACACAATCAGATTATTTTGTTGGAACTTTTCATTTCAGGGCATTTGTCATAAGAAAATAAAGTTCTTGTTTCAAATAATATTTTTGATAATATATTTGGAGCATCAAAAGCATGTATTTAAATTGGGTGGCACAGTTAATCGAAATAAATGATAGATTTATTTAGCATTTCCTTGTTATTGATAGTCTTTTGCTGTAAAAATAAATGTTATTAATGGGAAGAAACTTTATATATATATGTATACACACACACACACACACACACACACACACACACACACATATATGTAGAGAGAGAGAGAAAATGAGTCAATGTAGTGAGGTGTTTGCAACTGCTTATGTTCCTAGAATTCTTGTACGTTAATTGTGTTAAAAAAGTTTAAGACTAAAGAATATGTTCTAGTGCTGAATACATTGTCATGAATATATGCATATGGGTATTATTAATACTCCTTCTTGTTATAGATATACTTACTAAGCGCAAGATGCAGTGGAAGTCAGAGTGAAAGTATAAGCCTTTAAATTATGTGTTTAATTATGTTTTACCGTAGCAGAGTGTCACTTGTGTTGAACATGTTAAGTGTGAGAGGGGCCAATAAAGAATTGACCCAGGAAGTACCGTCCCTCCTTGACAATCACATTATGTATGGTAGTAGGTCCTGCAAAGTTGTGCCACACGTAGCTTTTTTGAATGGAGATTATTAGAATTGATAAGGCTCTGTAAAATAATTTTTAATTGCCATATAATTAATTTTAATTTAGTGATTAATTTAGTGCAGTGTCTGATACAAGACCTGTATTTCCTGAATGTGATGTTGTACACTTTTTCTTGACTATTTTAAATTCTAGAAAAATTCTACTATCCTTTTCTCAAAGATTATCAAGCTAGCTCCTTGTGTCCTACGTGAGAGTGAATTGTATCTTTCTTACAGGAGCATTTGACTGAGAATGGGAAGTAATGGAGAATTATTATAGTCTCCTTTATTCTAATTAGCAGTACATGCAAGGGAACTCCAACCCCTATTTATAGAAGATACAGAGTTGTGATGGTCATAAAGGCTTCAATGTCACCTTGGACACGTTCAGATTCTGGTACTGTAAGTTAATGCCTATGGGACTTGGACAGATAATCTTGGTCATTTTCAGAATATACACTGCAATGTGGTATTTACAGGACTAAAATAACATACTGAAGTACTTAGAGAGGATCCTTTGAATAATCTTAGATGTTGTCAATTACAAGGTAAACTGTTTTCCTTAATTAACTTAGCAGTTTCCTGTTATACAAAGATTAACCTTTTAAAAACCAAAGAAACTAACAACAAAGATGTCAAAGCAAGAGAGTGATTAGGTGAATAATTCCATGCATAAGGCCAGTCTTACACTTGGATATAGGGTTTTTGGTGGTTGGGCATAGGCATTACCGCAGAAGGATGTGATTATCAATCATATGCACCTGACACCTTGTTACTGTAGAAACATGCTGATTATATTGCGTCTTGTGGCTCCAAGAAAGATGGTAGTGAATACTGTATGTATGTATTTGAGAATGAGTGGCATCTACTGGGCCCTGACAGTGATGGATCTCATGGGACAGCTTCGTCTCATGAATGGAGAAGGAATACTGGTGTTTATCAGGTATGTCAACCTGAGTGTGGGGGAGTGAGCATTGGACATGATCCACATCTGTACACTCTTAATGCTGTCCAGATTCTTCTTTTGTGTGATAGTACTAATGTTACCATCATAAATGAGTGAAGTATGTTCAAAGTCTTCAGAAAAAAGAAATTCTTTTCCTGGAGATGTTTGGGGAAAAATTGATACAAGATTCTCATTTTCTGTCGTGGCAACTTTGGCTCTCCTGGGAAAGCTTGATACAATTAATGTGGGAAAGGTGGTTGAATTTGTTTTGCACCATGTGAACTTTGAGGATGGACTTGAACGTGGACTGGGCTCTGAATCTGTGTCTCATGCTGGACACAGATCTGCTACACAAGATTCCTGGTGATAATTAGCCAGTTGTATCAAGTGAATTTTTACTTATTTGGTTGGTGGTTTTGTGAAGGACAGTTGCCCTTAGGTGGACTCAATGGAAAACAAGAGAAGTTACCAGCTGTATGCGCTTCATGGTGTTCAGCCTCCCTAAAGGTAAGCGGGAGGCTCCGCTGGATTGTTAGGGGAAAACTGCGCAGTTTCATGTTAGTGTGTCACGATGGAGAGACTGGAGGTCTTGCAGCTAGGCCAGGAGGTACGATGGATCCTGTTCAGACCTTATTTACCATTGCTGGATTGCAGGATTAAACCTGTTAGTCCTGTCTTTTGAATGCCTGAAGAGGCGTTTCAGAGGGTGAATAGTCTAAACTACTGAGCTAGATTCAGAGATGGGAAAGTTGCTTACTATATGCTGCTGTAATCTGAACATTGCTGTATTTGAAGCACTTATCAAACCTAGAGGTGACTATTGTTAATTTAGTGATAGATTATGTAATTTTATGTATTGTAAGGTACCTATTTAGATTGTCTGCAGTCTTCTTGTGTGTAGCTGAAGTTCGTGGTTTTGATATCTCCATGACAGCAAACTTAAAAAGACTTAGTGCTCATTGAGCCTCACTGTGTCTCCTGGACCTGTAACAAGTGATAGAAAATAATGTTTGTTAACAGAATGCTACCTGATACAAGTGAATTAAACTCATGATTTAAGTAGAAAGATGCACAAAATTAAAACAAAGCACAACAAAAACCTTTGGATATAGAATCTGCAGAATTTTAAGGCTTTTTGAGAGGTGGTGGCAGGAAGAACCATTTGTTCTAAATTTTAAATAGGCTCACTAGAAAAAAAGTCGCAATCTTTTATAAACTATTAATGAGTTTATAAGTCATTAAAAGGATGATATAAATAATAACCACACCTTGTAGATAACTCTGTTCCTTTTTAATATTTTGTTGGAGTTTCTGCTAAACAGATATATGGTCTGGTTAAATGCATGATGAGACAAACATTGGTTTGGCAATCCATTGGAATTGCTGAAAACCAAAAACAAGAATTCAAACTATTTCAAAACCTCAGATGAACTCAGGGTTTAGAAGCAGCCTTGTTTTCTTGAGTGAAACCCTATAGTTGGAGAAGCCACACAAGCGCTCGTTCCCTTGTCCCCTGTATGACAGTGGCGATTGGAGCCAAGTGAGGACGTGTGTATCTGCTGTGAGTCGTGTCTTATGAAGCAGGACTTCTAGGTCCGCTTTGGGAGACAGTGTGGTCTCATGCCTTACGTAGATATGGAGAGAGTCTGTCTGTGCCACACAGATTTTGTCTTGACTGTTGAAGAGGATTATGTTTTGTTTTATAGACTGGCGCTTTCGATGGCCAGGCCCTAAAATGTGTTCAGCAGATTTGTTTGGAAACAAAGAAGGACATATCTATGGACAGTTTCAGTGCTTTGTTGATAGCTTCTGAGTATTTAGTCATAGGCAAGGATATTATAGAGAGAATCAAAAATAGAGAAGTTAGTAAGATTAGAGATGATCTTTCCTAGCCTGCTAGTTTTAAGATTCCTTGAATCTCATTATTTCTAGACCCTAAGTTAACCCTGGGTTTCTATACACTTAGTAGCTCTCATTAGAGAATATCTGATCCTGCTCTCATTAAGTCACTGTGAAGAAATGTTAGTGCTCCGTGAGTTTTTGTCTTTTTCTTTTTTTAATAGGAAATTATAAGTATAAAATATAAAGATAATTTCTGTTGACACTATTAAAATACAGAAATATTAAGCAAGACATAAATAAATGATCCTTAGTCTGTTTTAAAAACTACTTCACATATTGCTTAAGAAAAATTATTTTGCAAATGCCTTTTAAAAAATATCAATAGTAAAATAACAAAGCCCAGATGTTTACTAATCATTAATTTCGTTATTTTTTTCTAACACTTTACTAGAGTCAGGAAGTTTTGATTGTGGTAGTTTCAGGTTGTGGCTTAAGATTCATTTCTTGTTGGGAATTTAGTGGTGACCTGTTGTGGGGACATACAGTGCTTGAGAATGGCACTGGGTGCTTGATGGAAATACAGAGGGCAAGTGGAAAAGGAAATCTGATGTTTAGGGATTTCAAGGCTTTGTCTAAGTGCCAGCTTTGCTCCCAGGAAAAAGAAAGTAAATTTTTCTTTGTTTTCTCGCCTGTTTTGTTCCCAGAGCCAAAGACTAAATTAAAGATAATTACTGTGCTTTGTAAGTTGTCAGTCTGGGATTGCACCATCACTAATAAAGTTTCTTCTACAGGAAGACGTTTTGAGTTTTGATTATACACTGATCTCCCCCAGTTTTTTGCCTTTTTTGGGGAAGAGGGATGATAGGATTTTGCTGTTGCCCAGGCAGTCTAGAACCTCAGTATGTGACCCAGACTGCCTTGAGCTATTGATCCTCTCATTTCATCTCCATGCTGGAGTTGCTGTGAGCCTGCAATATCATGTCAGGCTACAAGCAGAGTCTGTCAAGGTTACATTTGATTTGTTGATGGTGTCTGCATGATTCTGTGTGGTGGAATATTGAATGACAGTGGAGGTGGTAAAAATGATCCTCCTCATAATGCAGGTGGTGATGTAGCAGTGATAATAAAGGGCATTTTGTAGGCACTTTGACACTGTTGAATCCTTTATATTTTATTTGATTTCTTAAATCAATTTAAAAGTAAAACTGACAGTTAAAATATGTCCTTGTTCATCCTTGTTCAAAACATACTGTTCAAGATATTGAACTTTTGGACTGCATTCACCCCCTCCCCTATCTCTGTCTTTGTGTCTCTGTGTCTGTCTCTGTCTGTTTCTGTCTCTGTCTCTCTTTGTCTCTTTCCCTATCTATCTCTCTATCTCTCTACCTACCTACCTACCTACCTACCTACCTACCTACCCATCTATCTCTGCATGCATGCATGCATGCACGTGTGCGGGTATATTCACCCATATGTGTTCATTTGGAGGTCAGAGGTAGATATCAGGTATCTCCCTCTGTTGCTCTCCACCTCAGATTTTGAGGCAGTCTGTCACTGAACTTGAAGCTCACTGTTTTAGCTAGAACTCCTGGAATTTTCCTCTCTCTGTCCCCCTTTTCCTCAGTGCTGGGATCAGAGTTTCCTGGTGCTGTGTCCAAATTTTACGTGGGTGTTGGGGTTCCAAATTTGGGTTCTCATGCTTACCCAGCAGGCAGTTTACTTATGGACCATTTCCTCAGCCAAGAGCCTATATTTTCAACATTGTATCATTGTAAAGGCTCATGTCGTGTGTGATACCATAGGCAAGTAGACAGTCTATTGAAGATATATTGATGATAGAGCTACTGTGGTGGGAAGAATAAAAACAAGTGGGAGAAAATCATTCCTTTAGCCTATTGGATGAGTTCCAGGCCGTTATCGACCTTGTTTCAAATAGCAAGTTGGGTGGAGCCTGAGGGATGAGGCCCGAGGTTGATCTCTGGCCTCTACGAATGTGCCATACATTAGGCGTGTACTTGCGTGTACATGAGAGCATACACACTTGTATCACCAGTTTTTGAGATCAAGTTTTGAGGGATTTTATAGATGTTTGTTTTGTTTTATGAATATCAATTTTTATGTTGCACATAGTATAGATTCATGTTGTGACTATATCTGGTGAATAATTTTCTTAAATCTTTAATGTTTTCAAGATATAATGCCTATAGAACACTTAGATTTTTATTACATACATTTTTATTTTTTGAAGGTATAATATAATTATATCGTCTCCTTTTCCTCTCCCTCCCCCAGTCCCTCCCACGCACCCACACTTGTTCTTTCTCAAATTCATGGCCTTTTTAAAAAAATTGTTGACCCTCTCTCTCTCTCTCTCTCTCTCTCTCTCTCTCTCACACACACACACACACACACACACACACACACTGTTAAAAACACTTAAAATTTAATAGTTTTTATTTCCTAAGAAACTAAATTTTCTAGAAAATTTCTAAGTGTTATTTTGGTTTAGTGACAAATAATAAATGATCCAAACTTCCAAGCTTTTAAATGAATTCCCTAGAGGGAGAAATATTAGAGATATAAAGTACTAGAAACAGCCTTCTTAAGAACTGAAATAATATGATTATACCTACAATGCTAGACTTTAATGAAATAAATTTCTACTGAAGACAAAGTATATTTGGTATTGTTTCTGAATTTGCCTGTTTTATTCATTCCTGAACCCCTCATTTCTACAAATATGTCACTAGATTTTTTTTTTAAACCACAAAATAGCTTAATAATCAATTATTTAAAAATTTATTTGGAAAAGGATTACTGGTATTTTCAAGTTGTTTGTATACCTAGTGTTAATGAAAATATTAGAAATATTACAATGAGGAAATGCCTACTTAACGTATTTCAGTGTCTTTAAATGTCAGGCGGTTCTCTGGTAGACTAATTTGAACTTGACTTTCGGATAGAATACTTCTGCCATTATATTAGTTTGTTTGTTTGTTTTCCCAGCAAGGCAGTACTTTTTGCTAGATCAATTACCAAGTGCTGAAGAATTAATTTAAATAATGTTGTAATTCCTGTTACTAGAGATACTTCTTAGAAATTCTTCCTGTCCCTTGAGAATCAATTGAGGATCAGAAGAAGGGGCCTGCTGAGGCTACTCCCAAGCTGAAGGAGAAAGGTGTTTTTGAAAGGCCACAGGAGAGCCAAGTGAGAAGTAAAATGTGAAACAATGTAACGTTTCTGAAATGCGTTTAAAAGATCAACAAGTGATATGAGATTAAAACAACCTCCAAAACCCCTTATTTTCTGAATTTGTAGATCTGTAAGTACAGGCTTTTATTAATGATTTTATTGCCTTTACCTTGTTAAAGATGGCAAGGCAGGTAATTATTCTAAGATCTGAGGAGTAAAAGTATTACCGTTTTTGGATTCACTTTAGCAGACTAATTTCTACAACTTTTAGTATGTGCTTTGTGTGCTAGCTTTTTTTTCCCAGCATAAAATGAATCTAATATGCTGTGCAATTAGTGACAAATAAGAAACTTTGTAATTAAGAGACAATCTGTTTATTTAAGAGCTTTCGAAGGTTGTAAAGGTTATACTTGGCTGTATGTGAAGGATAAATGCCGTGAAATAATGTCCCTTAGTTCCCCCTCTATAATAAATCTCAGCTGTGTGTTCAGAACAAGGGCTCTGTGCCAGAAAGAACAGGTTCAACTTGTCTGTGAGGATTTGCACCACAGCAAAGCTCACAACTGCTTTGTAGAGGTCATAGTGGAGGTCACAGGCATGTGCAATGGAATAGAAGTGGTTTAAAAACACCGTAGAACCCACTGTTGCTTGCTATTTAAGATTCAGTGTTAACGTCAAACATTAAAAACATAATTGATTATAAAAGTAAACACCAAATACAGTTCTCAGTTTGTTTGTTTTTTTCAAAAGAATTTAACTTCATCAGTACCTTGTACCAGATTTTCAGAGTAATTTTATCTTAATTTCCCTGTTGCAGATAGATTATTTTATTTGGTGGCTCTGAATCTGTTTAGGGGAGTAGGATATCTTTGTGTAAAAACCAAGTGTGCAGGGGTAGGAGTTTCTTATGGGTGAGGGCACTGGAGGGTGGGTGAATTCCAATGCAAGGTCAGATGTCATGAGAAAGTGAGAAGGCGTATGTCTTCACTATGTCCTATTTCTCCTGATCTTAATATGATCAATGGGGTCAGAATTTAACAACAGCAGAAAAGAAAATGCCATTTTATATTGCTGCTATAACTCTTTCCACAAGTATCAGTTGGTCTGTCTGTCTGTCTGTCTATCTATCTATCTATCATCTATCTACCTATAATATTTAGAAAATACTATTCAGAAATGGCCTGTGGAGAGACGGTAAGAGCCAGGCAAGGAAACTTTTGGTTTAATATAAAGAAAACAATAAAAGGAAATATGTAGATGCAGAACTTTGAGCTGTGCTTTGTCTAAAGTTCTATCTGGTTACTCTTTGTTGTTTTGGTGACCATGTTTATTTTCAGTGGTGATTATAGCAAAGCAACAGGCAGCCGTTCCTGTCCCTGGGAGATTAAGTGGTAATCTGTAGAATGTGTTTCAGCACAGGCAGCTGATTGGCGGCAGCACCTGTCCCAGCAACTGGTCATGTGTTAGCACTTACCAGTGTTAAAATACTGAGCTGTAAAATTTAAAAGCATTTAAAAGTTAGGTTTTTCTTTGCCCTTTAGTTACTGTTTTGCTAAGTACACCTCTCTTCAATTTACTTTTTGTTTGTTTGTTTTTTTTTTTTTTGATAAAAGGAAGGCTATAGAATAAAATTAGTCTTTATCCCCCTTGAATTAAAACAAAAAACCTAAAGCAAACTATGTGGCAGTCTAGGTGCTTTTGTGTTTGTTAGGACCAGCACTTATGCTGAGCGATACATATGTTTTCAGATGAAAAGTCTGAAAGGGCTGCGACTCTTTGGTGTTGCTTTTGTAATCCATGTAGTGAGCACGAAGCACTGTCAAAGGCATAGGGAAATGCAGCATAAAGAGCTCATTAGCTTAGCGGCTCCCTGAAGGTGGTTTATTTATTTCAGCATTGCTAAAACTGATTCTTTTTAGATGAAATTGACTTTCTGATTATATTTCAAAGTGTATACAGCTTGTAATGGTTGACAAACAAGTCATCATTTGTGAGTTATTTGAAGAAGAAATTGTTTTTGCTTACTATGAAAAGAAAACCAAATGTCTAAGAAAATATATATAAAGATTAGAGCTCAAAACTCAGTACAGATGCAGTTTACCTAAGTTTAAATATTTTTCAGAAATTGATTGTAAATATTTCCTACAAATGCAGTTTTGGTAAACTAGTATAACTCTCATTTAAAAAACCCATATATTAATACATAAATAAGTACCTTATATTTTGATGACTATAAACCCATACTGTTGCATATTAATTTGTACAAGTTGATAAATACTTAAAAGTAGTCAGTTCTGGTGATACACATTATATTATAGTGTTATAGTGCCTCCCATTTGCTAAATATTAGATAAATGAAATAAAATATTTCTATGATATGTAAGTGCTTGGTACCCCTGGAAGTGAAGGGTTTAAAACTGGGTAGGGGTTCTGGGGAGATGGCTCAGCAGTTAGAGCACTGGCTGTTCTTGCAGAGAACCTGGGTTCAGTTCGTAGCACCCATATGGTAGCTTGTAACTATCTGTATACTCTAGTTCCAGAGGATCCAACACACTCTCCTGGCCTCCTTGGGCACCAGACACGTATACAGTGAACATGCCTACGTGCAGACAAAACACTCATACACATAAATTTCTTTTTGATCTTAAAAATCCCCAAACCTGGGTAGGGAAATCAGTTATTTGTCTTGTTGCTGTTATATAATACCTAACAAAATAAATTGTACAATAGTTATTCATTCTGTAGTTCAAAGACCTTCAGTAGAACCCAGAGATTTGTCATCCACTGTTGGAGAGGGTGAGGCTGAGAATTGAAGGGGCCATTATAAAAAAAAAAAAAAAACAAAAAAACCCACCTGTTCATTCTTGGAATAAATAAACATTCCTAATATGCACAAAGCACTGTACTAGGCCTAGACAATGTATGACTCAATCTTTATAGCTTTTTATGTTTTCACTAAAATATGTTTTTGCTTTGCTTATATAATAATGGTGCATTTAGATAACTTTGGATAAACCAATTTTGTATTTTATTGTGATCAGAAATGTAAACATATGTATAAGTTGTCTCTTTTGGTGTCAAGATAAGGATTTCTTCTTGAAAATTACTTTTTATAGGGACTAAAAGCACATCAACTAAAATGTTGTATTACCCAAAAAACTGACTTTGAAATTTCTGGCAAATACTATTTTTCTTACAATTAACACAATCTTTTTAAGGAAAGAGGTTTTTGTCTCACCAGCTAGTCTCCCTTGATGTTTTTCTTTTCTGGTCTTTTTATAGAAACAGACATGATTTGCTGGATGCTATGTCCTCTTGGCAACAAATTATAGTTCGGCAGCAATACAAGCATCAGAGAAAGAATTAAAAACAGTTCTCTTAACACTGTTGTTTGTCAGGGCCTAAGGAAAAATAAAACCTAAAACAACAAAAACAAAATCAATAAGTTCCTCAGGCCCTGCTCTCTCCTCCCTCCCTCCCTTCTTCTTTCTCTTCCCTGTGAGGCAAGGCCTTCCTATGTGACCCTGAACTCCATAGTGACCAGAAGACTGTGGTCTTACCTCGCTCCTTGAATGCTCAGGTTGCCACCTAACCTTTCCACTTCTAAATGATTTTTTTTTTTATTTTTGAAACTCTTTTTGCAGCAGTTTTTGTTGGTATGCCAATAAATGTCTAAAAGTAGAGTTGAAATATTATTAAAGAACATTATTCTATGTAATGTTTGAACTTTAAATAATGAATCTTGAGAGTGGATATTGCAAATTAATTCGTATGACAAGTAAAATAATTCCTCTATAGTGGACTGATTGTGATGACACTTCAGAGGCAATTTGCTAGAAACAGTTTTACAGTCTTGGCCAAGAGAGAATCTAATATAGCTCTTGAGGACCATCTGCATCCTAGCAATGAAGAAGTTGTTTAAGCTCAGCTAGGTGTGTTAGGAACTCTTTGATGGTTTGAAGTATGTTTTTAATTATGAGCATTGCTGATGAGCTAGGAAAATAGGTGTTAGATGACTGTCTTCAGGACGGAATCTCTTTTCTTACTTTGTGAGAGTGTTCTGAGAAGGAAACATTTTGAGTTGGTGGATAATATGTTTCAAAAGATAAAGAAGGGGCATAATGGTTGATTCTAGGAATAAATCATAATTAAAATGCTTAAAGAGTAGCTAAGATTTTTCTTTGAAGTTATACTCTACCCATTCTAAAACATTTATCTGGTCTGATGATTTTAGTAGAGAATTGGGAAGTACATAAATGAGCGTTTCTTTTTTCCCTTTGGGTGTTTCTTTGTATGTGAACTAGCCCCATATTAAGTTGGAAGAAAATCCTGCTTATTTTTGTGATACATGAGCAGGCAGTGGCGTATTTGTGCGTAGTGGCCATGGATTCCTTGCAGGCTACCCTGGTGTTCCAGCCGTCCCCCATCCCATTATAGGTAACAGAAATGAGACTTGGAGAATCTCAGCATTTTACCACAGCCATTCAACTTCATCAGCACCATCGTAGGGACATATTCAGACCTTTGCCCTTCATTTGAGTTACTGTAAAATTTGAAGAATAATGAGAGAAAGTAATTTCTTTGTGCCTGTCAGGGATGGGGTATGAATTGTACCTACCATGAAATGATGTTCTACCAGGAAGTTATTACCGTGCAGCTGTTCCGGTGATGATAGGCTGACATCACCCTAGAATGACCGGAACAGCAAAGTACAGAAATTACTCGGCTTGTTCCTAAAATAAAGTGAAAATACCTGAACTACCACAGAAATGTGACTATAAATAAGCAGTTTGTAGACAGTGCCAGGCATTCTTTCAGTTCACTTGCTTCTTAAAATATTAAATAGTCTATACAGGCAAATATTTGCATATATGCATACACACATATTTAATTTATTAGCATGTTTACCAGAATAGAAACAGTACAAAAATACTTTATTTGATTTCTTTTCTAAGGCTTCCTGTAGATCCTGTCTCTGGAGGTAGCCCTAGAATTGAGGTACTCAATACCAGATGAATGAAAGGTTCTGGATCCCACTTTCATTAGCAGTGCAACGTACTGTGCAGACTTAGATAAATTTACCATTGCGAGAGGAGCTAGTGTGTGGAAACCTCCATTGCCACTGTTCTTTCCTGTGTTATTTAAATGACCCTATGAAAAACAAACAGCAGTTTTCTTATAATGCGGTTTACTGAAATAAAAACTCTGCAAGACAGAAGCTGAATTGCACATACTAATGTGTATGTATACTTACACACACATATATATACACACACACACGCATATATAATGTATATGTATGTGATGTCCATGCATGGTTGTGTGTGGACATTTATGTGCCGACACACATGTGCATGTGTGCATGCATGTGTAAAGGTCTGCATTTGATATCAAACACCTTCTTGATTACTTTCTTCCTCACATATTAATCTAAGCTCTCAGTTGAACCTGGGGTTCACTGTTGTGACTAGTTGTCTAGCCGGCTTGCTCCAGGCATCTCCCCAACATGGTAGGATTTCATGTGGGCCACCTAACTCATCTTGCATTCTTGTGGGTACTGGGATCCAAACTCTGGTCCTGACACTTCCACTGTTGAGCCAGTTCTTCAGCTCCGTATGATCTAAGCTGGATCTTACAAAATGGGCGATGTAATCAGACAGTGTATGGTTTGTATCTATCAACCCATCTCTCCCAAGAGTAGTGATTAAACACCCCCTCAAGGTTTGCATGATTGTCTGTGGTTCTTCTCACTAAATTTTCATCTATAAAGCCTTCTTATATTTATTATATGGCAACAATAATAAAAATGGAAAGGGTCTCAGTTTTTGTGCTTTTTTTTTTTTTTTGAAACCCAATAAAATGTTCCTGAATCACTTAATGTTGGTTTTAAAAAAACATTTTTGTGATTTTATTCCTTTTAAAATTATGTCTATGTGTGGTATATTCACATGTGTGCAGCTGCCCTCAGAGATCAGAGGTGACTTCTTATGGAGCAGAAATTGCTAGGTAGTGTGAGCTTTTCAGTGTGGGTGCTGGGAACCAAACCCAGGTCCTTTGTAAGAACAGTGCACACTTTTACTCCCAGGGCCATCTGCTCAGCCCCTTTTTATTATTTTTATTTAAAGATTTACACTTTATTGTCTCTCTCTCTCTGTCTCTGTCTCTCTCTCTCTCTCTGTATGTGTGTGTGTGTGTGTGTATGCACATGTGAGCTGGAGTTATGGGGTGTTGTGAGCTCTCTGATGTGGGTTCTGAGAATTGAACTCAGGTCTCTGGAAGAGCAGCAGGCATTCTTAGCCTCTGAGCAATCTCTTCAACCCTAGTGTTGGTATTTTAAGGTTCAGTATATCAATCCCACTCTGCATACTTTCTTCCAATAAATTCATACATCCTCTTCCAGTCTTACTTATTCTTTGATTTTGTTCATTACTTTGATGCTGATAATAGCATAGTTTCTCTTGGGTTTATTTTATATTCCTGGCTGTCTTTACTGAACTCCCCTACCTGGATTTTTAAATTGAAATTTTGAATTGAGTTGATTGCCTTATAGAATACAGTTTTATTCTTTGTATTCTTTTAAAGAATACAATTTCTCTCTCTATTGCTTTGTTAACTTACTCATTTAAATTTTATGATTTAATAATTTTTGCTTAGTTTACAGAATATTGCAATAATTTCTACAAGTCAAATTTAGGATATTTTATTATTTTTAGAAGCTAACTTAGATTCATTTGGAGTCACAGCATATTCAATGCTCCTAGCCTGTATTGTCTCAGTAGTTTCGTCCTTTCTGGTCATTTCATATACATAAAAGCTATTAAAATATGCTATACAGTTCATCCATGTTGTAGCACATATCAAAACTTCATTCCTTAATGCTCCTCTGTACATCATATGAACGGATTCATATTGTGTGACTATACTATATTCTATCTATTCATTCATGAGTTAGTGGCCATTCAGATTACTCTTATTGTCTGGACAAAATAAGTAATACTGCTATGAGTATTCCCGTAGAAATGATCACTGTGTGTAATCACTGGTTTTCATTTTTCTTAAACAATCACCTGTAAGTGGAATTTTTTGTAAGTCATGTATTAAAGTTACTTGTAATTTTAAGAAAAAAATCTCCAAGCTATTTCCCAAAGCACACGCTCATGTGCTAGGTAAGAGGTTTCTAGGTCTCCACGTCCTCGCCAACACTCACTTTTGTCTGTGCTGTAGAATCTACCTAGAATTTCCCTGTTTTTTTAGTCTAGATTTGTCTTTTTGTTACTCATTTGTAAAATGAGTATCTGAATAAACATTACTTATAAACTATGTGACTTGGAAATGTTTTCTCCCACTGTTTTACTTAAAAAAATCTTTTCAGTTCCCCTTTTCCGAAACGCCGTGTTCCTGCTTCTCCCTCTGGTTACCAGTTTCTGCTTCCTTCTCACTTGCATTAGTTTGGCACTAATTCTTCTATTGTTAATAATAATCATGTTCCTTTTCCCTCATAAATTACAATTCAAATTCAAATTATATTTTCAATAACTAAAGAGGTATAATCAAAACCGCAGACTAACTGGAATAGCTACAAACTTGACCCATCTGATTGTAAGTCCCGCCCCGCCCTCCCAGGCAGGGCTTCTCTGTGTGACAGCCTTCGTTGTCTTGCTGCTTGCTTGTAGACAGGCTGGACTCGAACTCACAGACATGCACCAACACCTCCTGGCTCTCTTCTGTCTTTTGTTCTATTTTATTTTCATTTTTTTAAAACACAAATAGTTAACATTTCTCTCAAACTAAAAAATTATTATTATGAAAAAAATAAAAATTAGCGAAGTATAAAAATAGTATGATAAATATACAGATTAAATAATCTTCAGTAGTGGGTATATTTGCTTCACATATGTACATTTTCCCCTGAACTACTTTAAATTAAGATGTAATTTGTATGAAATTATGCTATTAAATTCTTAATTTTGTTCCTGTATGGGACAGTTCATACACAACTGTTCATACACATCATAATGCTGTATTTATATCAAACAAAATGAGCAAAAGTTTGACCTGATTTTCATATTTCCTTAGTTGTCCTTATATAGTTCTTCTCTCCCCAAATCAGTATTAAATAAAGAATCTTACTTTGCCTGTTAGATATCTTACCTCTTCTTTTAAATCTGCAGCAGCTCCCACCTCACTCCGTGCTTCTGCTGTGTCTCACATAACCGACTGAAGGGAACAGACTATTGCCTTCTAACATTGTTCCCTCAGTACTGTCTTAGTTTTGTTTGCTATTCTGTAATAAAACACTCTGACAGGAGCATATTGAAGGAGAAAGGATTTATTTATTCACAGTTCCAGGTTACAGTCTGCCATTGTGAGGAAGTCAGGGGAGCAGGAAGCATCCAGTCACATCATCTCGGCTGTCAGGAGCAGAGAGCAGTGAATTAGTGCATGCCCACTAGTGCTCGGCTCCCTTCCTCCACTTAGACACAGTTCAGAATCCCCTTCCTAGGGAAAGGCACCACTTACTGTGGTTGGGTTTTCACACCGCAGTTAACGTCCTCAAGATAATCCCCCATAGATGCGCCCACAAGGTACCCTATTCTATACAGTCTCTCACTGAGACTCCCTCGCCAGGTGATTCTAGATTGTATCAAGTCAACAATCAAAACTAACCATCACAGCTATTGTTCAACATTGTTTCTCCTATATTTTCACTATCTTTGTGATGGCTGTAGTATAAAGTGGACCCATTTGGCTAATTTAGAAAATAGAACAGTATGGATATACTGTGGATACTTTATATTATTTATTAGCCATGAAAACTGAAGTTAATATTTTTAAAGGTTTTTTACATGTTTAAAAATTCTCTCAATCCTACTACTTATATATGTAATATCATATTGTTTTCTCTTCAAACAATTTATATGGCCACAAACTGTTTTATAATTTAACCAATAATTTACCTTGGTTTACTTATGTTTCAATATTGTTTCATTTTAGTTTCTCACAGTATAAGTTGAATTAAACTGTGATAAACAAACTTATGAATAAGTTTTATTATATTTCTTATTTTTGAAAACAAATCCTGACAGGTGAAATATCTATTCATGGTACTTAAAAAGTTTATTAAATTTGCTTTTCAGACCCATAATTGGCACTCTATCAAAGTTGTGTGATAGTATCTTTCTGTGGACTAGCGTCATATCAAACATGCTTTGTGTCTTACTATTTGTTTGTTTCTGTGGTGGAGATAAGATGTTCCAATATTGGCTTGAAAGGATTCCCCCCCGCCCCCTTACCATTTGTGTTTCAAATTAGCGTTGGCATCCTTCTGGATGTAGTTCAAGCTGTTAGTGCTGATCTGCTTTCATCTTGCCACTATTTCTCCTGACTATTCTTTCCTACTTATATTTTCTTCCTGTCTGAAGGCATGGCACATGTTGCTCTAGTAGTTTTGCTGTCCTTCCCAATGCTTTGCGTTGAGACTTTATTCATTTGAATCCTAGCATAAGATGCATGGTTTCATTCTTTCTCTTCTTATTGATTTTTCTACCCCTTTGATTTTCTCTTTCTAAAAAATTTTATTGTGTCTATTCATTACATGCAGTACTGTGATGTAAATAAGGAAATTTTCATCTAAGTATGGAATATAAGTTTAGCATGTTCTTCCATAGTTCCCTTCTCATATTTTGCGATCATTCTACTTTTGATTCCTTAGATGGTTTCACTCCTTGCATGTCACATTTACGTATGTGATTTTATGTAGATCACATCGAAAATCCAAGAACCACCAGTGAGAGCAAACAGATGTTATTCGTCTTCCTGAGACTGGCTCCAATCACTAAAATATGCTTATCTTCATTCCTATCTGTTTTCCTACAAATGGCATACCTTGATTCTTTATGGTGAAAGAAAATTCCATTGTTCTTTCTACTACATTTTCTTTATCCCTTCCTCTGTTGATAAACAGAAAGGTTGGCACTATAATTTAGTGATTGTGAATGGTGCTGCAGTGAACACTGATGTGCAGGTATTTCTATGGTACAGTGACAGAGGTCTTTGGGTAATCAGGATTAGAATTGCTGTGTCATAGAGTAGATCTATTTTTAGTTTTAGTTTTTTTGTTGTTGTTGTTGAATAATGTTCATACTGATTTTTATAGTTTCTGGACTAGATTGTTCCATCAGCAGTTTCCTTATATAAGATTTCTTTTTGTCCATGTCTTTGCCAGCATTTGTTGTTATTTGTGTTCTTAAAGATTTATTTTTAATATATATGTATTGAAAGTGTGTGTGTGTGTGTGTGTGTGTGTGTGTGTGTGTGTGTGTGCGTGCGCGCTCCCGGCCATCCATGTGGGTATGTTCATGTGAAGCAGTGTCTGTAGAGGCCAAGACTTCATGTCCCCTGGAGTTGAAGTGCAGATGGCTGTGAGCTGCTGGCCATGGGTGTTGCAAACCCTTGTCCTCTTCAAAGAGCAGCGCACGCTTCAACCACTGATCAATCTCTTTAGCCCATTGTTTGTGTTCTTAATGATTGCTGTTCTCTAATAGGAGAGGTGGGATCTCCCTGTGGTTTCAATGTACATTTTTCTATTGGCTAGTGAGGTTAAAGGGTGTTTATGCTTGTTGTTCATTTTAGTTCATCTTTTGAGAACTGCACATTTTATTTGTCATTTATTGACTGGGTTATTTGATTTCTTGCTGAGGCTCTGAGTTCTTTTTATACTCTTTTTATACCCTAACCCTCTGTCAAGTGTATAGATAGCAAAGATTTTCATCCATCCTGCAGGCTGTCCTTCATTCAGTTAACTCTTTCTTTTACTGAGCAGAAGATACTCAATTGTCTGAGTACCATTTGCTGGTTGTTGGCATTATTTGTTGAGTGACTAGTGTCCCACTCAGAGGTCTTTATCTATGCCTATATCTTGCAGGGTTTTCCTATTTTTTCCTCTGAACTGTGTCAAAGTTTCATGTCTTACATTAAGGGCATTGTTCTATTTAGAGTTTGATTTTCTATTTGATTTTTGTGGAGTGAAAGATAAGAATCTCATTGTTGTATGTGTGAATATCCAGTTTTCTGAGCACAATTTGTAAAGGAAGTTATTTAGCCTTCATTGTGTATTTTTGGCACTTTTGTCAAATATTAGGTCATTGTGTCTGTTTCTGTGCCAGTGGTGTGCTGTTTTTGTTACCGTGGCTCTGTAGTGTAACCTGGAAGTAGGTCTTCTGATACTTTCAGCACTATTTGTTTTGCTCAGGTTTTGCTTTGACTATCTGTCTTTTGTGCTTTCATATGATTTGTAAAGTTTTATTTTTCTATTCCTATGAAGAATGGCATTGAGAGACTATAGAGAGTTGGTAAAATGGCAAAAAGAACATAATTCTTTTGCAGAGGACCAGAACTTGGGTCCCAGCATCCATATTAGGCTAGTGTTCACAATCACCTGTAACTCCAGGTCCAGGGAATCTGATACTCTCTTCTGGACTCCATGGGAATCTGTATTCGCATGTACGCAGACACATACATAACACATAATTGATAGATAAATATAAGTCTTAAAATACTAAACTTACAAGGAATGACATTGAAATTTTGATAGGAATAACATTGACTATGGTGGACTGCTTTTGGTAATGTAGCCATTTTGACAATAGTGATGCCCCCAGTCCACGATCATAGGGGGCATTCCATTCTCTACTTCCTCAATTTCCTTCTTCATTGTTCTTATTGTTGTCATTATAGAAGTCTTTTATTTCATTTCTTCATTAGATCTCTCTCTCTTTCGTCTTCTTCCTCTTCTTCTTCTTCCTCCTCCTCTCCCTCCTCTTCCTCTTCTTCCTCTTCCTCCTCTTTTTCCTCCTCTGCCTCTTCTTCCTTTTTCTTCCTCTTTCTTTTCCTCTTCTTTCTTCTTCCTCTTCTTACTTTTTCTTCCTCCTCTTCCTCCTCTTCTTCTTCCTCCTCTTCCTCCTCCTCTTCTTCTTCACTCTGAATAAATTACTTTCCTGATTTCCTTCTCAGCATGCTCCCAGTTTATAGAAAAGCTGCTTATTTTTGTATATTAATTTTATGCCACTTTATCAGATCTGTGAGTTTTCTGGTAGGGTCTTCAGGATCTTTTATATATGATATTATATCTGCAAATAAAGATACTTTTATCTTCTTACTTAACTATTTTACTCTCTTTTATTTCCTTGTTTTGTTGCTCTACCCAAGTTTTCAAGCATGATACTAAGTAAGTGTGGAAAAAGTGGACACCCTGTCGTGTTCCTGATTTTAATGGAAATGCCCTCAGGTTTTCCGCTTCTAGCGTAACATTGGCTATAGGCTTGTCATATACAGCTTTTTATCATGTTTGCGTTTTCCCTGTGGTTCTTATATCTTCAGGACTTTTGTCATAAAGGAATGGTGGATTCTGTCAAAACATTTGCCTGTATCTATTGAGATAATGCTGTGATTTCTGTTCTGGAGTCCACTTATGTGTTGTTATTTATTTGTATATGTTGAAGCATTTTGTGTCTATGGTATGAAACCAACTTGCAATATGTTTTAGTTGGATTTGCCAGCATTTAATTGAGAATTTTTGCATGTATATGTTCACTAGGAGACAAAGGAAATTTGCCAGGAGATCTATACCTTTTTTTGTGTTATGTCTTTGTTTTTGGTATTAATAATACTGGTGTTATATTTTGGGGGACTCACATCCTTTAATGCTAGCACTCACAAGGCAGAAGCAGGCTGATCTCTATGAAAAAAGTTTGTATTAGTTACTTGTCTTGTTAATGTGACAAAACCTGGCAAAGATGATTTTAGGAAGGGAGGAGGTTTATTTATTTTGGCTCATGGGGTTTGAGACTACAGTCCATTGCGGCAGAGAAGTCAGGGCAGCAGGAGATTGAAGTGGCTGATCACATTGCATCTGTAGTCAGAAACAGAGAGCAATGAATGCTGGGGCTCGTTTTGCTTTCTCCTTCTTATTCAGACCTAAACCTTCATGGAATGATGATGTTGCCCACACTTAGTGAGTCCTCTCACCTCAGTGAACCTAATCTAGAATCCTTTACAGACTTGTCTAGAGGCTTTTCTCCTTGGTTATTCTAGAGTCTGTTGGATTATCAATGATTACCATCACAAAGTTAAGACTAGTGATTAATGTTGAGTTAATAAAAACACTAAGGAAGGAAAGGTGTATGATAAGAAGGAACAGTAGAGACAGGGATGGGCAATGAGGGAGTTCTTGCTCAAGTTGAATGAAACAGAGGGAAAGAAGTGGAATCAAAGTGGAATCAAATAACCTCTAGCACTTTTATCTCTCAGGATATGGTGAACCTGCAATCAGGGCCAGCTTATATTCTTTGGGAAGGCCTATCTGAAGGAAATAATAAAGAGAAAGAGAAGAGAAGGGAAGGGAAGAGAAGGGAGAGAAGGGGCGAGAGGAGGAAGGAGGGAGGAGGTAGTGGGATGAGAACAGCATTGACAAAGCTGGGCTGCTAACTTGACCTCAGGCCTTAACACAGAGAGACACAGAGAGAGCTGAGTGGGGTATAGAGTCTTAATGCAGTCTCTTGCCTGTTTACTGTTTACCTAGCTCTTTCTTGTTCCTGACTCCTAGATACTTGTCACACCCTTGAGTGGTCCTATAGAATCAGGTTTGTAGAGTGAGCAATACTTTGTGGGTTGGGTCATAGATACTGGTTACAGCTCTGGGTCATCCTTCATGGGTATGGTTGTAAATATTGACCACACTTCTGGGTAATTCTTCACAGCACATACTGTGCTTGGAACCTGAGTTTCTGTTCCTTTGCGAGTTCTGACTCTAACCTGGTTTCTACCAGTTGGAGCAGTACATGGTTCTGTTGTAAAGTTTCTAAGGTCTACAGGTAACTCTGTCGACCATGTCTTGGTATTTGGTCTTATGATACTTCTTGGAGTATGGTTGACTGAGAGTCTGGGTTTACCAAGATGCCAACTCAAGATGGGTCCTTTCCATCATGGCCTCTTGTCTATACTCTGATAGGGGGTTGAGAGATGAGGATTTCCATACTTCTACCTTTACTTCTATTTTCTCCCTCCATCCCATCCTCTTTGTTTTCCCCCTTAAACTATATGTAATTGTATTAGTCGGAGTTCTTTAAGGAACAAAAACCAATAGAAATACATAATCAAGCAGGGAGGCAGTGGCGCGTGCCTTTAATCCCAGCACTCAGAAGGCAGAGGCTGGCAGATCTCTGTGAGTTCAAGGCCAGGCTGGTCTACAGAGTGAGTTCTAGGACAGCTGGAGTCACAACAGAGAAACCCTGTCTGGAATAAAGGGAAGGAAGGAAGGAAGGAAGGAAGGAAGGAAGGAAGGAAGGAAGAAAGGAAGGAAGGAAGGAAGGAAGGAAGGAAGGAAAGAAAGGCATGCATATTAAAAGGTAATTTATTAGATTGGTTTTCATAATAAAGTCTGAGTAGTCCCATGATGACTGTTGTCATACTGGAGAGGCTGAAAAGCCATAGATGGTCAGTCTACTAGGGAGTGTACCTCAGCAGTGTCAATCTGGTGCTGAAGATATAGAGTATTTCTCAATAGCTACTGCTCTTCAGTACACATCGGAAGGCATAAGAGGCTGGCTTCTGATGTTCTTGAAGGATAGTAACAGCAGTGACCAATAGTAACAGAGTGGCCAGACTCAAGAATTGGGTGGAGGAATGGGGTGGATGAACTCTAGAACAGAGTGGATGGGCTCCGGAATGGAGTGGATGGACTCTAGAATGGGATGTATGGTATCTAGAAATGGGTGGCTTCAGAATGGAGTGGATGACTCACCAGTGAGGTGCAAAGGCAGTCAGACTAAAAGCAAAAGGTCTCCCCTCAGATCTCCTTATATATGTGTTAGTGTCACCCATGTTTAGGGCGTTATTTTCCCACTTTAGTTAATCTAGTCAAAAAAAAAAAAAAAAAAAACCCTCACGACTTGGAGACAGACTTGGAGACAAGTCACCAGCCTAGAAAGTACTTTTAAACACCCTTGCCTTAGTCGCTTAAACCCTCATGTTTCTTCATATGGCTTATTAAGACATGATCTGGTCTTACCCAGATACCAGTTTTTATCTTTATTTTTGAAAAGGATGGATCGAATACTACAAAGCCAATTTGGGAATCAATGTAGATTCTTATTCTTACAATAAACAGAAATACCACCAAGTAATGTTTGCTTCGTGTTATTAGTGTTATAAAATATTACTATTATTGTGATATTGAAGATCACATCCAGGCCCACGAGCACGTGAAGCAAGTGCTGTGCCACTGAGCTGTATCTCTAGCCTTTAATTCTTTAATGCTTCTTCTTGAGCCTATAGTGTTATACAAATGTGACCTAACAGAGCAGTGGCTCTCGGCCTTCCTGACACTGCGACCCTGTAATGCAGTGCTCCATGCTGTGGGGACCCCAACCATAGAATTATTTTCATTGCCACTTCATAACTGTAATTTTGCTACTGTTATGAACTGTAAGGTAGACATCTGATATACAGATGGTTTTGGGTGGCCCCTGCGAAAGAGTCATTCAACCCTTAAAGGGGTCATGAACCATAGGTCAGGAACTACTGTACTAGAGTATATATGAATTTGGTTTAAGTCATGTAGAATTTTCTTCATTTTTATTTGTAATATTTTGAGGCAGGTTATCCTTAGGTAGCTCTGGCTGGTCTTGAACTTACTATGTACCACAGGAAATATTTGAACTCAGGGAGATTATCCTGCTTCAGCTTGACAGGTGCTAGTATTACAGATGTGCACAACCACAGCCATTCCCAATTTAGACTTTAGTTCTTGATATAAAATTGTTAAGCTGATCACAGGCTAGTATTGGCCAAGTCAAGCTACACACTGAGAGCAGCCTTCTGCCTCCAAAATACCATGGTGAAGCCCGCCATCCACGTTCCTGCCACACAAGCTTGACTTAATTTTCTTTCTTTCTTTTATGAGGGCACAGGGTAGAGGATGGAACAAGGAAATAATGGGAAGAGGGTGTTATTGAGATACTTTGTATGAAACTCAGATTATTAGTAAAAGTATTATAATAAAAGAAAGCTAAAAATAATTCATGTCTTAAAAGTACATATTCTGCATTTCCTTTTAAAAAATAATAAATTAGAGAAATGATGAGAACTACCAGAAACAGAAATCATACACTGTATAAGAAATAGAGATTTTTATAAATTAAAGTCCTTTCCCAAGCTTATAATACATATGTACCTCTCTTGTAACTGTGCTTTTGATTTTGAATACTTGTACTCAGATGTGACCATTAAGTACCTACCTAGTGGTTCTTTCTTCTCAGAGAAATACTTAGGTGTTCAATTGAATTTAGTTGTTATCATATTTTTTTTTACATTGTACATCTATATATTTACATATAATACTCATCTTATGTGCCTGACTCTTTTGTAAAGAATTAAGAAGATAGACATTTATGTGATACAACTTTTCAAAATGGTTTTATTATCCTCTTTCCTTAGTCAGAACTTAAACAAAACAAAACAAAACAAAAAATCCCCACTGATTACTAAATCTGTGAAAGTATTTTATAAAAATTGGAAAACAAAGTTGGACTGTTTTTACATTTTGCTTAGTTCTAGTGATACTAAACAATACTACTGCTTTGCACTTAATGGTGGATTTCATTTTCCTTCACTAAATTGTGTGATTACACTATTAATTATAGAATGTGGTTTGTGTTGGGTATGCATTATACCCATAGAATAAGAAGCCTAATAGTTATTATTATTTTTTAATTTTTAAAAGATTTTATTTTATACTTTTAACTATATGTATATCTGTGTGTCAGTGTGTGGAAATTTGCATATGAGTGCAGTGTCTTCAGAGACCAGGAGAGGGCGCTGGATCTTCTGGAGCTGGGTTGCAGTAGTTGTGAGCTGCCCAACATGGGTGCTGGGAAATGAATTTGGGTCCTTTACAAGAGCAGCAAGTGATCCTCACTGCTGAGCCATCTTTCCAGCCCCTAATGGCTATCCTTTTTCACTTGAGAAATTTACTTCATCTTTAAAATTACTGCAAGTAGCAATATGGAAATATTATTAAAGGGTATTTCCTTTATTTCTATTATAGGGTCAACAGATTTCATTAGCACCAATCCAAAAGCTTGAAGAAGCTCTCTATGAATACCAGCCCCTGCAAATAGAGACCTGTGGACCACAAGTTCCCGAGCTAGAGATGCTGGGAAGGCTTGGGTAAGCAGCAAAAGCTCTTTCCGCAGCAAGGAGCCGATGTCTAGGGCTTTGTTGTTGCAGTTTTTATTTAATTGATATTTTAACATTCTTAAGTTTTTACTTTATAGAACTTAATCCCATTTCTTAAAAGTAAGTCATGCTTAACACCAAATTAAGTTTTATATAATATATTGACTTTTCAGTGTATTTGCCAGGTTCTTGAAATTAGGTCTGGAATGCAGCAGTTCTGTATTTCAAGTGGGTTTAGCTTACTGCTTGTTTCTTTGAATTGGGGGTTACCTTAGTAAATGATAGGCCAGTAAGAATATGAATCCAGTATCTTCCCATTAAAAAATGGTAGATTTAGTCACTGTCTTCTATCTGTGTTGAAAACTATGTTTACGAGAACCGAGCCATGAAACATTTTGTGTAATGTAGGACTGGACAGTGGCTCAGCAGTCACAGCGTATGCTCCCTTTTGGGAAATGAACTTGAGAGCATGACTTTTGTGAATAATGGAGATAGGGTCCCATGGGAGCAAGCATACATGCGTGGAAAGTCCAGATATAGATGATGCTGGATGGAGAAAATCATGTTTTGGTCTGGTTTTTCATTGTAAACTATTGAATAGAAGGCTGATCCAAAAACTGTGTTTCTTAACAAAAGAAAATAATATGAAAATAAAATAATGTATACAACGTGGCCAAGTAATTAAATCAAAGACTCCAGCAGCAGAGACAAGAAATAGGAAACACACAATAAAACCTCTGTGTGTCCTTAAATTAAAACCAACACCTTAAAGATGACACATGGTATTCTACATTTGCTTATTGCTTAGACCTAAAGTAGAAATGGTATATTTTTTAATTATCCAATATTGGGTAGGTCTTAAGGATAGATAAAATTTAGTTCTGTGTTCTCTTAAAGTCCCACAATGTCAAAATCTAAAACTTCCCTTGAGGTAAAAAATTTAATAAATAATTGTCTTATTTGCAAAGGCATGGTGAGATAAGATATGCATGCATTTTGGAGGGAGTATGTTTGTGCCAAGAACTATCATTTTAATCTTTCTTTAGAATCTTTAATGTCAGTAAAGATTAAGTATTTAATCCTCTGTTAAAGAGTTTTACATTTTCTAATAAATTTGTTATAAAAGCTACATTATGAGATCACAGAAAATATTATGAACAACAGCAGTGTATTGTTGAGTTTATTACATGGAAAATTAAAATGTTTTGGGTTAAAAAGTTTTTACTTACTTGAGAGAGAGAAAGAGAGAATACCGTGTACCAAGGTGCCCATGTGGAGGTCAGGGGAAGTCAATTCTCTTTTCCAGCACATGGGTTTGAACGCAGGTGGTCAGCCTTGGCACAGGCACCTTCATCCTTGGAGCCATCTCAGTGGCCTCAGAGCAGTAGTAACAGGATAGGAAGGGAAGAAAGATTGCTATTGTGACACCTGTACATTGTCACTGCAGTAGTGTGTTACAAAGCCAAGAAGAGCACCTAAGAAATAAAATAACAAAAGCAAAACTGGAATAATTAGCTATTCAGCTAACCAGAAAAACAACGAGTCCATAAAAGTTCTGATTAGGACAAGGTAGATGGCTCAGCAGTTAAAGAACTTGCTTCATGAGCATAAAGTCTAAAGTTAGAACTCCCAGATACCACGTAAATGCAAAGGGTGTGGTAACCCATTTGTGATTCCAGTCTCAGAAGGTAGAGATAAGGGGTCCCTGAGTAAGCTGACTAGTGGGGGTAGCCATATTGACAAGCTCTGGAATTGGTTGAGAGACCCTGCCTCATTGAATAAGGTGAAAGAGTGATAGTGGATGATTTTTATATCAACATTTAACATCCACATATATATGTGCCACATTTACACACACACACACACACACACACACACACACACACACACACACCTGCATATATGAAAATGGGAAAATTTTAAAAATGCATAATGAAAGAAAAGTAGGAAAAGTAAAATAAGAAATAAAAAAATTAGAAAATAGCCTGATTATAGATTTAATAATCTCAATGATATCAGGACTTAGATGTATGGGCTGGAGAGATAGTTCAGCTGTTAAGAGCACTTGTTGGGTTTCCAGCATCCACATTAGGTTGTGAGCCACCTATCTGTAGATCTGTTATCTACAGGCATTGTACACAAGTGGTACATGTACATTCAATCAAGTACATACACATAAAACTAATCTTGTTTTAAAAAGTTCAATGTAGCCGGATAGTGGCGATGCACGCCTATAATCCCAGCACTCGGGAGACAGAGGCAGGTGGATCTCTGTGAGTTTGAGGCCAGACTGGTCTACAGAGTGAGTTCTAGGACAGCCAGAAAAACAAAAACAATCAACCAAACAAATAATAAACCAAAACAAAACAAAATAGTTAAATGTAAGACTGGAGAGATGGCTTGATGGTTAAGGGCACACTCTGCTCTTCCTGAGGACCTGAATTCGATTCTTAGCACCCACATCAGACAGCCTACAACTGCCAATCTGTAACCCCAGCTCCTTCTGAATTTTGTGGGCACTTGCATTCATGTGCATATATCTCCACACACATACACATAATTAATAAAAATAAATCTTAAAAAATGTTAAATGTAAGTGTTGAAAACCAGACAGTAGATGTTTTTGTAGTGCTATAAATGCTGTAGATCTATAATACCTACTGGTGACCACTGGTCACTTTCTACTGAGTCCTTAAAATGGGCCTGCCTAGTGAACTAAAGAACTCAGTTTAAAACGTTATTGAATTTCATTAAATGTTAAAAGTTTGAGTTTGTTTGTTCTGTATTTTATTGTTTTAATTTTACAATGACCTCAGCTATTATCTCTTCACATATTTCTTCTTCCTTTTCTCTTGTTTTTATCAACACATCTGATTTCATATGTGAAACACTTTAAATGATCCCTTTTTAGGGTGAGGTAACAGACATGTACAATAAGCTATCTAACACATATTAGAGGACGATGTCACATTTTTAATGTCATTAAGTAGCGTCATATTGTTATGCAACCAACCTTATGTCTAGAACCTTTCATTTTGCAAAACTGAAACTGTATTAAACATGACACTCTCATCCTCCTTTCGCAGTGCCTTTTTGTCTCTAAGATCTGACTTTTCTAAGTACCTCATAAAATGGAATCACGTAGAATCTGTCTTTAGTGAAGTGTGTAACAGGCCCTTTTAGGTTAAATAATTGCATGTTGTATGTATATACCACATTTGTTTACCCATTCATGTCTCTGTGGACGTTTGATTTGTGTATATACCTTGGTTACTATGAATAGTGTTGCTCTGAACTTGGATATTCAAATGAAGTTCATAAATAGGGGCCCTGCTTTTATTGCTTCAGATATATATCCAAAGTAAGGGTTGTTTGATAGTTCTGTTTTAATTTTTGTATGAGGAGCCTCCACAATGTTTTCCCTAATTAGGAGTAAAGCACCAGTGCTCTATTTTTCCGTATTCCTCAGTGCTCTTTTGTTTAAGGAGTACCTGTATCAATGCCTGTAGACAGGCACTAGCTATAGTTGCAGGGGATGTTTCCCGTGTGATTAGTGCTGCTGAATATCTTTTTAAGTGTTCACCAGCCATTTATATATCTTCTTTCAAAAAACATTTTATTATTTATTATTGTGTGTGTGTATACAGATGTGTATGTGTGCCTGCACATGCAGGTCAGAGGACAACTTCCAGAAGTTGGTTCTGTCTTTTCATCTTGTGTGTCCCTGGGATTAAGCCCAGATTGTCAGGCTTGGAGGCAACTGAATCATGTGGCCGGCCCACATACTTTACATTTATTTTACTAAGTGCATTTGTGCATGTGTTACTGTACTTGCAGAGTTTTGGAACATTTTAATAGCAAATGTTATTTTGTATTTCTAGATAGTTGTTTAAAGTAGTATCTAGGAAAGGCTGAATCTCAGTTCTTAAACTTGTTTTAAATGGATTAGTTCAGGTTTCTCTTGATGAAATAGTTGGTAGCAAGTTAGAATGCCTTAAAGCACTATCACTTAACATGAGACTCTGTATTTAACAGCTTCATTAAAGTGTAGTTTACAAAAACTTGCTTTTGCATATGCTTCCATGAGTTTTGACAAATGCATATCATGCATAGCCACTAACATAACCATGACAGTGACTGTATCATCTGCTGTCACTGTGATTATGATTTTTCCTAGAAAAAAAGAATTTTAAGACACTTAGCAGTTGCTTACATTCTAAAGTCTTCAAGGGAGACTATCTCTTGAAAGTAAGATATGACTTGCTCAACAACGACAAGGTTTAAGTTTACTTTTTATGCTGATCATTTAAGTTAATATAGTAATTTCATAAAGTCCTCGGGAGCATCAAAGAATAAAATAATATAGGCAAACACAAAAATAAATGTAATTACAGTGTGTGTGTGTATTAACATAATTTATATTATTATACTCAGTTGTAATTATTGAAATATTTTAAAGCGAACTTGGATTTTCTCTCTCTTTCTCTCTCTCTCTCTCTCTCTCTCTCTCTCTCTCTCTCTCTCTCTCTCACACACACACACACACACACACATCTGTTTTTGTTGGTATTGGAATTAGAAGGCAACTCACAAATCAACATGAACCTTTGTGCCTTAGCTCCCAGTCTGGCTGTAGTCTGGTACGTTTTCTGTCTCTTTTTTATGCAATCATGGAAAAATATGTTTCTGCTTGAAGCAGTTGTCAAACAAGCGTCTTTCATCCGCAGTCAACGCGGGACGGCTGACTGGAGCTGTTTAGTCTAGAGCAAACGCTCACGAGATTGCAGGGTCACTGAGGAAATGTAATTATGCAGTCTGCTCCAGAATCATATTTTTGTAGTTAAGACTTTAACAATATTAAATCATAATGCTAATTAAAAATATGTAATGAGATATATTCTAAAATTAATCTCAGAAAAGCAGCTCCAAATATAATAAATTATCACAGTGAAATACAGCTTTTTGTTTTTTTGTTTTTTAAATAGGACTCCAAAAGAGCAAGTTCAGTCTACTGTTGGAATTTGGTTATTTTTTCTTCCCAAATCATTGTAAAATTTGTTAGACCCTGTAGACACTATGTAAGATTATTTCCATTGGAAAATGAAACTTTTTAGTATTTTCAAGTTCTTTTGAGAAACAGTGTAATTTTTAGCAGTAACTTTGTTATTCATTTGCGTATCACCCAGCAGGTATTTATGATGTTTTTACTATGGGACAGTTACTCTTTTGGGGTGCCAAGAAAATGCCAGTGAACAGAACAGAAGAAAATATCTTAATATTCTAGCCTAAAGCAAACAATAAAAATACATTATCAAATCTGTTAGTGGATGGCTTAGTCAGAGTTCTCTAGAACCAAATAGAATAGAGTGATAATGCATTGGGATGTGTATGATGTGAGATCTGTCTTGGAAACTGGCAATTGGCTCATATGCTGGTGGAGAATCATAAGCTGTCTGTAAGCAGGAGAACAAGAGAGCCGGTGGTAGAATTGAGTCTCCAGAACTGAGAGCAATGGCAGTTGATGATGTGATTCTTGGTGTGACCCTGAAAGCGTGAGAATGAGGTGTGTGGTGGTGCAGGTAGTATAGGGGATTTCTAGTCCTGTATCTCGAGACTTGATGGAGTTCTGATGTCTGAAATCAGAAGGTGAATGTCTAAGCTCCATCATAGAATGAACTTACCCTATTGCCTTTTCTTTTCTGTTTTTCTTCTTCCTAGTTTGGCCCTGAGTTGAGCTAGATATTGGGTAAGGGTGAATCTTCTCTATTCAGACTGCTAATTCAAATGCTTATTTCTTCTGGGATACTCCTGCAGAGTTTTTATCTATCTATCTATCTATCTATCTATCTATCTATCTATCTATTTATTTACTTTTTGTTTTTTTTTTTAAGAGAGCATGCTTTTGAAAGGAAAATCATCAATAAAATGGTAAAATGTCTACCATATGACCACCACGGCTTACTTTTTATTCTAAATCTTTCAGAGTAGGAGAAGATTCTGTTTCTGTATTACCTTGTATTTCCTTGATACTATTTTAGATAACATTTCAATGCCTATTACCATTCTTGGTTTCTGCATCCCTAAACATAATCTTTCTCTCCTGGTCTCTGCCTCCTTCTGTCTCCTCACACATTCATCTTTGGACAGGTTCTCAATATGTATTCCAGGCTGACCTCAAACTCACGATGCTTCTACCTCTGCCTCCTGAATGCTCCTGTTACAGACATGGACCACCACATCTAGCTTTTACTTCTGTCCCTCTGACGCTCTAGAACGTTGCTATGGAACTGCAGTTCTTCCTTAGGAAGGCTTAGTTATAAAGTTAAGGTGTTAAGGATTGGTAGTAACTCTGTCCTTTCGTTGACTCTGAAAGTTATTTTTGTTTATTACACATAATTTCCTCAATCTCATTCTAAGCTTCAACTTATACAGTATTAAGGTATTTTTAAATGATATATAGAATTTTTTATCATTAATGCTTTTACTTTGTAGATAATATCTACTTTTGTTGTTGATTTTGTTTTTTTGAGACAAGTTATCATGTAATCCAGACTGGTCTCCAACTCTCCATGTAGCCAAGGATAACCCTGAACTTGTTGATCTTCCTGATTTCACCTTCCAAGTGTTAAAATTACAGACTTGAGCCACCGTATTACTTTATGTTTTGGGGATCAAACTCAGAGTGTTATGCATGCTAGTCAAGCACTCTGCCAACTGGACACATACCCTCAACTTGAATCCATTATTGAGAGGGAATAAAGTAGAAAGTAAACTACTGAAGGACATTATACTTATTTAGTATAATCTGTGAAACTTGTTTTAGTTGTGTGTACGTGTGTGCATGCCATACCCACTTACAGTGGATTTTCATGTAAAATAAATTGCTAGTTGTGGTATGAACAACTGAGAAGTGCAGATTTAAACAAGAAGCACAAAGCAAAGTTTACTGCATGATTGTTTTTAGTTCTAGAGATCTTCAGATGTCTGAAGAAGACTACATATGAGCACAGGTGAACCAAGCCTCAGGCAAACAGAGAAGACCTGAGCTTTTCCACTTTCATAAAGTAAACATTATAGTACTCCATGGGATCCCCATTATCCATACCATATGTGTCCAATGAACCCCCTTTTTAAAAAGAACTTTTATAAATATGTAAATAGTTAAAATCCATTTTATCAGATAAATTAACAGGGATTTAAATAGCACATCCAGATTGTTGTTCCTTATGTTATTGGTTTTGTGTGTATAACCAGAATTGCCAATGCCCTTTGACTCCAGCAAAAACCAATTGATAGTCACACATGAACATGAACATTTCATTCTGTATGGGCCAAGAACAGATTTCAAGAACATCTCTAATGATTTTGAGGTTTTTATTACATCTGGTCATTTTTGCATTTCTGTGTCAGGATGTGATAAAGAGCAGAATTCCAAATATATAAGTAATAATGTCTACCTTTTACTATTTTCTTTTAGTTTTTTTGTGACATCAAAATTTCTACTTTGTAAAATAAAAATGGCTTTTAAAATGCCTCAAGATATGACTGCCATCACTTGTTCTATAATTTTAGGAGACTAATTTTTAGGGTTATAAACATGAGTTAAAAGGATAAATCCAATGTGTTCATTCTTATATGATTTTCTTCATTCCAGAAGTCTGTATGTGTATATACCATTTCCTAAAGCATCTGAAACCAGTATCAAGTTCGTTACGGTAACCCAGTATCATAAAAAGTGAAAAAATGTTGATGTGTATTCCTTTAACAGAGTGGATTGATACTTTTCTATCCCTTAATTATTGTGTAATAGAATCCATCCTGTTTAATGACCACTTAGACCATAGACTATGCAGAGTATAGACAGCTGAATGGGGTGTTGTTTCCTTTATGGTCTAAATGAAAAATAGACCCCACTTGTAGCATATTATTAGCATGTAGGGTCTGTTTACGGATGAGGGAAATGCTCTGAAATTGAATTGTTATGGTTGCACAGTTTATAAATTTACCAAAAATCGTTGAATTACACACTTAAAAATGTATTTGCACACAAGAGGCAGAGGCAGGTGGATTTCTGTGAGCTCTAGTCCAGCCTGGTCTATGTAGCAATTTCTAGGCCAGCCAAGACTACATAGTGAGACCCTGTCTCAATACATCCCCACTCCTGGTGTTAGTGGGCTAGAGATCTGGCCTAGTGAGTAAAATAAGCTACACAAGCATGAGGACCTTAATTTTCATCCCCGGTGCCCATGCCAAAAGCTGAGCATGGCAGTGTGCATCTGTAATCCCAGTGCTAGGGTAGAGGGTAGAGACAGGTAGATCTTGGGGGGCACTGGGCAGTCAGTCTAGCCAAGCAGTGAATTTGTTTTGTTTTGGGGGATGATTTTTTTTTTCTTGGTTTGGAGGTTTTTGTTGTATTCGGTTCTGGTTTGTTTTTTGAGAAAGAACTTAAAGTTGGGTGGGTAGAAAGAGGGAGAAAATCTGGACGAACTTGGGAGGGGAGTAATATGGTCAAAATATATTTAAATTTAAAATTTGTTTTAAATAATAAAAATATAATAAATAGAAGGCATATTTGAGAAATAATTCAACAGTACAGAATCCAAGCTAACACGCTCCTTTTGTGTGTCAAGAAATGCTGTAATCACTTAATAGTTATTAAACATCAGAACTGCTCTAAGAGGGGTGGGGACTCACTTTGTAGCCACAGAAGCTAGACATATATTTCTGGTATCTTTTTATAAAACAAAATGGGTTTTGTTTTTATATAGCTTTGTGGTTTGAAGTGTTAAGCAGTAATGATACTTGATATATAGCAATACTTAGTATCATATAAATAGCTTGGAAAAACAAACAATTGAATGAATAAAATGGTGTGTGTGTGTGTGTGTGTGTGTGTGTATATATGGATATATATACACATCTGTCTATCATCTATCTGCTATCTCTCATCTATTTATCTATCTACAGCGTGAACTCATATCTAAATTTTATCTGAATCTAAGCTTAAAGCTGTTATGATTTTATTATCACAGTGACCTAAAACAGTGTATTGTGACAGCAAAATACCAATGTTGTCTCTTCGTAAAGGTGTACACAATGGTGTGTTGAAATAAAGATTCCCCAATTTGGGAAAAACAAAAAATAAGGTGGAGAATGGTGGGGGAAGGCTCCCAATGTTGACCTCTGGTGTCTACACACATGTGCAGTTGAATGTATCCAGAATGTGTACAGACATGTGTGTATACAACACACATAGGCATACATTATTAGTAATTCACTGTATGTTTTAGCTTGAGAAGATTCACCTGGGTATATCTGAGTTCTTACTTACATGATTGTTTTTATCCTCATAACTGTATCTGAACGGATTCCCCTCACCTTTTTGTGTTTATGGTTTATCTAAAATAGTGAAATGCCTTCCTTCGTCATTTTTCTTCTTTCCATTATGAGCTCAGAACAAAATTCTGAATGAAGTGTATTTTCTGAGAGCTTAAATGAGACTTTGAAGGTAGGGTGCGTAAGTGTTTTTATACCCTTGCAGGGGCAGTAGTTTAGGTAATACTTTTTTTTAGGAATGGAGAATCTGTATAATTGCTATGATTTATTTAGCTGTTGTATCATCCTTCAAGTGATTTCATCATGCTTTGATCCTTACTGTTTTGCCATCTTGTTTTGTTTTGTTTTAGCGTTGTGGGAAATAATTGATATAATTTCTAAGCTAATAAAAACATTTCAACCTATATAAAAATAAGATCACTAAGACTCCATGATGCTTCTTTTATAAATGAAAAGATCCACTGGACCTACAAGCCAGCTTAAGACGGAATGGATTTCATTCTATTTGAAACAGCTCTGAGTAGCTTTATGTAACATGGTCTTAATCTTTACACACATGATTAAAGTGCAGGGTTCGGTGAGCGTAATATGCTTATTATCATGTCAAGGCAACACATGGATGTGTGGACTCCTGACGTTTCCTGCTGCCACTAGTGATCTTTCCTTCTCACCTCTCAGTTCCTCCCAGGACACCTACTAATATGCTTTCTGAATTAGACATTCATTTGCAGCTGTAAGCATTTTACATAAGTGAAGTAGTAGTAGATGAATTTGTTTTTGTCTGGCTTGTGTGGGTCAGTATAGTTTTCCTACTTTGACACTCATCCATGCTGTGGTATCTATCAACGATTCATTCGTTTTTACTGTAGAGTAACATCCCATGGTTGGTATATACCACAGTTTATCTACTCCAAATTTCTCTGTAGTTCTGGTCTTTTAATAAATATGGTAGGGATATTCATATGAGAATACACATACTTGCTTCTTGAAGTGAATACCTAGGAGTAGGAGTAGATTGTGTCATTTATAGGTATTCATTTAAGTTTTTAAGAAACTCACAGCTGTTTTCCAAAGGGGTTACATCATTTTATGTCCCTCCTCCCTTGTGGGCTCTCCGAGGTCCAGTTACCTCATTTGTCAGCACTTGATACGGTCAATCTTCTCAAATTCCAGCTTTTTAAATAAACGGGTGATGGTATTTTGTGTTAAAGTTTGTTTCCCTAATGATTGCCGACACTTAGAAGCTCTTCATGCGTTTTGCTGCTTTTCTTGTCATAGATGAAGTGTTTGCTCAGATCTTTTATTCATTTTGTTGGTGGGCGGTTTGTTTTCTTACTGAATCTAGAGAGCTGTTTTTATCCTGTTCTAGATTTAAGATGCCTGATGCGATTGACAAATATGTCTTCTCAGTCTGTGGCTTATCTTTCCAATTCCTAAGTGTCCTTTGGAAGAGTATAAATTTTAATTTGATTGAGTCCATTTTATCTCGTTTTATTTTTTTTTTTATGGCTTAGGTGAAATTTTTCCCTGAATCAAAGTCAAAATAATTTCTCACATGTTTTCTTTTAGATACTTTATTGTTGTCTTGGGTTTAACATCATTTAGGTTTGTGATCCCTTTGCAGCTCATTTTCTATGTGGTGAGAGTTACGCTCTGGTTTCTTTCAGTGACGAGGATATTGAGCAGTTTCGTACGATTTGTTGAAGACAGGCTTTTCTCCAGAGTATCACATCTGTGCCTTGAAAAGTCGGCTGACTGCACACATGTCTTTGCTGCAGTGCTTTGTTTGCTGATGATGTCAGAACTATGTTTTCTCGATTACTTTGGTTTTGTACTAACTCTGAATATGAACATCAGTCCTCTATTTTTAAAAGGAGTTTGTTTTTTACATTTTGCTATTTTTTAGCTTTTCCATATATTCATGCAAATTTTAGGGTCAGCATCTACATTACTTCAAAAGTCTGCAAGACTTTAAAAACAAGCCGGGTGGTGGTGGTGCATGCCTTTAATCCTAGCACTCAGGAGGCAGAGGCAGGCGGATCTACAGAGTGAATTCCAAGACAGCCAGGGTCACAACAGAGAAACCCTGCCTCGAAAAGCAACCAACCAACCAAACAGACAAACAAACAAAAAACCAAACACACACAAAAAAAGAGAGAGGGATAGAATTAAAAAACAATACAACAACAAACAAACACAGGTGTTTTACAGGTGTGGTGACTCATGCCTGTCACCCCAGGAGGCAGAAACAGAAGAAATTAGTGCTTAATGAAGTGGAGGCCACCTTGGGCCAGAAAATGAGACCCTGTCTCTACCCACCTTCCCAAAGTGATTGTATTAGAGCAGCTTTGTATTTATAAAATGATTGGCAATATGGAGAGCATACACATAGCCTGTATCATTTCATATACATCGCCTACATCATTTCCCTACTAACAGCTAACATTGATATGGTATATTTGTTAGAATTAACCAGAACTGATTTATTTTTATTAGCTAAAGTTTCTACTGCCTTAGTTTTACCTAATATTTTTTTTCTGATCCAGGGTCCTTTCGAGGAACCAGTGATACATTTAATAACCATACTCATGTGCTTTCCTTGGCCTTGTCAGTGTTTCAGAGGTTAATTGTACCTGATGACCTGATGTATTTTATAGACTATCAGTTTATAAGCGTTTGTCTGCTTCTTTACCCTTTGTAATGAGATTAGAGTTATACATGTTCATGAGGCATACCATAGAGATCAGTACTATGTTCATCACATCAAGAATATCTATTGTTAGCTGGGTGTAGTGATCCATGCCTTTAATCTCAGCATTTGGGAGACAGAGGCAGGCAGATTTCTGTGAGTTTGAGGTCAGCCTGGTCTACGTAGTGAGTTGTAGGACAGCCAGGGCTACATAGTCAGAACCTGTCTCTAGGAAAACCAAAAAAAAAAGAATATCTATTGTCAGTGTGTCCTATTGCATTCGATGTCCACCCTGAACACTAGGCTGAGGAGGTGTTAGGCTTTTCTGCTGTAAAGTTACTCTTACCTCCTTCTCCCAAACGTCAGGAATGGGGAGTTATTCTCCGCTTTGCTGGTGGTCCGGTATATCACTTACTTGGAATTCTGCATGTGAAAGGTGTGTGTGTGCTCATGTCTCTGTGTGGAGGCCAGAGGTTGATGTGTCTTCCTCGTTGATCCTCCACCTTATTTTTTGAAGCAGAGTCTCTCCCCAGACCTGTAATTCACTGATTGAGCCCAACTGGCTTGCTCCAGCTATTGTCCTGTCCCTGACTCCCATGTGCTGAAGAAACAGATGTGTGCACCAGCTTTTAGAGAAGTGCTGGCAATCAAAACTCAGGTCTTTATGCTTGGGCAGCAAGCACTTTACCCACCAGCTACTTCCCCATCCCAAGCTTTACTTTTATTAGCTAGTTGATTAATTCACTTATTTAAATATTTTTGGCCATCAGATACTTGTATATATTTCTTTTACATTTTTGGTTACCATCAGTTTAGATTGTGGGCTCTAGTGACCATTGGCATTCCTTCATCATAGTGCTGTTTAATGAATTTTATCTTAGTTTATGAAGAGATAGAAAAACAAACAGAAGTTGCAATTGTATGAGGCTCAACACTATGAGTCTCTCTTTGAATTCTGTGTCTGTTAGTAGGTTAAATTGACAATAGCATGTATTCATTGATACTTCATTTCCTAGTTAAAAGATTGGGATCACAAACTGGGATTTAGTTGTTCATTTTTTGCTGTGTTTTGAAATATTCTGTCTTAAACACTTTCAAGTAGAGGTCAGCTTTTTAAGATTAGGAATGTAGAAATTGCATTTCCATTTAAAGAGACTAAAGAGAAAACTAGAAAACGAACCTGGAGATTGAGTTGGTGGGAAGTGATTAGATACGTGTCATTTGGTAATGCCTTTAACCTTTAAATGTGAAACACAGAGGTTCTTGATTAAAGTGCTCTATTAACTTATGTATATTGTGGTCTGATTTTCAACTTGGTCTGTTTCCTTTCTGCCTTTTTATTAGGTAAGATATAATTCATTTTTTAATTTCTGTAAATCCTTCTACCATGACTTTTCTAATTAAATGAAACACAAGAAACACTAATAAAAACAGAAACACTAGAAATTCTGAATTTTATACAAGCTATGGGAAATTTCACTAACATTTTTGGAAATAGATGAAAGGATAAATTTGAAAGAAGCAGTGAACATAATGTGTCAGGGTAAGTAAACTTTTTGTAGTTATCTTGCAATCTTAAGATGTTAAAATACATAAGTTCATTTTTTTCCTTCCCACTGAAGGGAATATTTAGTCATTATTGAAAAACTTTAAGATATAATAGGAGGAAAAATAATCTATGCTTTTAGTCCTGACTGTCTCCCTCTCCCCATATGAAATCATAAGCTATAAGTGGTTTCTGCCCTAGCTAACAGTCAGTTGCCCACAAACTCTGATTTTTTTCTTAGAACTTTATTAATTAAGCATTTTTTGCTTTCCTCCTGGTTTGGGGTTGGCATTGCCTTAGGCTGGGAAACCAGTGTCACCACTTCCCAAACGAGCAGCCCAAGAAACGAAAGCCGGGCATTTCTGCAGAGTCCTGAGTCCCCAAAGTAGTCACCATTCTGACTCACGGCAATGCTGCTTTTTTTTTTTTTTTCCAAGTTTTTCTACATAACTAGTTTTAAATGTAAAAACATAAATCCTAAAGAGTGGGAGTGGAGAACAGGGATGGTTTTCATTTGGAACAATTTCCTGTGAAATGTGGCTCTAAACAAGACCCATATTTACACAAGTGAATAGTTTTATTTAGAGTGGTATATTCAGCACAGTTTAAAATGATTTAATTCCACATTTTAGTTATTGGTATTTAACGTTTTCATGGCAAATGTGTCTAATAACAGTAGGTAGAGTTGGAAATATTTTTGAATAATTTTACGTTAGAAACACCAGCTAAATCAACTCTGTAGTAATACATGTCGGAAAAAATTAATTATTTTTGCTGCCACTGCAAAATCAATTGTGCAACTGTTCTTCTTAAACTGACTTTTACATTACTGAGTTCTAAACACAGCACTCCTGTAACTTGTCAGAAGCAGGTTTTGGTTAATAGATATTTTCAGTGATGTAATGGGAACTTTTGGCAGTGAGTCAGAATATAATGGACTGTGATTAATGTTTTAATAAGTACTTTTCTATTGCTCATGATGTAGAGGAGAAATGGTTTCCTGCTTAAATTGATAGAATAACAGGTGTGCATACAATATTTTTTTAAAAAATGGAATATTTTTCTTAGGTTAACAATATTTTAATGTGGTTCAATTCATTATCATAGGGTGTGTGTGTGTGTGTGTGTGTGTGTATACATTCACACACACACACACACACACACACACACACACACACATGTTCACACAGAAACCTAAAATCATCGTGGAAAAATAAACTTTCACAATTATAGATGCTCTAATTAGCGTTTTAACTTTGGACTGTTCTTATGATACTATAACTTTGGATCAGTATGTTTTGCTCTGAGTTCTTAATATAAAATATAAAGGAATAAAGGATCTGCTTTATTGGTTATCTGGTTTATATGGTTTAGGACATGAGTCATGTGCCACACTGAGAAAAACAATGAGTTAAAAAAAAACCCTTCTTAAGAGGTTTCCTCTTGAAGTCAGGAAGATTGATAGCCAAGTGAAGTAACGACCATGTTAGAATCTCCATCGGAAAAGGCACCAGTCTAACCTATAAACTCAATAAAGTTCAGAAATGTGAAAAGTTAAGCCCCATAGATTTTGCTGTTCTTGGAGTCCGAGTAAGTGAAGACAAGCTGGGAGAGACACTGGTGTGTCATACTTGAAGGCTCGCTTCACAGCTGGCTCTAAATTTTTTGTTTGTAATTTAATTTTGGCAATTTCTGCACAGTAGTTACTTGTCAAAAGTGAAGAGTCCTAGGGCTCAATAGATTCCTCTTTGGTGTAGAGCTACACTATGGCAGATCCCTTTTGCTTGATGTCTGTGTATAAAACTGGGCATTTGTTCAAATGTGTACTTTCTAGAAGAAAGGTCATGGTTTCATCAGAGTCTTAGAGGGATCCTGATTTTAAATTTTAAAAAGTCTAAAAAAGTTAGTTGGTCCTAAACTTTTGACTGTTTTAGAACCACTGAAAGCAGTTTGGTGGACTTCACTTTAAGGGATTTTGGTTTAGCCAGACTTGGGCGGGACCCTTGAAAGTATTTTCAACATGGTGTTGGTGTTGCTGATTAGGGACTGCTGTAAGTGTCACTTGTGCGGTTTTGGTAAATAGCTGTGTAGGATTCTATGTCTCTGTTTCCCTAAGAAATGTATGATGCTGACCTGGTTTCAGGTTTTCCTATTTTCAGGTGTGATTCTGTTTGATTAAAAAATGCTTGTGTTAGTGTTTGCCATCTTCTTGTTCTATCATTAAACATAATTATTCCATGTTTCAACTTATTTGTCCTGTTTTCTATTAGACATTTACTCCATCTCCTATTTGTTGCTTTTTAGATTTTATTTTTAAATTTAAAGATTTTGCTCATGTGTATATGTGTTCATGTGTGCATGTTCACATACGTGGGCACACGGGCATGTAGTTTAAAGTTGACATTGGGAGTCTTGCTAGAATGTTCTTCACCATATTTGTTGAGGTAGGGCTCTGATTTGACTCCGTGAATATGGCTAGTCAGCTTTTCCCTAGGGATATACATACTTCTGATCCCTGGAATTACAGGCAGGCCCTGTAATTCCCACCACCCAGAATGCAAATGTATTGGTGCTAGAGATATATACTCTGGTTCTTATGATTGCTGCTTGCGTGGAAGCAATTCAGCTGCTGAACCGTTTCCCTGGCCCTATTAGTTGCTTTTATAAATAGACTCTTGATAAATTTGTGTGCAGGTATTATCTTCCGTTTGTTCTACTGCTTGAAGTAAAGGTTCCTGCTGGAAGGATATATGTATAAGAAGCCTGACTCTTTACCTCTGACATTTGCACACTAATGAATATAATTATTTACTGTAAAAGTAAGAAATTTGAGAAATGAAACAGCAACGATAACAGAATCGTGTTTGAGAAGCCAAATGTTTCCCTTTAACTGTCCAGTAGTTTTGTTGCTGTTTGATTGTTTCAGATGTCTCGATGCAGCCCCGGCTGTCCTGGACTCACTGTGTAGACTAAGCTGGCTCCAGTCTCACAGAGCTCCTCCTGTCTGTGCCTCCTGAGTGCGGAGATTAAAAGGTGCACCGCCACACCTGGCAATAGGTTCCAGTAGTTTTAGTTTGTTTTTTTTTTTTTATGATGAAAATTTGTTAAGCAAATAGATTTTTGTAAATTAAAACCAGGTATTTTAGTCTTTGTAATCATAATCAAACTTCAAATAAATAGCAGTAATCTATTTTTATTTGTTTTGAGGTATTTACTGTAAACATTGCCATGTCGCATACACATGGAAGCTGAAGCTTGCCTCCCAGCTGATAGCACTAGTTGTGTGTTGCTATTAAAGAGTTATTCTGGGTTAGCGCTTGTTTTTGCTTAAATATAGCAAACTATGGTAGAGGTTAAGTTGAATATAATTTTCTTTTTATTTATACCTGTAGTAAGCAAAGCTAATAGAGATTGTTTCTGAATTTGAGAAAGAAATGAACTTTTATTAGCATATATTGATTGTATAAGTAATTCACATAACTTCATTTTACTTTTATAATGTATGCAAAATACTTTAATCCTGTACAACTCCCCATTACCCTACCTTGTCCCCTATTTCAAATCTAGACTTTGCATATGAGAGAAAACATGTGACACTCATCTCTTGAGTCAGGTTTATTTCATTTAACATGATGGTCTTCAGTCCCATACAATTTCTTGCAAGCGTGATTTCATTCTTCTTTATAGCTAAAGAAAACTCCATTTGCTTTATCCATTCATCTGTGCATAGACACTTAGGCCGATATAACTTTCCTGTAGTGAATAGTGGATGTGTAATTGTCTCTGTTACATGCTGGCATTGATTTCCTTCAGTATACGTCAAGGATTTGTATAGTTGGTAATCCATGCACTTTTGAAACAGTGACAAGAATATATTAACTCTTTAAGCTGTGCTGTAAAATCAACCAGAAGAAAAAAAAAATCTCTCTTCCAACCCAGCTGTCCACTACCATTGTTCACGGGCTCGAGCAATGGCTCTGGAAGTTAAAAGCACTTGATGCTCTTGCAGAAGACCTGGATTCTCTACCCGCCATTCAGATAGTGGCACACACCCACTTGTGACTCCAGTTCTTGGGGATCCAATGCCTTTTCTGGCCTCCTAGGGTGCTAAGTATACACATAGTATACATGCATATATTCAGGTACTCACACATATACATAAAAATAAAAATGAATGTTTTTAAATGATACTAAGGCATGCAGTGGTGGCACACCCCTTTAATACCAGCACTTGTGAGGCAGAGCCAGGCAGATCTCTGAGTTGAAAGCCAGCCTGGTCTACAGAGCGAATTCCAGGACAGCCAGGGCTACACAGAGAAACCCTGACTTGAAAAACCAAAAACAAACAGCTAGATAGATAGGATGGATGGATAGATAGATAGATAGATAGATAGATAAGTCAGTAGATAGTTGCTAAGACCATATAGAGGGAAAAATAATTTGAATGGGGTCTCCGAAATGTAGCCATTGACACTTTCCATTATTATTGGGGGATATTGGGTACAGCAAGGGAGGGTGAGTGAGTAAAAAAGCTGACAAACCAGGACTCAGACTGAAGCAGATGGTGGATCAAATTTTATCTGTTCTGTCACATGCCTATTTCTAGAATGTATAGCCCGAGACACAGTAGCTCCCATTCAAGTTGTAACTAGTGAAACGGTATGTGTATAATGTGGAAGTTATTTTAGTTTGCATACAAGTTCTGCTAGCAGATAAATGTGCTACATCATCAATTGATAGCAACAGAACTCAGAGATAGATAGATAGATAGATAGATTGCATACAAGTTCTGCTAGCAGATAAATGTGCTACATCATCAATTGATAGCAACAGAACTCAGAGATAGATAGATAGATAGATAGATAGATAGATAGATAGATAGATAGATAGACAGACAGACAGACAGACAGACAAAGCTTACTGCAGAGGAACATAGATCCTGTGCTTGCACAGCAAGGACATTACTAACTAGCTATCTCTGCAGCCCCCATGATTTTGTCTTTAACATAGTGAAAGTTTTGTTGAAGTCTGGCTCACTAATTTTTTTCCCCATTGATTTTGTTTTTGGTGTTACAACCAAGACACTTCTACCTAGCCAAAAGATATGATTTCTTATGTTTTCCGTGAAGGTTTAGAGTTCTAATTCTTAGTCTAAGCACCTTGAGAAGGCCGTGTCCACTTATTTCTTGTATATATTAAGATCATCCATGGTGCTCTGTTGTCCATACAGATGCCCAGCTGTCTGGTACAATTTACTGGCAGAATTCCCTTTCTCACTGAAGCCCCCTAAAGCCTTCTGTTTAACCTGTTTGTCCCAGCAATTCCTAGTGCCTATCAGCAAAGCTGTGTGATCGACTTGTGTATAAACTTGTCCTTGATCTTGGAAATTCTGCCTTTTCATTTTTAACTTTGAGCCTATCTGAAATGGTAACAGTGAATATTCAAGAGTATATTAAGTCTGAGGAATTTATAATTTTAGGCACTTGTTTTTGTTTGTTTGCCTTTTTGAAGTAAGGTCTGATTATATTGTTGCCTGTGCTGGTCTCTATTTCATGATCTCAACAATCCTGCCCCAAGCTTCCCAAGTGCTGGGACTATTCACATGCATCATTCTACCTGACATTTCTAAGCAAAAATGTGAAATTCATAAGGAAACATTTCACATCCTTCTGTCAGTTTATAATTAAAATTTGAAACAGTCTCAGACAATTAAATATTTTGATGGGAACTACTTATTCAACTCAAAACAAACACCCAACCTTTTAATGCCAAAAGGTGTATGTTTCATTTCTTCAGACTCCAAAGTTTTGAACTTAGAGGTTAGAAAACTAGCATGCTTTGCTAAAGCGAAGCTGTTCTATAAGTTACTGTCCATGTCAAACAGTACAGGTTACAAAGGCAGTGCTGTCTTGTCCGTGAAATAAATATTAAGGCCAGTTAGTTCCTTGAAAGTTGCTCGAAGATTGTTATTACTAATGATTGATTTTTATAATTTTTTTCTTTTATCTTTTTGAGTCTGTTTCCAATAGGTCATAAGCCTTCCTCAGTGTGAGGATGCCTGCTACTCATCTTTGTTTCTTTATCTCATTCCAGTTCAGCTCACCCCATCATGCCACCTTCCTCCACAATCTCTTTTTAAAATAGTGTGTGTGTGTGTGTGTGTGTGTGTGTGTATGCACTACAAAGCATGCCAACTTGCCAATTCTCCATCCACCATGTGGGTGGGCCTCATGGATCTAACACAAGTTTTCAGGTTTTGTGGCAAATACCTTTCACCCTCTGAACCACTTTTTTGGCCCACTCTACAATCTCCTGGGGCACAGATGATTGAGGAGAATTTAAGTACAATGAGAGAAGTAGATAGCATCAGTACCAAGATTCTTCTTCCTTGTAAAGTACATGAAGTATGGTCATGTCATGGACAAAGATTATGACCTATCAGCCATGGCTCCCCTCTCAACTGCTGACGGACTAGAGAGTTTGTCATGTTAACGGAGTAGCATAATGTAGGAGAGGCTCAAGCAAGGCACCGTAGTAATGTGGACACTAGCTCTGCTGTCCAGGAGGAATGAGTGTTAACAGCATCTGCAGGCCATTCTGAGTTGAAAGAATGTGATGCTTTAGAGAGAAATGTAAGTAGTTCAGTCTTATAAGAGCACAGGGTTCATAGCATATCACAAACTAGTTAGGATCAGATCACAAAGAATCTCATCTTCCATGACAGTCTTTTGGATTAAATAGTACTCTAATACTCTTTGTCTATCCAAATTTAAATAGAAATCCCACAACTTCTTCTGTAACTAGACTCGGAACAAATGCGCTTTATGAGTGGGGAGCCGTTAATGTTGACATAGGTGAGATAGTCAGGGTTCTGTTTTAAAAAGGTATTTACAGAATACATGTTTGAAAGGCCACAGTTAAAAAAAAATAGTTCAAGTAAGAGAAATCTAACAACTATGCACAGGCTTGAGAGAGTGGATTTAGGAGAGACTTACGCAGGACTCAGCATCTGGCTTCAGGTAAGGGATGGGCAAGGAAGATGCCAAGACTTTTGTCTTGACTGTTTGGAAGGCTTTCAGTTGACTTTCATAGAGACAAGGCTTCCCCCAGTTTTGCACAGCCTCCAGAATGTACCACACGACCATGTCTTTGTGAGGTAGTGCAACAAACATCTGAATGACTAGAGCAGCTGTCTAGGCCTCCCCTCTCAGCCCATCAGGACACGCATTGTGTTTATTCTGCTGCCAGAGAACACATGCAGCTGCCGCATCCTGCTGATGCACCAGCGCCACTTGCCACAGCTGCTAGGCTGGACCAAAATAGGCAGATTGGGGGATACTGTGCCCCCAAAGCTCACTCAGCATGGGTGTAACTCAAGGTTAAAAAAGTTGATCTTAGATGTGCGTCAAAGTATTAGCTTCACAGTTATTAATTTTACAGTTATCTGTGAAGTTGGGGCACACTGAGAAGAGTAAAGGGGAAAAGCTCCAGTCAATTTTTCCAAATAACCGTGAACTCATTTCTTACTCCCCAGATGCCCAGCAGACTGCTTAAATTTTATATTCCTGGTTACAGAAGCTAAGAGTGGTATTTGTACATTGAATACCTTGTGCTTAATCCTTTACTGTTTCTAGAATATTTGCAGTTCTTACCAATTTGATTGTTCCCAATTTCATGTTGTAATGATACCTTTTCAGTCAGTTTTATATTTATATTCCCCAGGATGCATGTTTGTTTGCTTTGTACAAATGTCTCGGGCTTTCCTGTCTTTGCTTTCTTTCATCTTGATTCATTGCTGGTGATTTTAGAAGAGCAAAAGGTCAGACTGTCTTTGTCCAGGTGATTAACTTCTTGATGAGTACAGTAGGCTCACTGATCGTATTCACTGTCACACTGCGATTCCGGGGCCGGGGGAGACTGTCTTGAGTGAGTTATCACTATGCTTGTTTATGCTTGTGCCGTTTTAACAAAATATTAAGTCAACGGCACAAAATATTTTATTGTGTGAGATTGACATTTCTCAGTGGCCTATCCCCCTGCTCCTGTTTTCATTAATTTGTGGGGACTGGTATGATCTAGATTAGTTGACTAGAGCCAGTCCTTGTCATATTTATGTCTAAAATAATCCGTTCCTGTCATTTGGTGGATGTCCACCTGTGTAAGTGTGTCTTAGTGTTTAAGATCATAGCTTCATTTTGGAAAGAGACAGTTGAATCCCCCAATAAGCTATCGCCTTTAGGCTTTTGTTACTTTCTGATGACTGGTAGATTGGTTTTTGATTGCCACTGTCCCTCTTGTCGTTGTTTGAGACAAGGCCTCACTGTGTAGCATTGGCCGGCTGGTGCTTACTGTGCAGATCGGGCTGGCTTTGCCCTCACATAGATCCACCAGCCCCTGCCTCCTAAATCTGGGGGTCGAAGGCATTGCGCCAACATGCTCATGCTAAGCCTTTACCCTTTAAATTGTACTGTCCCACTGTTTATTCAGCAGAGAACATTAAGTAGAAGGCGGGAGAGCCTCTTCATCTCGTGCGTTCAGCTGCATTTCCCCCTCTGTCTCTTGCTCTCTTACTCTGCTTTACTGCCCTCTTTTTGGTTCCCAAGTCAGGGTCTCTCTGCTGTAACCCTGGGCATCTTGGAACTCTCTGTAGTCAGGCTGGCCTCGAACTCACAGAGATCTGCCTGGCTCTGCCTCCCGAGTGCTGGGATTAAAGGTGTGCACCATCACCACCAGTTTGCTTTACTGCCTTTTAAAACACAGATGCCTTCAAACCAGTGTGCTGGTATTCCCTTTAGCAACTGGGAAAAAGAATCTCCTTACCAAATAGCGTGTGGGCACTGTTCTCATCCCTTCCCTCCCCTCCCCTCCCCTCCCCTCCCCTCCCCTCCCCACGTCCCCTCCTCTCCCCTCCCCACCTCCCCTCCCCTCCCCTCCCCTCCTCTCCCCTCCCCTCCCCTCCCCTCCCCTTTCCGACTTAACATCACCATCATCACCATCATCATCATCACCATCATCATCATCATCATCATCATTATTTTAAAAATAGTATTTCATTCAAGTTTTATTAAGGTCCTGCCCTCTGTTTGTTTGTTTGTTTGCTTTTAAAGACAGAATTTCTCAATGTAGCCTTGTCTGTCCTGGGAACTGCTTTGCAGTTCAGGCTGACCTCAAGCTTTTAGAGATCCTCCTGTCTCTGTCTCCCAAGTGCTGGGATTAACAATGTGTTCCATCATGCCCAGGATTTTTATTAATAACATATTTAAAATTAATTTGCCAATTTTAAATATGTATGAGGGTTTTGCTTCCTTGTATATCTGTGTACCGTGTACATAAGGTGCTTGTGGGGAGGGGGCCAGAAGAAGGAATTAGATCACCTGGAACTGGAGTTAAAGGCAGTTATGCTGAAGACTGAACCTGGGTCCTCTTCAAGAACAGCAGGTGCTCTTAAGCCCTGCCACATAATATCTGTCTCTTGTTTCTGTGTGTGTGTGTGTGTGTGTGTGTGTGTATAGTTTAAAATTAGACTGACAAAATATATATAATTCTTTTATATATTATAAAACGTGTCTCATTTTTAGTTTTTAAAAAAGCACATTCTTAAGAAACATTTAATTTTAGTTTTTCCTTGCAAAACTTCAACTTTAAATTGCCCCAGGTGTTCACTCTTGCTCTGTCTTAAATGTGTTTGTGTCTCAGGACTGTCATTTAACTTAGTGTAAAATTTTCTGTTTTTCTTAAGATACCAACTTTTAAAACCACATTTATTTATTTTGAATGTGTGGACACACAAGCATACCATAACTATAAAGATGATTTTGTGAGGGTCTGTTTCTTTGTACCTCTCTGTGGGCCTTGGACGTCAAACTCATGTAGGCAGGTTTGGGAACAGGTACCTTTATGCACTGAGCCAAGTTGAGGGCCCAGTTACTATTTTTACAAACAAAAGAAAATTCTTATTGTTCAAGAATATATCACAGAATATACAGGAACTTCAGCTACTTTGGGTGCATTTTAGTTTGCTACTTCAACTGAATATGTGTATATCTCTCATATTAGCACCATTTATCTAATAGTTTCATTCTGAAGCCTTGGCATTAGTCCTCAAAGACAGTTAAGTGTTATAGATGACCTCCACAGGCACCGGGCCTGTACATGGTGCACAAATATCGTACATGCAGGCAGAACACCCATGTGTATGTTCTTTAAAAGGGTTTTATTTATCAGAAAGTGTCATTTCTTGTTCTTTTGTAAAACTGATAGAATTTAAAGGTAGAGCATATCAGGAAACATGTTAAATGATAAATATTTCTATAAGGAGCGGGCGGGCTTACTCTCTGTTACTTAGTATGAAATCCCTTCCTGCTTCTGTTTCTAGGAGAGAATGTCACTCATTCGATACGTGTGCCACACTTCTTGTGTCCAGTCTTACACTATTTGCTGTGTGTGTGTCCTTTTGTTTTTGCTCCCTTCCTTTGATCCTGTTTCTTAGTTGAGGTAGAGTGGAAATCAACAATACAAGCCGACATAAGAGTTTTTAAACCAAAAGCTTATTTTATAGACTGTAACATGAAAAATGCAGACATCATGCTCTGTAGAAAGTGGGCCTCAGTACAGAAACAGCATGCCATGTTTACCTTGGAAGAAGAATGGAGCCCAGATCTGGGAACTTTTACAAGCTTTGGTGCCCACAGTGGTGTGAAGGATGTAGACATTGCCAGATGCTACGGAAGAAAGTCATTCTAGCAGAAGAGAGGTGTGCGGTAGCTCAGAAGCCTGGCTGGGGAGTGGGACACGTTCCAGGAAATGTAGCATTATTTCTGGAACATGAAATATCTGAGGGATAAGAGAAGAGGAACGTTTTGAGAACGGCTGGAAAACCAGGTTTGGGTTTAAGGGCTTTTTTGTGTCCTGCTGGAGGGTTTATACCTTTATACACAGATGATAGGGAGCTAACTAATGGGTGTTGGGTCAGCGATAGCATGGTGAAAAGTAACCAGAATCAGGGTATCTGGGTGTGCAGGCGACAAAACTAAAGTCAAGGGACACTAATTTACTGACTATGAATGATGAGAAGTTTAACTTCAAACACGTCCCTCACATAGTAACTTGAGCTACAAGAGAAAACAGATCCCTCCTTTCATAGAGAAGGCAAGCCTAGGCCAAAGACGTCCTAGAAGCTGCTCTTCTTATTTCTTTTTACTTTTATAGTATTTTTGAAGATGAGAAGTTTTATTCTTTAGAGGTCTCATAGAAAGTCGTAAGTGATTTTCTATCCAAAATGAATCCACTTCCTCAGAGGAACAGATATGCAGATTCCACAGGTATTTCCCTTTCTAGGCATAACGATTTTAAGTGCATTCCAGCATATTACATCTGTTCCTATTACTGGCTTGTAGTTTAGATTTATGAATTGATTGTTAGTAATATGGAAAATTAGTTTTCTATTAGTATTTGCATGCATGTAGGATTTTTTAATCCCGTTTTTCTCTTTTCTGTATACCTTTACTTTGCATCACTCTTCAATTCAATGTGCATTGTTACTAGACAATATTGGTAGGGAGTTAAATAACAACTGCTCTGTGTAAATTGCCATGGGATGTGTTAAAATTGTATGTAATTTAGGTTTTAATCTTGTTCGTGGGCTTTGTTTTATGAATCAGTTGGTTTTATGTAAAATTGGATTTTTTTCTTTTTTAACTTTTCAATTCACAAGTAAAACTCAGAGTCTGATTTCAGACCTACAAATGGCATTCTTTAAAGCAACATGACTCCTGATGTCTTTAAGAATAACGCAGGACTTCTCATGAGATGTCCTCCATAGTCTTTCCACAGAAAATCGTTGTTCCTTTTGTGACAGCCTTCCCTCAAACCACTCTCCCCTTTTGGGGTTCTCAGAATTATAGTTGTTTCTCTTGTCCTATGTGGCACTGCTTGTGCTGCCGCCCTGGGTCACATTAAACTGTCCGTTATGGTTTCTGTATGAATTATCTGACATATTCTCACTTGTTGAGCACTTGGGCCCCAGCCGTGGCACTCTTTGGGGAGGAAGTGGGAACTTTAGGAACTGGCGCCTAACTGGATGAGTTTAGGTTCCTGGGGACATGCTCGTTGACCTTCCTTGCTCTGTGATTTTTGTAGACCTTATTGTGAACAGCCTCCTCTATACACCATGGTGCTGTGATGTTCTGCTTTGCATCAGGTACAGAAGCAAGAAGTCAAGTGACCATGAGCTGAATACTCTTGAGTTGCTCTATCAGAGGCTTTGTCAATGTTGAGAAAAGTATACTGTACTTTGGATTTCTCTGTATCTTACTTCTCTTAATGGTCTTTTGAAATCAACCTCCCTTAGGTTACTCTACATAGAGGATGGCATCTCTTTGATTTGGAAGACTATACGGTATGGGACCCCAGACCTAAGTAGTGACATCTTTACTATTACATTATCTTGGTTTCCATCTTGGACTTGAGCCAGGTATAATAGTAGGTTTCTTTCCATCCTGTCCTAATATTTTTCCTGCCATTCAGTGCATTTCCCGAAGATAATGTACCCCTCAAACAAGTACCTCAAGGTTTTACTTCATTGTAATAATGGTATTTTTAAAATGTCTGATTTCTAGCCTAAGGCCTGACATGTGCTGAAATGATTCTGAACCCCTTGTATATTTACACTGTATTTTTTTTAAAGTAATATGTTGAGGTGAAACTCATGAATCATAATTACACATTTAAAAATGAAATTTGAGGCTGAAGATGGCTCAGCAGTTAAGAGCACTCACTGTTCTTCCAGATGATGTGAGTTCAGTTCCCAGCATCCTCATGAGGCAGTGAACAAGCACTTGTATCTTCACACGGTCCATGTAAACTCACACCACCACCACACCCCACATATGCACTAATAAATCTCTTTAAAAGTTTTGAAAATATGAATTTATTGTGTTTTAGGACATTCACAGTGCTGTAAGTCACCCCTCCCATCCAGTTCAGTATATTTCCATCATCCATGTAAAACCCTGTACGCAGTAAAACAGTCCTAGGGACTGTGTCCCTAGGAACAGCCTTTTTGCCTCTGTCAGTATGGATTATCCATCTGTTCTGGATATTTCATGCTGATAGAATCATATACTATGTACCCCTTTGTGTTTGCTCAGACATGTAGCATAATTTTTTGAGGTTTAATACTCCATTGATTTTTATCATCAAATAATAAATATTTCTTTTATGAATATGACACAATTTATTGACCTATTATTTATTGATTGACATTTGACTGTTTATGCCTTTAGGCTACTGTGACTTAACACTGCTATAAATGTGCTTGTATGTGTAGTTATTTCAGATGTTTCATTTCTGTTGCTATATGCAGAGAAGAATTGTGAGTTCATATTGTAATTCAATGTAAAATTTGTTAGTTTTGTTGATCTTTCTTATTTTTATTTTTTTAACTCCAGTTTCTCTATGTGGCCCTGACTATCCTGGAACTTGTTCTGTAGACCAGGCTAGCTTTAAACTCAAGAGATCCGATTGCCTCTGTGACTCCTGAGTGCTGGGATCAAAGGTGTGAGCCACCATACTCAGCTCATTTTGTTGGTCTTTTTTTATATAATACCTTTATTAATAATTTGAGTTTCATGCAATGCATCTCGACAACACCCTCTTCGCCTTCCTCCTTGCTTCCCCATCCTACCCCTGTACCTTTCAAACTAAAACAAAACAAAAAACAAATAAAGAAAAATTGAGTCCAGCCAGTGTGGTAGGAGCATGCATCACAGGCTTCACTAGAGATCCTGGAGGGGGAAGGTTTCTCCAATTCAGCTGGCCCACATTAACTGAAGACCAAGCACAACAAAACTTAACCTGAATTCATGACCCACTGCCCAAACCCATAGGTCCTCAGACATCTCCCAGGCACCCAGGCACTGAGTAGAAACAATAATATCCCTCAAGCACCAGGCCCTCAGACATCTTGCAGGTACCCAGACATCCCCATGCACCAGAGCCTCCTATAGGTACCCAGACATTCTGCAGACACCAAGGATCAACTTGCAGGCACCAGGCATCCCACAGGTGCCTGGACTTCCCACAGGCACCAGGGCCTCCCACAGGTACCTGGATATCCCACAAGCACCCAGACATCCAGCAGGTACCCCAGGACATCCTGCAGGCATCCAGACATCTAGCAGCTACCAGGACTTCCACAGGCTGCAGGGAATCCTGAAGACACTCAGGAATCATGCAGGTACCTGTAGGCACATGGACCTCACACAGGCACCTGGCTATCCCTTAGGCATCTGGACTTCACACAGGCTTCTGGTCATTTGGCAGTCACTAGGACCTCCTACAGGCACCGGAACATCCCTCAGATGCTATGACGTCCCACGATCATCAGGACCTCCCCCCTGTAGGCACCCAGACTTCCCACAGGCACTTGGATATCCCACAGGCACCAGAACATCCCACTGGACCGGGATGTGCCTGGACATCCTGCTGGCACTATGACTTCCTACAGGGATCAGGGCCTCCTCTAGGCACTTGGATATCCCTCAAGCACTGAAACATCCTGCATACTCCAGGGCTTCCCATGGGCACCAGGGTACCCTACAGGCTCCTTGGTATCATACAGGCACTGGCGCAATCCATAGACACCCAGACCTCTCACAGACATCACACAGGCACACAGATATCATATAGGCACCTGGACATCCCTCAGGCACCTGACATCACACAGGCACTTGGTCATCTGGCAGTCACCAGGACCTTCACAGACAGACACCTAGACATTCTGCAGGCATCCAGATATCCCTCAGGCACCCAAACATCTTTAAAGGACTAACTTTGGTTTCATTGATGACTCCTGTGTTCTCTAATTCATTCATGTTTATTCATTATTTCTTGCCTTATGCCAGCTTTGGGTTTAATTTGCTCTTCTTGTAAAATTTTTTAATAATATTGCGTTATTAAATTCAAAAAAATTTAAATGTGGGACCACCGCTATAATTTTCCCTATAAATTTTGATGTGGTGTTTCTAATTTCTAGTTTCTTCATGATACCTTTTTGACCCATTACTCATCTTTAAGAGTGTGTTTTTAAGTCTCCACATATTCTTGAGTTTTCCTTTATTAATTTCTAGCTTCACTCATTCATTGTGATTTAAAAAGATGACTTATATGAGGTCAGTCTTGCTTTATGACCTCACATATGCTGTGTCTTAGAGAGTAGGCCATACATGCATGAAAAATATGCATTCTCCCAGTCTCTTTTTTCCAGGCATTATTTATAATCTGGTTTGCTCTGCTCTGCTCTGCTCTGCCCTGCTCTGCTCTGCTCCACTCTGCTCTGTCTAACTGAGAGCTGTGGCCACACACTTGATTCTTAGCTGCAAAGCCAGGGACTATACGAGGCAATAGCAAGCAAGAATGACACACAGCTTCTCCAACATTTTAAGTTCCCTATCCTTGATTTGGCATTCATTTGCTCACTAAAAACATCACTTATTTCCAGAATTCTGAGGCTTTCTAAAATGCAGTCTAAAATGACTTGAGCAGAGAGTAAAATACAGACCAGAAAGAAAGCTACATCTTTAAACATTTTTTTCAGTCTTTTACAATTAACATTGCCAATTATAATTTTAAACTTTTATATCTACAATATTAACACATAAATTTATTAAAAAGTTATTTTTTTGTCTTAAAAATCAGTTTCTCTTTTCTTTATACATATGTAAATTTCCCTGTTCTTGGTACAAGACCCAAGAATAGTCTGTCAGCTGTCTGAAAATATCATTCTTTTATTGAAAAACACAGTGGTAATGGAGAGATGGAGTTTGGTCTTATTCATATATAATTATTTTCTATTGAAGCATCTTAATGCTTCTGTAATTTGTCTCCATACTTTACAAATTAAAGCTATGAAATAATATACAGAAAAAATGTATTTCTAATTCCTGTTAAGCCCAACTTAGTGTGCTGTTTATATTATCTTAGGCAGGATCGAAACACATTGTATAATTATTGTGTATGGGGGCATCATGGGTGTGCCCATGCCGTCACACACCTGTTCAGGTCTTAGATAAATATTAGGAGTTGGTGTTCACTTTCTGCCTTGTTGGGATAAAATCCTGATGCTGTGCTGCTTAAGTGTACATCTGGGTGATTCTCCTGTCTCTACCTCCCATGTTGTTGTCAGAGTACTGAGAACACAGACCTGGAAAGGTTCTCACTATGTAACCCTGGATGACCTGGAGCTCACTATGTATATCAAGCTGTCCTTAGACAGAGATCCACCTGACTCACTCTGCTGAATAATAGGATCAAGGGCATGTGTCGCCACACCAGGGTCTTCATCTGGCTTTTTATGTGGGATCTGAGGATCTAACTCATGCCGTCAAGCTTATATAGCTAATGTTTCTTTACATTCTGAGCTATCTCTCAGGCCAAAGGCCATGATCTTATTTCATGTGTTATATTACTTTTAAATTCTTGACCTATATTTAGTGTGTGCATGCGCACATGCATATAATACGTGTGAGCATATGTGCATACCTGTGTGCATGATGCACTGTACGTGTGGTCATAGAACAACTTTTGGAGTTGGTCTTCTCTTTGTAGCATGTGGGTTCCAGGGCTTGAGCTCGGGTCATCCTGCTTGGTGGCAGGCACCTTTACCCACTGAGCCATCTTTCTGACCCTATTTGTTAATTCTTTTCTGGCCCCAGTATAGTTGTAGAAATAATAACATTCCTATTGGTTTATTATAATGTTTTCAGTGGTTTTGTATTTTCAGGCTTAAACTGAGTTGTCCTGTGATTCTTTCATCCAGTCCCAGACAATGAAATATATGTAGAAAAAAAAAAAGTAGTAGGCAGTAGTATGTTGTTTCAGTGTATAAGAAGCATTGACTGGGGCATGTTAAACTGTCTTAAATTACTAAAGGTGATAGATACAATATCTTGTTTACATAGATCTAAATTTTGTGTGAACAAATCAGTGAACACATATGTCTATTTTTTTCTTAGTTTAGGATACATTTGTTTGCACTAATAAAATTCCATAAAACAAATCTAAAAAGTTTTGGTAAGCAAACACTTTAATTTCCATTTCTACAACTCATAATTTTTATGTGAAGTTATCTCTGGTTTTCTGACTAGTTCTGAAAATAATTTTGCATCATTTCATAGAAAAAATGAATAATGATAACTCCAAGGAGTTTTCATGCAAATGCAGCCTTTAAAAGAGTTAAACCTTTGCTCACTCTGAGGAAACAAATGCTTGGGAAAATCTTACTGTAAATATGATTGTAGCAGTTTCCCAAAGCCAGTGTAAGTATTTGGTCAGCTAATGAAAAATTCAGTTGATGCAATTAAGTAACTGATGTGAAGACACGAGTCAGCTTCAGAGCTGCTGAGAAAGCCTCAGGGCCATCGTGCAGCCAGTGCTTTCACTCCATCTGTAGTGCTTTCATTTCCTGAACAAGATAAACTTTAGGAGTGAGAATATTTCCCACCCCACATTTCCTTACTCTGTTTAGAGATGGCCAGCACTACTCCCTCCACCCTATCTCAGTTTTTAAAGACATGATCTCGTGTAGCCCAGGCTGGCCTCCAACTCACTCTGTAATCCAAGTTATTCTTAAGCTCCCGACCCTTGTGTCTCAGCCTCTCAAGAGCTGGGTTTATGGGAATGAGCTATTGTACCTGATGTCATTCTTCTACTCAGTCTATAACGCATGACAGGAAACTTTACGATGGCAGACACGCAGCGAGTGAGTTTTATCTCACTCCAGAGCTCTTTGTTAGGAGAAACATGCACTTCATATGAAAAATTCTAATGCGATATATTTTCCTTGTTTTATTTGGAATAGATTCAAATATAAAATAGATTCCCTGTGGAAAACAGTGCAGTATGTGCCTATACTTGAGTCTAAGTAAGTTGGTCCTTTTCCTGTCACTACAAGAAAGGTATAGGTCATTGGGAGAAGAGTCCCATTCTGAAATTTCAGCATAAGCAGCCATCTTTTTTCCCCCTTTATGGTGTAAGATCAGATGAATCAAGATCAGATGTACCACTATTATCTCATTTTGTCCATTTTTGAAGACAGTGTGCACTACATGCCAAGCAATCGTCACCACTTGTGTTCCATGGCCCACTGCGGCATCCCACTGTCTCCATCTCTCAGCTCTGCTCTGTTGGAACCGTTTCTTCACCACATGAGTGTATTAAAACTTCCATCTTGAGACTGCAGTCTTACTTCAGCGTCTGAAATCTGTCTCTACTGCTCCTTCTCCTTTTTCATTGTCAGACTACTGAAAGAGGGCCCGTGTTTTCAATCTCCATTTTCTTATTTTTGATTCACCCATCAGTGTAATTTCTCTGTTACTTAGAATATGATTTTGTTAATTGACTTTCTTTTTTGCTTTTGCTTTTTATTTTCCTTTTCCTTTCCCCTCCCTCCCTCCCTCTCTTCCTTCCCTCCTTCCCTTCCTTCCTTCCTTGTCTTTCTGGACTTCCTCCTAGTGGTCGTCCTTGTCATCAGTCATCGTCCTCCCCTCCCCTCCCCCTCCCCTTCCCCCTCCTCCTCCCCTTCCCCCTCCCCCTCTTCCCTGAATGTTTTTTAGACAAGGTCTCTTTATGTGGCCTTGGAACTCACTCTGTAGACCAGGCTAATCTCAAATTCACAGATCACCTGCCTCTGCCTCCTGAGTTTTGAGATTAAAGCCGTGCTCCACCATGCCTGGCCACTATTGACTTTCTAATTATAAAATCTGGTGGTAAGTTGTCGTCTTTATTTTACCTCCAGGTATGTTTTTGACATGGTTGTCATATGTTAAATGGCTGAAGTAACCTGGATTCATGTTTTGGCCTTTGATTTTGTTCCGTTAGTCTACATGTTTTGTTTTTGATCTAGTACCATGCTGTTTTCATTGCTATGACTTGTAATGTATCTTGGGGTCTTGAATGTTAATCACTCCAGCATTGCTCTTTTTGCTCATGATTGGGCCGTCTAGGGTCTTTTGTATCCATATGAATTTTAGAGTTTTTTTTTCTATTTTTGTGAAGACGAGGATTTTTATTGGGATTGCACTGAGCATAAATCAGTTATGGCAGAATGGTCATTTTTGCAGTATTAATTCTCCCAATCCATGAGCATGGGATGTCTCTATTTTCTCCTTCAGAGATGTAAAGTTTTCATTGTAGAGAACTTTTCCTCTGTTAGGCTTATCCCTAGATGCTTAGACTCCTAGGTTATTTTCTTTGAGGATACTGTGAATGGGAGTGTGTGGAATACCATCTCTCTTTCTTTGCTGGCAATGTATAGAAAACTATTGATTCTTAGAAGTTGATTCAGTATACTATTGGCCATTTCTAGAAATATTCTGGTATAATTTTTAGGATCTCTGCAAATATGGATAGTTTGATTTCTTTTCTCGTTATATTTCTTGCATTTCCTTCTCTTGCCTTATGGTTCCAGCTAGCATTAAGGAGTGCAGATAGTGGATATCCCTGTCTTTCTCTTTACTCTAGTGGGATTGCTTCAAGGTTATCCTCACTTAGGATGATGTTGGCTATGGGTTTCTTATATATAGCTTTTATTATGTTGAGATATGTTCTTTCTAGTCCTATTCTCTCTCTTGGACTTTTATCATGAAGCTATGTTGGATTTTCTCAAACATCTCAACATCTATTGAGATGATTATGTGATTTTTGTCTTTAAGTCTATTTATTTGGTCTATTACATTTATTGACTTGCATATATTGAACCATCCCTCCATCTCCAGGATAAAGTCAACTCAGTCATGGTAAATAATCTTTTTGATGTATATCTGTATTCAGTTTGCAAGTATTTTATTGAACAAATGTGATTTTGGGTTTATTAGGGATATCGGCATGTGGTTTTCTTTTGTTGTCTTTACCTGGTTTAGAGAGTAGTGTGATACAACTATAAGGAATTTGGGAGTGCTCCTTCTGTTTTATTTTTTGAGTAGTTTAAGAAGAACTGGTTGTAGATCTTCTTTGAAAGTTTGGTAGAACTCTCCTGTAAATCCATCTGGTCCTGGACTTTTTTTTTTTTTTTAATTTGGAGGCTTTCTATTACTCTCTCAAACTTCTAATATGTTACGGGTCTGTTTAGGTGTTGATAGCTACTTGGTTTGATTTTAATTGTTTGGGTGAATCTAGAAATTTGTCCATTTCTTTTAGATTTTCCAACTTAACAGAGTTCAGATTTTTAAAATATTCCTTATAATATTCTGAATTTCTTTAATGTCTGTTGTAATGTTTCCTTGTTATTTTCTGGTTCTGTTCATTTGGGTCTTCTCTTTTTTTCCTTTTGGCTAGTTGGACTAAGACTCTGTCATTCTCGTTTATCTCCTGGAAGACCCAGCTCTTAAATTCATTGGTTCTTTGTATTATTTTGTTTCTATTTCACTTATATCAGCTCTGATTTTTATTATTTCTTGGTGTCTACTGTGTTTGGGTTTTGTTTGTCCTTGTTTTTCCAAATTTTGAATTCACCACGTCATTCAGTTGTACTCTTTCTGATTTTTTAAATTTAGACACTTATAGCTATAAATTTCCCTAGTGGGACTGTTCTCAATGTTTGTCAGGGGTTTTGATATGTTGCATTTCCATTTTAGTTTGTCCAGGAAAATTGTTATTTCTTGATTTGTTTTTTTTTAACCTATTAATCATTCAGTAATGAATTGTTTAATCTTCAGGAGTTTGCATAACTACTAGAGATTTGTTTGATGTCAGTTTTGTTTTGTTGTGTTATGGTCAAATAGGATACCAGAGGTTATTTCAGTTTTTCTGAATTTGTAAAGATTTGTTTTGTGTCACAGGATGTGGTCTACTTTAGAGAAAATTCTGGGTTCTGCTGAGTAGAATTTATATTTATTGGTATTTGGGTGGAATATTATATGATTTGTTAAGTCCATTTGGCGTTTGATGTCATTTAATTCTGAATTTCTCTGTTTAGTTTTTGTTCAGATGACCAGTTTATTGGAGAAAGTGAGTGTTGAAATCACCCACCATTAATGGATTTCTGTTAATCTGCTTCTTTAATTCTACTAGTGCACTTTTTCTGAAACCTGGTGCACCAAAGTTTGGTAAATATGTTTAGAATAGTAATGTGTTCTTGGTTAATTGTTCTCTTTATTCTAATAAAGTATCTTTTTAAAAAACCTCTTCTGGTAAGTTTTAATTTGAAATCCATTTTGTCAGATATTAGGATAGCAGTGGCTGCTTGCTTCCTGGTCCCATTTGTTTGTCTCTTGGGTTTTTGAGACAGGATTTCTCTGTTGCAATTCTGGCTGTCTTGGAACTCAGCTAGCCTTAAACTCTGCCTCCCAAGTGCTGAGATTAAAGGTGTGCGCCACCACTGCCTGGCATGGTCCCATTTGTTTAATTGAAGTACCTTTGTCCATTTTTATGCTTAAAGGCAGAGCCTTTATAATTAGAAGGCTTGGTCTTTTCATGGTGTCCCATATTTCCTGTATGTTCCTTTCCTTAAAATGGTCTTAAAATTCTTATGTCCTTTGCTTGTTTTGTTTAGGTGCTTTATCTTTGAGTCCTAATATTCTGTCTTCTTCATTCATCCTACTTTGAAGGGGTTCCCTTGAGTTTTCTAGTTGTGTAATTAAGTTTTTCAATTCCATCTTTAGTTCAGCTTGAGTCCTCTTCATGTTGTTATCTCTTTATTGAATTCCATTTTCGCATCCTGTGCTCTCTTCATTTTTCCCATCAGCCTCATGTTTGTATTTTCTTCACTCAGGTGCTTATCCTCCTTAAGTTCATTGAGCTGTTTCTTGGTGTCTTCTTTAAACTCTTTGAATTAATTCATCAGGTTTATAATTATTCTTTTTAAATTCTGGGTTCTGGGTTCATCTTTGTGAGCACTGGTGAGCATTCTCATTGGTGAGCTTTTCTATAAAACTGATTGCTTGGGGTGATTTTTCATATTGCTTGTATTTCTGCAATGAGATATGGGCATGTTGAGTTATTTTGGCATGTGGAATTCTTTTGTTAGTTCTGTGTCTGTTGTGAAAAGAGCAGGTTGGGGTAGAACACAGAATGTAAAGGCCAGTTTGGGCCTAAACATTGGACATGACTTAGGTAGAATAAAACCATATGGACACAGTGGGATGGGCTGGCATGCAGGATGTGTGCCCTGGTCTAAGCCTAGAGCTTGGCGGTAGGTTAGGGAGATAGGACAGTGTCAGAGGGCAGAGTCAGGTAGACTTACCTGGCCAGATGCTGGCAAAAGATATGCAGGATCTGGCTGGGCCGGGAGGTTTGATGTCAAGTTGAAAGGAACTGTAGGTTGTGGGCAGGCAGGGAGGGTCCTGGTGGAAGCCTAGAGTTTGGGGACAGTGCAGGCAGAGACGGATAGATGGGCACTGGATGTGGGACCTGGCCTAGATCTAGGGGCATTGGGAAGTGTACACCAAAGGGAAGATCAGGCAGACTCATCCAGTAAGACCATGGTAAAGAATATAGCTGGGCAGAAGGGTTCAGTAACATGTCTTTCAAAAATAGAATTGAAGAAAATAGTAGTTTTTCTTTCTTTTAACCTTTTTAGAGTAGGGAAATTTTTAAAAATCTACATTTTAAACCACAAAGCATCTATAACATCGAAGCACATTCTGTAAAATCAAAATTTTTAAATTCAAGATTTGAATGGTGTCCTGCTTTGCTTTTTGTTGTTGTGATAAAGATTATGAGCAACAGCAGTTTGGAGAGGAAAAGGTTTGTTTCACCTTCCAGAATACAATTCATCATGAAGTGAAATAGAGCAGAAGCTCAGTGCAGGCACCTGGAGGTAGGATTTGAAACAGATGCCACAGAGAAGGAAAGCTGCTTACTAGTCTGTTCCCCATGGCTCACTCAGCTTGCTCTTTTATATAACCCAGGACCACCTGCCCAGGGATGGCACCGCCTACACTGGATTGGGCCCCTCACATCAAGAAAATGTCCCCACATCGATGGAGGCATTTTTCTTGGTTGAGATTCCTCTTTCCAGATGAATTTAGCTTGTGTCAAGTTGACAAAAAGAATTAACCAGCCCAGATGGAAAAATCACATGGAACTTATTAGAATGTGCTTTAAAATTATATTAAAGTAACATATGCATGATTGCAAGGCATTGCCAGAAAAAATGTAGTCTGGAAACAAAATAGAGTACTAAAAATAATGCTGTAATTTCTTAAAATACGAGAAAAAATGTTTTCCTTACATGTGAAATTTTTGGTTCAAATGATATTTAACCAATTAAGTGACTAGTGTGTTTACACACCCTGCTCCAGCAAAGCTTCACTTTGGCCCGTTGCTTGCATTAGCACATTGTGTCTGATAATGGGCATAGACTTCTTTTTCCCTCAAGTGATGTCGTGGTTTTACTTTTGGAAGAGAGCGCAAGTTTTCTGTGGGCGTAAGTATTGAAACCGCTTCTTTATAATAAACAGCATTTAACCTGTTACGCGCTAAGCTGGCACTCTGCAGCCTTTTCAGAATTTTCTACTATCATCACTTTTTTTAGGGTTAGCTACTTTAGGAACTTGTGATTACTTGATGAAAAATAAAATTTTCCATAGTTAAGAGTAAATATCAGTTATTTTCTTTGCTTGATAGTGCCTTTCCTCGTTTTCATTTGACTTATCTAAGTTGTTGACATGTTAAGATTCCAGTGTGTGAGCAGAGCTTTTAAGAAGAAAGTGCTGGAAATGAAAAGATAACTCTCTACCCAGCCCTGCCCAGTCCCGCTTGACTTCCTGTTTGTCGCTGCCTTCATAGTGGTATCGCATCATGCTGTGCATTGTTTAGCTTAAGTTTCTCATGCAGTGAGTTCAGCTTACATGCTCGAGGATGCATTGAAACCTCAGGGCTTTTGACATCTACACATTTCAGAAAATGTATTTACATTTTGAAGGAAGTAATTTCACACTGTGTTCTACCCTAGTTCGCGTCTTTATCGGGGTGTCTCTTGATTTCCAGAAACCTTCTTGTCTTTGGTCCTGATGGCCAGCCTGCCCTCCACTTAGGCCTCCTGTACTTCTTCCCTAGTCTTCTCAGTTTGTGGTGATAATTGTTCTCTTACCTCCTGTTTTAATCTGTCAGCTGTTATCATGGCCAAACTTTGTGTCTGCATCTTTGCTAACCAAAGCCTTGATGAGGTTTTTAAAATTCCAGCTAAAAAAAAGATGAGCCTTTAAAAATATTTTTATCAGTTCTTTGTGAACTTCATACATGCATACAATAGATTTTGCTTATACTTGTAGGCTCTGGGCTAAAGAGTTAAGTTGAAGCACGATTGTTCCTCGCCCCCCGGGGCTGGCAGGATGCTCTGCAGACTCCTTTTCTTGAAGCCCTGGAAGCTGCTACTCAATAAACAGAATGGTAAACTTTCTGCCTGACTCTGTGGCGAATTATATACCTTTGTCTCTGCAAAGACCATGAGGCCAGGTATGCCCCTCCCCTGGCATGCTAATTAAGGCTTCCCCGCCCCAAGGAGAAGCCACGCCCCCCCCCCCCCAAAGATGTTAAAAGGGGAGGGTGCGTGGAATAAATGAGTCTCGTGTCCATCAGATTCCTGATTCCCGGGATTTCTTTTCGCGTCCAGTCCGTTCTCAGCAAGCGGGGATCAGGCAGCCGGCGGGGTCCCAGGAACCCACGTCCCTCGAGGCTCCCCGGTGCTTTCCCACAGCTTTCAGCTTGAGACTCTCGCCCCTGGCCAGGGCGGGGAAACTGGCGGGCTGGGATAGGGCTGTGGCGAAGGCACACAGGAAGAACGGAATAATAACAAGAAATACTTACCCATACTTCTCTTCCTAACTCCTTCTATTTCTACTCCCCTAGCTCCCACCCCTCCAACTTACTTTCTTTCCTTCATTCCTTCCTTCCTTCCTTCCTTCCTTCCTTCCTTCCTTCCTTCCTTCCTTCCTTTCTTTCCCTCTCTCTCTCTCTCTCTCTCTCTCTTTCTTTCTGCCTTTCTCCCCCCCCTCTCTCTTTCCCCACTGGGTCCAATTTCAGCTGCCTATGGATGTGGGTCCATCAACTGAGCATGGTCTGTCTACCAGGGGCCACATCCTTAAGAATCAAATCAGACAGACAGACAAACAAACCAAACCTAAAACAACCCACAGACACTGCCTTTCACTAGCAGCCATCAGCTGTCATTAGCTCCTCAGGTAGGGGTAGGGGCTTGTGACCCCTCCCCTCCACGCAGGAAAGTTGATTGGCTTCATCCTGTGCAGACAAGCAGATCTGCTGAGTTCATGAGTGCAGAGCCCTCTGATGCCCAGAAACGCTATTTTTCATGGTCCTCCATGACTTCTGGTTCTTAAAGTCTGTCTGTTCCTTGTTTGGTGATAGTCTCTGAGCTTTGTGAGCAAGGATTATGATACAGATTCCATTTAAGGCTGCATACCCCACAGACCTTTATTCTTACTTTGACCAGTTGTGAGTTTCTGTGTTAACCACCATCCACTACGCAAAGAAACTTCTCTGATGAGGACCGAGAGGTGTAGTAATCTGTGGATATAGACATACATATTTAAAGGATAGTTTTGATACCGTGTCCACTTAACAAACTAATAGTAGTGGATTCACCCTTGAGGTCTATGACTCCCCAGGCATGGATTCATGATGTAATAGTACCAGACATATGTTTCTTTCTGTGGAGTAGGCTTTACATCCAATCAGAAAATAATTGTTTACCCTCATAACATTCATGCTACTATTGTGCCCATGGGCCTACAGTTTGGTCATTTTGTAGCTTTCAGGGTTCATAGTTGGATAAGACTGCTGGCAGTCCCCCTCCCACAGGGTGAGGGGGAATCTTTTCAGTCAGTGCCAGCTTGATTTATTGATGACCAAAGTATCTAATATCTTTACCAATAAGGACTTACCATCAAGCTCTGCTAGACAGCTGAGAGCAAGAGTAATTCTGTATTATTTGGGGGATTCTGGAATGCCCTTGGTCAACAATTTAAAGGGAAGTATCCCACATCTGGCACTGGGCTTTGTATTTTGGTAGCCATGGCTTCTGGGGAGAGCATTAACCCCCTAATATAGGGTAATTCCAATTAATTAAACTGTGTGTGTGTGTGTGTGTGTGTGTGTGTGTGTGTGTGTGTAAGAGTAGTAGTCGTTTCCATATGGCAAATGTACTCAGTGCAACCCCCAGCCTACTGTTCTGCTGTCCGCCACCCTCCAGTCCTTACCCTTTCACCCACATGCCGAGTGTCAGTGAGTAAAGATCTGCCTTGTCTCAGGCAGCTCACTAACATGGGATGGATGACGTTTACAAATAGTCATATACTCAAGAGAGGCAGAGATACAAGTGGTTTTGTGAATTCGGGGAAAAAAAGCAGTAATTTTATCCTGACAACCCAGAAGACATGTAACCTGAGAGAGTTGCTGGGTGTTTTGAACTTTAGAACACGGGGTGATATGAAAGGACTACGCTACTTCTATCATCCAGAATCCACAAACGCTGTTTCCAAAAGTCTGTTAGGGTCACTCCTCCTCCCGAAGAAGACAACTCTAGAAAGCTGTTTCTCCTGCTGTTTGGTTAACTGTTGGGTTTCCTGTGGGCTCACTCTTGCCCACTCTGCCCTGTTCTTTCTGCTGGGGGAATGTCCTTGCTGGAACAGTGCTTTAATGGTACCTTCACATTCACCTGTGTTTTTTATCTTTATGATTTTAAGCTCTGTTATATTCTGTGTTCTCTATATCTATTTCAACTCGTTAATTTTCTCTCCATCTGTGGATAACCTTCTGCTTAGCCTGCCATTTGAGTTGTCTGGTTTTGTTTTTCGCTTTTAAAGACTTTCTATTGATCTTTTAAAAATGCCTATATTTTCCATATTGTCCTTTCCTTGCCTTATGATGTTTCTTTCTTCATCTCTTTTGGCATTAAATATACCTGTTTCTTTCAGATTATCCTCTTACCTGTGGTTCTGGTTGTATGTCTTGCCATTCATATTCATTATGTCTTTTGTTTTTGTTTGTTTTCCTTACTATATGAGTAAACTATTGCTTTTGTTATTTCTGTGAACTCCTCTTTAGCGGGAATAGTTTCCCAGAGGTCTTGGATATGGATACAGACATTCGCATTTGCTTCTGCCAGAATTCTGTGAGCTTCACTGAATCTGAACCAGTTGTTCTTAATTTCCTAGAGATGAAGCAACCTTTCTGTTTTCATCTGTATGACTTCCTTTTCACTCCTGTCCCTGGATGAGTTATAAACTTTATTATACGCTTCTTATGGCTGCCTTTAGGCTGGTGAGTACGTATTTTCTGTGACTTATTTCATAGGTCAGACAAGAATTTATAGAGAGAGGTTCTGTGCAAGGAGCCAACCAGTTCCAGTTTCTTCCCTCTGATAGGTCTGAGGCCTGTCTACTGTCTGTATGGATACTGGACCACTGGTACATAAAGTTTAGAAAACCAAACCTCAGCTAGGATGTTCACCGCCCTTATTTTGACTTCTAGTGTAATTTCTGATACCTAGAAGATTTATTTTACGATTATTTTACTTGGGGAGTGTAGAGATGGTTAAAAGATTTTATTCCTTTGCAGAGGACCAGAGTTCACTGCAACCATTTATGGTGGCTTACAACCAACTGTAAACCCAGCTCCAGATTAACACTCTCTTCTGGCGTCTGTGGTCGCTGAGCTCATGTGCATATCCCCTACATAACTTAAGACAATTTTTAAAGATTACTTTGCTTGATTTGTTATTATAGTCATTTCTGTGTGAGACACGGAAGCTTCTTGTATTTGTTAAAAATTGAGTGACCGACTTGAACTGTAATATTGTTACAGTAAAGGCACTTGTCAAGCATTCCAAGATGGGGGATAGAAGCGGGATTATGAGACTTTAACAGAGAATAACGGAAACTTCCCGATTGCTTTGGCTTTACTTTAGGATAATGGAGATGGTTAATGGGAAATGTGTTTGGAAATGTGAGTTGGAATCAAGTATAATAGACCGTGAATGGTAGGCTGAGGAGTCTGGAGGTGTCTTCATAGGGCCTGGGCCAACCGGTGTCTACTTATATAAGAGTCATGTACCGTTGTCCTAAGAAGATTAATTTAGTAACCATGGAAAGACTGAACTGGAATGAGCATACTGTGAATCAGTTCTGACACTATAACAGTAGTCCGTGAGTGATGGTAAAGACCCCGTGTGGTGGTACACACCTGCGTAGTAAATCCCAGCTATTCTGGGCTGCATCTCAAAAACAGAACAGAACAGAACAGTAAAACTAAGCATAAACAATAAAACAAAGATCGTCAAGATCTGAAATAAGATACAATGGTGGCAGTGAAAATGATGTGTGCAATGAAGGAGGAGAAGCCGCCAGGATGCAAATAAGGTAGTGACTTAGCCTTTGAAATAAAATGTACAAAGGAAGCACCAGTTCACAGCACATGGACAGATGTACCTGGTAACACGTAGCAAAGCTTCGAGGGCTTATGATAAAGCCATATATAACCTTCCTTATTTAATATACAGAGAGAATAGTCCTGTGCTCTCAAAAATAAAAATGATGTTTTTGAGAGGCTGTTCTTTGATTACAGAATATTATTATAATTATCATATGTAACTATTAGTCATTGTGTAATCTTTTACTCTACCTAATTTTCTATCATATATATGTGTATATATAGATAAAGATATAAATATAGACATTTACAAACATCTTGTGCATGCGGTTTTGTTCTGTCTACAGTTTCAAGTTGGAGATCTTATACTAAAATTAGCCAAATATGTAATAATTAGATTTTGTAATAAATACCTTCTGATTTTGAGAAATATTTTCAGTATATATCAAAAATCATTTAGTCTATTGGCTATTGTATATATTCCTGGTTTTATCCAAGTTTATTTTTTAGTGCCTGTATTAATAAGTTTTCTGTTGTGATACAACACCATGACTGAGGCTCCTTGTAGAAGGAACAATTCATTTGGTTTATGGTTCCAGTGGGAGAAGACTTCATCATGGTGGGGAGGCATGGCAGCAGGAAGCAGGTGACTGAGAGATCACATTCACAACCTTAAGGATTGAGCAAACTGGAAGTAGGTCAAGTATAGGAACTCCCAAAGCCTGTCCCAATGATGCACTGCCTCTTCAAGTCTGCATCTCTCCATAACCTCCCCCAAACAGCACACCAACTGGGGACTAAGTATTCATATGCCATACCTATGAGGGACAGTGTCATTCAAACTACCACAGTGCCCAATTCCTGCAATATTCCTATGGTTGTATCTATTATTCATGCTGAATCTCATTAGAGGTTTATCAATAGTGATATCCAACACTGCCAACATGATATCATTCATAAAATGTGTTACATATGTTACACTTAATAGCTAGGTCTTCTCTGTTCATTAGTTGATACTCATATCAAGGAAACATTACTTGCATTACATGGTTATTAATTTACAGTACTAGCTACTATTCTAAAGTAACAAATACAGCCTCAAGTAGCAATAAATTATAATTTATCACAGTTGAAGTTGGAATCTGTATATTATAGAATGTGAGCATTAAATCTTATTGTATTCGTGGATACAATACGGTTTTTAATTTCCAGATCTAAGCCTTGCTGTTCAGATGGCCTAAACATCTGGCATGTTTTCTCTCTTTGTTCCTGAGTATGTTGGTATAAATGTGAAAGTTTTACTAGTTAGCTTATTCACCTTGCATCCACTTCCACTGAATAGACCAATAAAGGGTAACGTGATGACTGTCCATGGAAGTTACATTTTCTTGGGTGGAGTTCATGAAGCCATGTGTTTTATAATCAAAGTGCCTGCAGAGTCACGGGCAGTATCTGAATCATAGTACCTTCCCCATTGATCTTAGCATCTAGTCACCCATCCATTGTCGTTCTGCTGTTGTGATCAGGCTAGCATATGTCAAGTCATAATTTTAGTTTTTAGAATGTCTTATTTTAGCAATACTTGTCTGAGTATCCTGTTGCTCAGTTTTTTTTAAAGTTATGTTTTTGTGAATGTGGTGCACGTGTGTATGTAGATGTAGGTGTGTGCACATGTAGAGGCCAGTGTGCCACGCTCAGGCATATCATCCACCTCCTTTGAATCTGGTCTCCCATTGACTGGATGGATGTAAGCTCCATGGATTCTCCTGTCTCTACTTTCCTAGCACTGCAATTCTGAGTATGTGCCACCACACCTGTCTTCTATATGTGCCAGGAACTGAACTCAGGTCTGTAGCGTGGATAGCAAGCACTTTACTAATTGAGTTATCTCCCTGGTCCACTAAAAAACATTGTGTAGCTATGGCTAAACATTTTCAGGGGTAGTGCAGTGGTTAGGATTGAAACTAGGACCTTGGACATGTTAGTCAAGTATTCTATCACTGAGTAACATCCTAGCCCATGGGGTGAAATTCTTACACTTCCAAGAGCTCCTAGTCTTGACAACTGGGACACTGAACTGCCTGGGGCAGGTCTGTTTAATGTTTGATGGCATTAAATGCAAACTTTAAATAGGCTCCCTGCACCTTGGCACAGTGCAGTGAGCCTGGAAGTAGGAGCTCAGTAGATTGAGGTCAACTCTAGGAATGTAGGAAGACCCTGTCTCAAAGCACAACGCATGGGGAAAGTTCACCCTGTTTTTTGAAAAGCGGGTCTTACTCTCTAGGCTTCACTACCTTTCTTCCTTTGAAGCAGCTTATAGTGTAATTCTTCACAGGCCTAGTAATTCAAAAGAGAAGCAGTAAGCTCATTTTTATTTCCATTTCAGTTCTAAAACTGGCAGATTGTTTGGAGCTGGCGTGTTCCAGGGGCTGTCACAGGAGGTTAGGACTGGTGCTTGCAGTGGTTGTGCTAACCTCCAGTGCCCTGCCCTTCCTGAGATCGTTGTTTGAGTAGCACCAAAAGGAGCTGAGTGCAAGGTGTCTGCCGGGTGGTCAGGGCAGGACTTTTAAAGGAAAGGAAATAGTAAGAGTCATCTTAGAGGCGCTGTCTGTATCACACCTGAGGAAATGAAATCTTTCTGAAGCAAAGTGTAAGTTATACCACCTACCAGGGAATGGAAGCTGCTAAACTGAGAAGAAAAAAGGTGGTATAAATCAAAGTCCAGGTCTATTGTTCAACTCTTCTGTCCTCTGACTCATCGATCCTTCTTCTTCCTCCCATCTCCATAGTCTGCTAGTGATTTCGATGCATCGTGGCAAAGGAAGGCAACTGTAGGCAGAGCGTAGAGTTCAAGATGTCCTTTGTGTAAGAATTATTATATTATATATTTTATATACTAAGAATTATTATAATAAAAATTATCTTACACATGTACTTGAAAGCAGACTGTTAGACTTTATTAAAAAAATAATGATTTTTAAAAAAAACTAAATTTAGTCTATCTTCAGTACAAATAAGGATATAGCTACCAAAATAAGCAACCTCCACACTAGTTTCTACTTAAAAGATTTGTACAGAATTAAAATCCATGAAAAGCAGAAATAGTATCTTGGTGTTGACTAAACAGAGCTTTTGTGTCCAGGCCACAAAGCTTGACTTCTGGAAATGAGTTTGCTTAAGAAATTTTCCTCATTTTGTTACAAGAAATTAAACATAAAATGATGCTGACTTCAGCCATAGCCCGAGAGATGGCATTGTAATGATCACAGAAGGACAAGCATAGCTGTGGGATAAGGTGGGAAAGTAGGCCAGCTTCGTGACGTCTGGTTTCAGTGTGGCCGATCCTTAAAATACTTTGGCATACCACAATAAGTAAGGGTTTCAACCATGAATTAAAACACTAGAAACAAAAATCCTACAACTGAACAGTGAGAATTAACTATATCTTTAAATGGAATTAATACAGATTGCCTTGTTTCAAATATTTTGAAATACTTAACAGTAAAAGTTTTGTGTAGCCCTCGAGATCAAAAGAGCAATGTAAGTAAGGAAGACTCTTAAAGACCTGAGTCCCAGACATGTTTAACGCAGGTGAGTGGAGAAGGCAAATGCATTTTCTTCAGCGCTATGCAAAGAAATTTTAATTGACTTATTTTGGCAGTGAGAATCGTACAACTTACCATTAATAACTCCAAATTTAACAATATTTGCTCATTGCTTTGGATTATGACTGTGTTCAAGAAGTACTATTTTCAAACACTAATTAATCATTTTAGATAAACTTTTTAAAAATGCATTTATGGCCTCAATGAGTATGACTGTTTATTACATTTTCCTTATAAAAGCTGAACTGTTTTATATACTCTTTATGGAAGCAGTGCACAGCCATAAATTAGAAGATGCAACTGTTTTAGGTATTTTACTGGGCCTGCGTTTGCCTGCCAGCAGTGCAGCTGTTTCAGGTTTCTCAGCATAACATATAAAAGGCTGTATGCATACTGCAAGTTTATACTGGACTTGCCAAGCCAGAGATGGTGTGACTCAACTTTCCCAGAAGCAAGCCAGACCAAATGCAATGAATCAATAGCTTGCCGCACTCCGGTTTTTATTACAACTGTGAAAACCAATTCCATTTGTGATGGTTGTTTTCTGACCGTCGACTGTGGTGCTTGTGCTCAGTGTGAACTAAATGGAAGCAGAACTCCACCTTTCTTTTGAGGATCTAAGGACAGAGTAATGTGTCATCGTCTGTTATGTGGGTGAAAACCAGTTTAAACTAAGTCAGGAATAGGGTATTTAAGTTCCATTTTACCTATGAAACTATTTCTGATTCTTGTGACTCTCATTGGTTTTCCAGTGGTAGGAGTTGAGTTTTATTTTCTGAGGTAGCTTACCACTTACCTTGTTACTTTATTGATAGGAATCTTTTTTGAGTTGTTTTGCTTTTTTTGTTTGTTTTTGTTTGGCCTAGAACTTGCTATGTAGACCAGGCTGAACTTGATTTCATAGAGATTGGCCTGCCTCTGCCTCCTGAGTGCTGGGATTTAAGGCCTGCGCCACCAAACCCAGCCCTATCCATCAGAATCTTGACAGCTGGCATTTTATTGTGCTCTGGGAGGGCAATAAGAAAATAAATCTATGGTCATGTTAGTTTTAATGAATTCCAATTTAGCTCCTGCGAGACTTTAGGTTCTACCCAGAGTCATTGATGACACTTAATGATGGCAGTCTCTGAAGTAGGTGCATCCGACGGCGTAATCAGTATTTTATCCCTTAAGTTTTCCACTTACATGCATTTCATAAAGATATTATAGTTGTGTATAATGTGTACAACTATGTTACATAGATTATCCTTTATTAGTGCTCTGTATAACTTACAAGTAAGTTTTGGGGGTAGATGTGCAAATAACTTGTATGCTATGAATATACTACCCAAATGCTTTTAGATTGTAGCGCAGCAAACATTCGTTTTCTTTTTCCTTTGACTTGCACCCTTGGTAGAAAAGCAAAGACTTAAATTAAGACATGATTTGTGGCAATGTGAATACATTACAGCCCAATTCCAGGAGCGTGGCCTGTCTCGTTTTGACAGCTTCTCTTTGGCCCCTTAAGTTGCCATGTATGTTTTTTTACTCATACAAGCTTATTAAACATGGACACAAACAAAAGACTGACATGTTACTTTGTTGGAAATAAGAAGTTCTCATGCATGAAGATCTTGACACACAGGAAATTTATGAGTGAGCAGAAAAAGTTCCAAGCCATTAAATCGTCCTGCTTCCTGATTTACTCCTTTGTCATCCCTGTAATTCTGAAAGTGGGCGAAGCAGCTTTGTTCCGGCGACCATGTGGCTTCCTCCAGAGGATTAAAGCAAGTCTGGAAATACTTGTTTTCCAGCAGCAGTGATGGTCATGCTGACAAGTCATTCCTCTGGTCGGATTGTCTTATTTTCTAGGCCTGTTTTGTCTATTTTTAATGAAAACAGACATTTTCCATCGGTAAAAGACTGTGAGATTGAAGCAACATTGCTATTCTATCTTTTGAGATCAGTTCAGTTCTTTTATGCTTACTCTTTGGGTCTTATCATTCTCAGCTTGAGCTCAGCCTCAAGCTGTCCGCTTCTGGGACATGTGATTTCTAAGGTTTCACTTCCTGCAAGGAAGGAGACAATACGCTTTCAGGATACTGCAGTGATTGTGAATTATTGTGTGCTCTCTTCCCTGTCCCATTTGTTTTAGGTATTTAAGGCTTTGCTTTAAAACACCTTTGTAAAAATGTTAGTAGCATAATGTCATGATGTGTATTTATTAAGGGCTCACCGGAAAGAAAGGACAGCATTCATTGGATGCTTAAACAGCAGCCAATGAAACAAATCAGCACCGGAAATTGTGAAACTGAACATTTTAATATGTCATCAAAATTTATGAGTTATAATCCTTCGGGACTATTCTTAGACTTCACTGTCCTTGGTAACTTAGTAGTAGTTAAGCAATCCGTATATACAATTGACATGTTCCTTTTAAAAGGCAATGGTCCATTTATAAAAGCCTGAACGTTTCAGTGTCAGAATTCCTTTTAAAATTGGGATCAGTTTTACACACTTTCTTTGTAAAATGTCACCGGTTTATATGTTTTTCACGTCAGTTCTACACTTTTTGTTTTCTCTTAGGTATTTAAACCATGTCCGAGCTGCCTCTCCACAGGATCTTGCTGGTGGCTATACTTCGTCTCTTGCCTGTCACAGAGCACTACAGGATGCATTCAGTGGGCTTTTCTGGCAGCCCAGATAACGTGTATTTTCTCATTTATAAGATTTGGATCTTGGAGCCAAACCAAGGGGCTTGAAAGTAAAGAGATTTGTAAAATCACAGCCCGTGCAGCTGCACAGCTGCGCCACCTCTAGCAGCCATGTTCAGATGTTTATTACAGCCTGAACCAAGCTGGGAAACATGTTGCATATAGACTCGTGGAAGAGATTTATTTTTCATTTCTATTCTTCAGAGAGAGAGTGAAGCATTGGACCTCATCTGACAAGAAAGGAATAGGTGATTTGACTATGTATGGAGTTGACAGACTTACAGAATTTTTTTAAAATAAAGCTTGACTTTATGGTACATTTTGTGGTTTTTCTCCTCTTACAGTGTTTTACTGGAACATGTTTCCAAATGCTTTTTTGATAATAACATTCAGTGTTAATATCCAAGTATATACTTTTCCCATAAAACTCCATTTTTTCCTAATGCCTTCTTAATAATCGCCCAGACAAGTGGATATATTCCCTTCTGCCAGCAGGCTATGTCAAGTAAAGCCTGACTTGTGACAATGGCCCTTCCTCAGCAGTAGGACACTCAGGGTCTGTTCTGAGCAGTGCAAAGTGAGGCAGTCCTAATATGGTTCCCAGCTGTGAGCCACACTCATGATAAACTGGAGCATGGCATTAACCTGTTTTAATGACAAATTCAAAGAAGTATGCTAATAAAATTTAATACATCAATGGCACCTTTCACTGCCAATGTGAGCTCATTTTATGATGAGATGTTGAGACTGGAAAAGGTACCATTTAAGTGAAATTTCTCTGGGCATAAATTGTAGACTGATGTAGTTTTCCACCAAGACTTCAAGGGGTTTTATTGTACTCATGGTTTTGCTTAAAGTTTGGATGTGGCTAGGATAGACACACAAGGCATCCTGACCTTGTGTGAGTCTGTTGCATAGACCCCTGGATATGGAACATGGTTTTCAAGAAAATTAAAGGATTGTCTATCAAATCTCTATCACAACAGATGCTAATTTTTATGGGTAGAGAGTTAAATGAATCAAGACTTGTGGTTACATTAGAGTATAATCGTCATTTGTAACACTGCCATCTTATTTTACTAAGTGGAGGTTCATTTCAGTGCATCTTGTGGTACCACACTTATTTGCTGGATAAATGTGAAAACCAAGATGTTGAGTAATTGAGTAAGCTGATTATGTATGTAAATCACTAAAAAGCTAGAATTAGATCACAAGTTCGTTCTTAATCCAAATCCAGCTCTGACTACTCTGCAATGTGCATATCATGGTCCATATTTTAAGTTTTTGCTAATTGAGAATTCATGCTGTTAAGTCCAATTTATAAATTTGATGAAAGAAATGATAGCAATGAACCTATGGTTAAGGCTTTGCTGCACTTGTGTGCAGAAATTAATGACTCTAAAGGTAACAAACTAATTAATAAAACGTTTCAGAGACTTTCAAGTTTTCTTTTGCATCTGCCTTAGAAATCCTACCTGGCCTGGTCAGATTAAGTGAAATGGAGAAAGATAGTGTCAGTAAGCAATAGGAATATTCTAAATCGGATCTCGTACTTCTTTCTCACCCTCCTAGAGGCAGAATGTGCAAGTCTTTCATCTACATACGTATCAATTCTATAATCCTAGTACAGACACAGCCACTGTGCTTCATGCTTCTTGTATTTTCTAACCCTTACCCACAACCCCAGTATCATCTCCCCTGTTTCAGCAAATAGAGATGTAAAGTAATTTGCCAGGAGCAATATACCTTAAAAACAACAGAGCCGGGATTCAAACCTAAGCGATAAGACTCCAGAGGTGATACTCTAGAGGTAACAGACAGCAGATGTGCCAAAGCCAGGTTTTGGTAATCACACTTGAGGAAGATTTCCAGGAAGTTTCACAGAGCAATTGTCTAACTCTTTATGGGCTATAAATGAGGTCGATGGATGATCTCATTGATATCCTGAGAGTTCTCAAGTTCATTATATAGAGAATGAGTTTACTAACTGCATTGCTTTAAGCAAATAATAATAATGTTTTTGAATACACATACATCACAAGATGCATTGGAGTGGTCTTGAATCATGTGACTCAGTAAAGATCTCGTCTAAGAACTCCCGTGAGACATCTTGGGCTGTCCACAGGTGCCCATATACTGATTTTAAAATCTGAATAGGTGACAGAAAACTCATCAAAACACTAATAAAGTTTGAACATTGTATATCAATGAGTGACCCAGCTATAATTTTCTACTGGATTTGTCAAGAATCCATATACTAGGTTAGGGTGGCCCTAGGTTTAAATAATCAGTTCACTTTCTTAGTGTCTGGGTGAAAGGGGGAGGGAATGGTTCAACATTTATAAAAGCATGTAAATATTCTTTTGTAGTAGTATGCTGCTGTGATGGCTCACCAAGAAGACAAGGAGGCATATTTCATAAGTGCATACCCTGCTAGACCTCAACAGAGAGAACCACCATCTTGGCCAGCACCAGACTTTCATAGTGGAACCCCAAGCATCTCAGCTCAGGTGTTTTTATTCTTTCAGAACTCCTCAGGTATTCTACTGATAGCACATGAAGAATATTACCAATTAAGATCCCCCACATACACCCAACACCTGCAGACAATACAAAATACCAAGGACGGTGCATCCCTTTTTCTAACAGTGCACAAAAACAATTATTATAAATATAACTATAAATAAACTTCTACAACATTCTTTTTCATTTATAATCATATTGTATATTTTGTCTATTTAGAGGATGGTCAGTGTTCTATTACTGTGAAAAGACTCCTAGAAAGGAAAGCATTTAACTGGGGTTTGCTTACAGTTTTAGAGGGTTAGTACATTATCAGCATTGCAGAAAGCATGGTGACAAGCAGGCAGAACATGGTGCTGTAGAAGGAGCTGAGAGTTATACATCCAGATCCCCAGGCAGTAGGAAGGGAGAGCCACTGAGCCTGGCATGGGCTTCTGAAGTCTCAAAGCCCACCGGCAGTGACACACTTCTTTCAACAAGGCCACACCTACTCCAACAAGGCCACACCTCCTAATCCTAAACAGTGCCACTCCTTGCTGTCTAAGCATTCAAATATATGAGCCTATAGGGGTCATTCTTATACAAACCACCACCGAAGATGACTAAATGGAGATCATTCTAACTAATGTATACATGTGACTGAATAACCTATTATCATTTGTGCTCCATAACCTATGTTAGTATATTGCATGTCTGTTTTAGAACAATTTGTATGCTTTTAGATAGAAAAATAGGGCCTTAGCTCATCATTTCCATAGCTTCTTACCCTTTTGCCTATGTTTCCACTTTCCCCTTCCTATGCTTCCGTTTCCACTGATTGCCTTCACTCATTTACGTCTCTTGCCAGGACTCTGAAGGTGTAATTGATGGTCTAGATCAGAGGTTCACGGAGTAAATATGTTAGATCTGTCAGGCTGAGTGGCAGCTTGAGAGCGCGGTGTGACGCGGACATAATGAGACTAAGCAACTTTCCACAATTTTATTGATAAAAGTCAAGATGTAAGTAAACACAATTGTAATTGGAGGTCTGATTGTTCATGTTAACAAAATTAAGTCACTACTCATCTGTAATGAGGGTTTTTTTTTTTAACTATTTTACCTTTAAAACTATCTTTTTAAAAAGGCAAATTCTGCCAAATATTGGTCTCAACCCATGAACATATGCTATCAGCTGTGGTGGATAGCACTGTTAACTTGACAACCCAGAATCACCCAGGAAGAGAGTGTCAGTGATGGATTGTATTGGTTTGGCTCTGTGGATGGGGAATTGCTTCAAGTTAATTTGATGTGGGAAGCCTCAGCCTGCTGTGGGCAGCACCGTTGCCTAGGCAAGGATCCTGAGCTAAGTGGAGAGGTCATGGTGAGCACAAGCAAGTAAGTACACCCGCATTCATTTCTCTCTGCTCCTGAGGCTGTGTCAGCTAGCTGCTTGAAGGTCCTGCCTTGACATCCCCACAATGATGTACCATATGCTCAAAATGTTAGCTGAAATAGAACTGTTTCTTCCTTAAGTAGTTTTCTGCCATAGCAACAGAAACAAAACTAGAACATTAACCAAGCATATTCAGAACTTGGAAGACATTTTAAAATGTATTTTTATTAATTCTTTGAGAATTTCATACAATATATTTTGATCATGTTCTCCACATTACTCTTCCCAGACTCACCCCTTCTGCCTCTCCACTCCTCCCAGCTTTGTGTTTTTTGTAAAAACCCACCACGTCAAATTTGTGTAAAACATGTACTCCTAGGTGTGGGGCCATCCACTGGAACATGGTTGACCTATCAAGGACTTCATCCTTAACAAAAACCTCCCTCTCCCAGAAGCCATCAGCTGTTAATAGCTCCCTAGCTGGGGGGGTGGGAGCTCATGCTACACCTTCTGTTAGAATGTTTACTTTATCTTGTGCAAGCAACCACAGCTGCCATGAGTTTATGAGTGCAGCGATCCTGTTGTTTCCAGACAGCACTGTTTACCTCTAGTTCCCCCTAATCTCTGGCTTTTACAATCTTCCTGCCCCCTCTTCTATGATGGCCCTTGAGCCTTGTGGGGTGGTGGTGATATTGATGTCCTATTAATGGCTGAGCATTAAGTTGTGAGTCTCTGTTTTAATCACCATCAACTATACAAAGAAACTTTTCCACTGAAGTCTGACAGCTGTAGTAATATATGGATAGAGAGATACGAATTTAGAGTACAGTTTGACATCATGTCTGTTTAGCAGAATAATATTAGGTTCACCCTTGGTTACCTGGGAGCTCCCCAAACATGGGTTCTGGCCAGATTTTTAGTGTCAGTCATGTGTTTCCTCCTGTGGAACAGGCCTTGATTCCGAACAAAGTGATTGCTTACCCCATAATATTCATGTCACTATCGTACCTTTGGTCATTATTATTCATGTCTAAGTAAAACCTGGCATTCCCCCCTGTACCCAAGTAGCCCACATAGCACCTTCTGGTGCTATAAAAGCTAGTCAGCAGGGAGGAAGCTTCCTGATATCAGCTAGATTTCTCCATGCCTTGTGACTAAGGTATGGACTGCCTCAAGCAATAGGTCTTACTGTCAAGTTCTGGTGGGCATCCAAGAGCAATGGCAAGCGTCCGTATTGCTTTAGGGGACTCCAGCACACCTCTGATGAACATGAGGGGAGCTGTTCCACATCTGGCACTGGACTTTTTATTTGGCAACCCCTGGCTTTTGGGAGGAGAAGGAAGGCATTTTTAAGAGGGTTAGATTCTCTTCCTGATGTTTGTCATTACAGAGCACATGGATGGGTTCCAGTTTTATTGGTGGGAGCTCCTTAACTGCAGTAAGTAGTTTGATGTGGAGACATTTCCTTGGCACTTGCACCTAAACCCCAAATACTAAACTTCAAGAAGGCAGATACTAATTTGGGGATAGAAACAGTGTTTAATTTTTGATAGCATGAAGTGTACAAAATTTTGGTTTTTGATTCAAATGTCAGTTGTATAAATGACCCTACAGTAAATATATATTTTTACTCTATATATACTCTACTTCACATTAAAGGTGCCTTATAACCTTAGGTAGACTCTTTAAAGACTGTCCCAAACCCTCATGAAGTTAACTTTAAGGTTATTTAGTATTCCAGAATAATGTCTAAGGATGGCTCTTCTTATTGAGAAAAATTTGTATTGATTCAAAAGCTAAAAAATTATAACCCTTAGGACCAGTGAGATAGTGTGTAAAGGCTTTTGCCTCGAAAGCCTGATGACTTAAATTCAATCTCCAGTACCCATATAAAGATAGAAAGAACAGCTCCATGAAGTTGTCCTCGGACCTCCACAAGTATTCCATGGAACATGTGTGCACACACATACAAACACACAACTTTAAAAACAACTTTTTTACATTACAAACTTTACTCTTGATACAAATTAAATTAGGTTGTACAAGTCAGGATAGATCTTGGCCTCAATTGCTGACAAAACTCAAGGAATTGGACTATTAGTCATGAAAGCAGATGAGGTTTATATTGGATATAACTGGTTCAGTCATGAACAAGAGATTACATCCTTTCCACGGGGAACTTGAATAGTGCAGTGAACAGGTATAAGCTTTAAACTCCTTGCATTTTCACAAAAGTTTCATAAAAGTTGTAAGCTTTACAAACATGTCTAACTAAGCCCTCTGCTCCACATACTTTTTAAAAATCATAAGGGATCTTAGAAAATTCTACTTTAGTGGTACCTTATACTGTTTTTGAAGCTCCTCTTTCATTCACAGTTCCAAACACAGAGCACTCTGTCAGGGAAGCTAATTCTTCAGTCGTTTCATGCCTGGTCACAAAGCTTCAAAGAATTGGGCAGCATTAGTAACATCTGTCAGCCCCTTAAAAGCCAAAGCAGGATGAATCCTGTACCTTCTCAGTTGCCTACTGACATTGCTCCCAGTCTTTTAAACTGAGCAACTGTTCATGCCAAAGGCCAATCCTCTTAAATATGTTTATTTTCTCTAGACACAGTTCTTCAGTTGCTGCATTCAAACACAATTAACTCAGCAACAGTAAATGACTTTTTTGGCTAAAAAAGTCATTTGGAGCCTTAAAAATAAGCCTTATTTTTGTTTGTTTGCTTTTTTATGAAGCTATTCTCTGCTTTTTAATTTTTCTGAATTGCTTACAAGTTGAGACAAGTACTTTGGCAATACAATGCACACTGTTTGAGGGGGCAGGGTTACAGATGTTTTGTCATCTAACTAATCAAAATAATTCACACGCCACCGTGCTTTCAAAGCATAACACATCCAAGGTATGTATCCAAGGTCCGTTTGTCCTGATATAATAGATATGCACTGCTAGCAAAGAAAGAAATGAAACTTCTGGTTGGGCATGATGATGCACCTGTATTCTTAGCATCTGAGGCAGGAGGTTGCTGTGAATTCAAGTCCAACCTGTGCTGCACAGTGGGTTCTGGGTCAGACTGAGCTAGTGCGAGACTCTTGTCTCAAAAAACAAAAATGTATAGCCTGGTCATGTGCATTACATTCAAAACGGTGTCTGTTGAGTTACAACCATGTCCCTGGGACCTAGAGCATGCCAAGCACCAGTATGGCCATGAGTTACCTTGAAGTCTGTGCTGCAGGTGCACCACTGTTGTCCACGGGGTGAGCAGCAGGAGGATAACGGGGAGGGCAGCTGCCAATCAAAGTTGATGCACACCAAAACCCCAAGACTCAAATTTCATGTAAGCTCCTTGTCACAAAATGTTATTTTTCAATCGTTTGAAAATGTAAAAAAATCCCTCATGTCACAGTCATTATGCCAGACTTGGCCTGGAAGATGTGGTTTTCCCATTCCTCATCTAACCAATTTAACTCTGCATTACTTTTGTACTGCTAATTGGTAGTAGAGGAGTTATATAAAATAATTACATTCGTATAATAATAATAGTAATTTCACTAATAATTACAATGTAGTTAAATGCCTTCCTAGTTAAGCAGAATATAATCACTGTCTTCAAAATCTATCCAAGGAAAGGCACTATTAAAAGTACATTTATCTAATAGAAATAGAACTTGGATTATAAAACCATATAATTTAGATTTTTTATTAATTTGTTTATTTTGTGTATGCATGAGTGCCATGGTGCACACACACATGGAGTTCTGAAGAAAGCTTTCAGGAGTTTCTCCATTTACTGTGGGTCCCAGGGATCAAACTTGGGTCATCAGCCTTGGTGGCAAATCCTCATTGTCCCATACCAGTTAAACTATGCTGGGTAACGGTGGTGCATGCCTGAAATTCCAACAGCTAGGAAGCTGAGAGCACTCTGGGTTCCACACGGAGACCTACCCCTCCTCCCCCCAACACACACACAAACACATGAAGGACAGAAGCACAAAACAGTCTACACACTATAAAGTTCAGCTTATTTCAGTTAAAATTTACTTTGGTAATGTTCAGTTTATAACAATGAAACATAAGAGCTCAGTAACAAATACCTGATTGTTACAGTTTACAAAATCATACAAATTGTACTTCTTTACATAAAATCCACTAGAGAGGTGGAGAACACATTTCAAACTAAGAAGCTGATGCAATTTTTGGTTCTTCTGAGAAGGAATCATCTGTCCTCTGCCGTTTACGAGATGGCTCTTCATAATTCTCTGTAACGAATTCAGAAAACCTATTTTAGAAGATTTTTAACAGTTGTATCTGTAACAGTTGATACACTTTTGTTTTTAAAGAAGATATTCTTAGTGTTTTTCATTCAGTCAACTTAAAGATCATTGCTGTGGATTTATTATTCTAATAAAACAAGCCTTCTATTAGAATAAACCACATACCATGATTAAATTTGAAGAAACATTCTAAACCAAGTGGCAAGGCATCACAAATCAAAATGACTGGAACTAGTTTAATTTCCCTACTTTCAAACCTTATAGACACACACACACACACACACACACACACACACACACACACACACACTATGTGAAAGGTCTTATTCATTCTTAGAACTTGCTCACCGAGACCAAGGGTCTGGTTCTTGTACAGTATAGCAGCAGGAATCTGGAAGGTGATGCACAGCATTTCCTTGTTAGGGGCCACATTTCTTACAAGGTGAACTGAACTCGCCTCCAAGGAAATGCCTAACACAGCTCCAGCTCGTTGACAAACGTCCTTAGCAGGATTGGCATCTTTGGAGAAACAGTAGCAGTGCACTGTGGGGAGGAGCTCACTGCTGCATGGCTGCCCATCTAGAAGTGATCTGAAAACACTGAGAAAATCTATAGCCTTTGCTGGCAAGTTCATGACAATGTGGACAGACGATTTTGCTTCAGCTGACAGTGCTGGCCTGAGCATTAACTCTTCTCTGACTGGTCCCTGGAGGAAGTCTTTCCCATCCATGTTAAAGACTTTCACTTTTTGGTCAACTTTATTCAGTTTACAATTGTGCAACAGCCATTTATGGGACTCCGGATTGAGATCATTGGCAAATACTGTGCAGTTTTTCCTTGCTGCTGGAATGGCAAAGGGCCCAACCCCAGCAAAAACATCAAACAAGACATCTCCAGGGCTGAGAAGTTCAGTGATCCGGCCGTGCTCTGTAGAGAGACGAGGATTCCAATAGACTTTAGAGAAATCAAATTCGTATGTGTAGTTGTTTTCTCGAACCTGAAAAGGGTATCATGTTTTTAGTTAATCTCACTGAATTTAAAGTCCATCCACCAAAAACTGGATGGGTTCTATATGTCCACAGGGGAACATATACGTAAATGTTTCTATCATAGGAGCACATAACTTCACTTAAAAACATTTTGACTAGAATCCTGGTATTTATACCATTTCTGGGGCCAGTTACTATCTTGTATTCACCTTTTTCATGAGAAAAGTCAGCTCTCCAAAGCCAAATAGTTGTCCCCATCCTAAAGGGTCATAAAAGTTGATTCTAAATCACATGAGGAATTGTGCAGAAAGGCCAACTAGCTGGTTTATGTCACCAGACAAAGAAACCATGAATCTGAAACCTTATTGTGCAGCACTTCCACACAGTGAGCAAGTGGCCCTCTGCAGCTTTCAGGTTGCAAAAGGGAGACATGATGGAAGCAGCGTTAGAATTTGAGGTACCCTTCCATGATTTTAGACAATTACTAAAATTTTGCAAGTTTCATGTTTACAAATTAGGCATTTTAAGCCCTTCATTTTATGAATAAAGAATCAAAGACCAGAAAGTTCCTAACTTAGACAAATCTGACACATCTTTCTCCTGTTTTCTGGAGCCGTAATTTCATCTTGGTATAAATCTTGCCCCTTTGACCAAATCAGATGTTTCTGGCCAGAGCAAGAAGTGCTTTCTGAAGTTTGTGCCCCTGACAGTGGCCCAGGAATAACTTGGCAGGTGAAATGTTTCAGGAACTTTGCACACATTGTTCCAGAGCTTGCTCTGCCACTTAACTGGGCAATTTATTTCAATATATAGAGAGCTAAAGACTCTTTAATGATGGGTTGCTTCAATATACCATTATAGCAGAATTTAACCAAATTCTCTTACACTCTCTGAGTATGAAAGTTGCTCTCGGTCTTAAGTAACACTTCCATCCTGGTATTATGAATATGTACTGTTCTGATTCTAAGCATCAGTCCTGCTGTTCGCTTTGAGTTGGTAACATAGACCAGTACCTTGGTCAGCATATTCTCCTCTCCAGACAGCACTTCCATTTGGAAATTTCGGTATGTATTGTCAATATTGCTGGTTTTATTGACTGCTGAGGTGATACCTGGGTTTTTGTCAATCATAACTTGGCCTAAAAGGTGAAAATTCATTACAAATACTGCTTATCATTTGTGAAATTAAAACTAAAAATATTTAACAGAAATGAACTACATTTTCTTTTGGTTCACAAATAAAACCTGTATTTGGTGTATGTAATTCTGCCTACAATTCTAAAAAAGAAACACATAAATTAATGACTAGTAGCCTATAGTATTTATAGAAAATTTATGAGTATCTTTAAAAAAAATTATGAAGACTTGTGGCCTATTGTTTTTTCCCACTTTTGTTAAACATACTCAAGTAAAAGCAAAAAGGTTGACCACAGGAAACTGGCAAAGGATGGAAAGAGAAGCTGTGAAGACCCCCAACAACAAATGGTCCCAGAAATGACAGCAAAGACATGTGCTTCTTCCCTCTGGCTTCACACCAAATGTCTCTTTTGGTGTGGGTTTGAAGTAAATGCCTTCAGTTTGGGAATGTATGTCAGCAACAAGGAATGTTTACAACCAAGGAAACATAGGTTCTTCAGAGTCTGATCTAAATTAAAAATGTTCTTTTAGTCAAATATTTATCATATAGCAGAAAAGCCACAAAGACAATAATATACATCAGAAATGACTTACTGTTGCCCTTTAATTAAGTCTGTATCTTTTTGTCAACACTTCAAAATTTTATTAAATCTGTATGTTCTCATTTCATAAGAAAAGAAAATCTGTAAATTAGTAAAATGTACTGAATATAAATTTGCTGAACTACAAGAATTTCACAATTCAGAATACAATAAAATAATCAATGGCCCACATATTGTGATCTGCTTTACATATCTGAGCTCAATTAAAAAATTCGTACAATGACCTTTGAAACTATCAACCCCTCCCCCAACTCACCCCAGGCCCACCCCCTTCCTACCTCCCCAGCTTTGTGTCCTCTTCTTTTATCCCACCCACCAAGGTCTTTTATTCTGCTCATATACTCATGGAAGTGTTGCCTTCCGCTACCTTTTAAGATATAAAAACTAATTTTAAAGGAAATTTAAAAACACTAAAAGCAATTCTAAAATCCCATAGTAATAACTTAGGGTTCTGAACTTACTTAGTAAGCCTGCTGCGCTGTACTCCAAAACAGAAATGTTTTATTTTTAATCCTTGAGCACTACTTTATGAAAAATTAAAAAACTAGAATGGCCAAAAAATGCCTGTGTTACGGGACAGGTACTATATGAACGCCCACACCTGACACTGCATCTAGTCCCCACTGTAAGGATCACCACTGTGCAGTAGATGTCCGCGGTCAGTAAGAACAGAGAAAGTAGAGTGGTATTGTAAAGTCCTATCCACACAAAATACTGAATACTGCCTTTTAAAGCCATACTACACTTAAATACTACATTTAAAGAATAATTTCTACAAGTTTTGAAGATTATTGTATTAAAAGTAGCCTACAGAATGCATGTACACCAAGTATTTATATAAAATATGATGTTGATTAATTTTCTATCCAAAGAATAAAGGCCTTGGGTTCCCTGGGAGCTAGGGCGTACCTAAGCAGTTTCTAAGAGGCTAGGAGCACTTTAAGAAAATGTTTTCAGGTGTTTAACTTAATTAGCTAAATCAATAAGTGAAGAACATTGTATATTTGACTCTAAAACACCCAAATTTTGAAACCTAGTACTGAACATTGTCCCAAAGCCCTAACAGCTTTTTGGACCAGAAGAATTTTGTTGAATATAGAACAGAATTTCTTTTGTGTTTGGAGACTCAAAGTCTATGAAGAAGACATTCTAAAAAAACTGCTCTTCAAAACGGGAGATGTTGCTTACCATTTGGCTGGCTACCAAATTAAAACTAAACTACCCTGCTTCTATAAGTTAACATTTTAAAATAAAAATTTAAGCACTAAAATTAGAATTAGTTATTTTTTTTCTGGAACACGAATCTGACTGTAACACACCTACCGATTAAATGCTTAAACGGCAGCTGATGATCTCGGAGATTCAGGTGTGCAATATGCCCCACCCTGCTGAACCCCGAGGTCACATCTTGATGCTCTGGAAGCACAGCTCTCAAAATTTCTTCTGACTTAAAATTTTCATAAGTTAGTTCCAATTTGTATTCAGATAACTGTGGGTTGACATCAAGTTCTTTTAATACACCGAGCTCTGCTTCCTCAAAGGAATCATGGGTAAGCATTTTGTAGGGATCCAACATAATTAGTCTCCTGTCTTCCTCTTCCGGATCTTCAATCACACGCTTTATGCCCGGCCGCTGCAGTGCCACTCTCTTGAGGGCTCGCATCAATTTGTTGACCACTTCTTTCCTCACTTTAAGCACTGGGACGGACACTGTCTTTTTAAAAGCTGCTCTATCAAGTTTCGTCATCCCTCGAACATCAGAGGGTGGTGAAAATAATTCAGAATCTCTCTTACTTGCTTCTAATTCTGGCATGGTTGAGAATCCTTGTCTTTGGCCCAACAAAAGAATACTAGGTACTTTCCTAAGTCTTGGTACCAGTGTCCCCAGTGCAAACAAAGACACCGATTCACTGGGGTGACACCATTCTACCTGCAGAAGTCTTCTGGAGAATCCAAATGGCTTCCATAAGATTCTAGGAAAAATATTCAAAAAATACCATCAAGCTACAAATGAGCATAATCACAATGGCTTTTGAGAATGAAAATATAAATCACCTACCAAGTGCTGACAAGTTTAACTGATATGGGAGAACAGTCTATCTTGCAAGAGGATACGATTTTTGTCACTGGTAAACAATAAATTTGTACCTTCAGTTTACTTGCCCTTGGAACAGAAGGATTAGTGAGTAGTCCTGCAGCCTCTCTGTATCTAATGAATTCTCACAATGTCCTACAGAACTCATATAGAATTGGAAGTATGAAATCTGAGTTAAGGGGCATCTCTAAATGAAATGGTCACTATATGTGATGCTACTATGGCAGTATTTACTAGGATATTCTTATGGGGTAGTGCATGAGAAGCTGTGTTATGAACTTTGCAAGCTAAAGAGTAGGTAATTACTCAAAGTTAATCACGTGGCTGCTAAGTGGCTCGGCAAGAATTAAAACTCCATTAAGGGTTTAAAATGTAGCTCAGTTGGTAGAATGCTTGCCTAGCATGCATGATGCAGAGGAGTCTATTCCTAGAATCACGTATCAGGCATGGTGGTACCTGCCTGTAATCTCAGCACTACAGAGAGAGGAGGGTCAGAGGTTCAAGGCCAGCCTGGGATGCATGAGACCAGATCTTAAAAGACAAAAACCTTGGTTAATAATGACCTTAAGGGCTGGGGATGTAGCTCAGTTTAGAAGAGTGCTTGCCTAGCATACACACATGAATCCAGGCCTCTGACGCCAACATTCCAATATGCAAGGTCATCCTCTATGCCAGTCTGGATACATGAGATGCCCCCCACCCAATGACATTGGTATATTGCTAGGATGCCATTCACACTTTACAGCCACGTGCTTGGCCTGTTAACTAAAGGCTTCACTATCTTGATGACAACGCATTTTTGTGTGTTTGAAGCACAGTTATTCATTTCGTCTTCCAAAATACCAAGTAGTAGAGGGTTCTGCCACAGAACCCTATAATATAAAGCAATGAAGTTTAGATTTATACTGGTATTTAATAAACTAGATAGACACTAAGTGTCTTTTTTCCATTCGTAAAGTGTGTATAAAAAACATAAGGGTGCAGGAGAGACGGCTCGGGTTAAGAGCACCGGCTGCCTCCCCCACAGGAGCCTGGTTCACTTCCCACACGGCAGCTCACAACCGCCTGTAACTCCCGTTCCTCGGGATCTGACACCCTCACACAAACACAGTGCAGGCAAAACACCAATGCACATAAAATAAAGACAAAACATTTTTAAACCCTTAAAAGGGTTTTGTGGCCTTGGGAACCAGACCTCGGGCCTTACTCACGCTAGGCAACCATTCTACTACTGAACTACCCCAGCCCTCACCAGGCACTTAGCCAGCGCCCTTACCGAGGGCTCGGCCTCGGCTGAGCCGGCGGACCCTGAGCGGAGTGGCGTGGTGGCTTCTCCGCGCTCCGTGGGCGGGAGGTGCGAGCGGGCTTCTGCCGCTGGAGCGTCAATGCGGCCCCCTCAGCAGCCGCACCTTCCCAAGTCCAGAGTCACCCGAGGCCGGCTTAACAGCACAACCTCACCTCATGCTCCGCGCAGCTCGGAAACGGGTCTCCCGGGAGTGGGCGTGCCCTCCGCGACGTCATCACTGTGGGCCGCGGAGGGAGCGCACCTGCAGACTTAGTGGACTCGCTCCGCTCTTCCGGGTCGCGGTGCGGTACGGGAACCCGGAAGGGCCAGGCCCGTGACTCCGCCCCTGACGCGGCTCTGCCGGGGCGCGTGGGGCCGAGACAGTGGCTCGCAGATGGACCTGGGAGTCAGCTGCGGAGCGGCATGCAGGCGTCACGGGGCAGCATCCCAGCCGAGCCGGGCTGGTACGTCTCTGCCCAGCAGCCCGAGGAGGCGGTGGCAGCGGAAGAATGGAGCCCGTTGCTAAGCAACGTAAGTGGGCTTCTCTGGCAGCGCCGGGCTGGTGCGCTGTATTATCCTCCTTCGCTTGCGAAAGAGTCCGGGACCCCCGGGACCGGGCTCGAACCACTGACCCCAGCCGAATTCAGCATGTGACAGCAGCTTGGCGCGCTCAGTCAAGAGTGGGTTTTGGGACACCGGTGGGATGAGCCAGAGTTTTGTGACTCACGGTCGTATTGTATCTTTGTCTCCTTTCAGTTTCCTCTTGTTCTGTGAGGTCTTTGCAAGAATCAGGATATGTTTCTTTTCTGGACTTAATCATGGCCAAAGGGAAAGGTGACCTATAGGCATTTAATTGCAAAAGTGAAGATGAGGAGGGAGATCTGGTAATGTGCACACAGTTCCTTCTCACCCTAAAGCCGCTGTAGTGGGCTGTGTGCATCCCGGGGCCTAGGTCCCCTATTCGGTGCTGAAGGTCCAACCCAGGCCCCTGGGCATGGTAGACAAGCGCCCTAACCCAGAACTGCTTTCAAATCCGGACACCCTTTTTTTTTTTTTTAACTGAATCCTGGGACAGTAACCGTTGATAATTTTGCTTCCATTGTCCCTGTAAGGTACTCCTGATCACCCTTGCTGGGCATACCTAATTCATTCGGGATATAAACAAAAGGATAGTTTTTCGGCCCTTAGTACTTGGGGAGGTACAGTTGTGGACAGCAGTTCCATGCTGACATGAGGATTCTTCAGGAATCACGTGAGCTGAGGCCTGTTCCTTCCCTCAGCCTCCACCCTGTGCTTACCCTATCTTGATCTCTTGCAGTCACAAGAAAGTCTGTGTGGCTCCTACTGAGGCCTGTCTGGACCCCGTACTGGAGGAAGTAATTTTCCTGAAAGCCTAGGTTCTTAGGGTTGTACAAATATGTCAAAAGAAAAAGAAAAGGAGCAAGTGCTGTGCCCTAATCTGCTTTCTGTTGGTGTGATTAAGACCATGACAGAAAGCAGCTTGGGGAGGAGAAGGTTTATTTCATCTTACAGCACTGTCTATTTTGAAGAGAAGTCAGGGCAGGAAGCTGGAGGCAGAACCCGAAGCAGAGGTGGTCAGGAATACTGTTTATTGGTTCCTCGTCCTGGCTAGCTCAGGTTCCTTTCTTTCATTCCAGGAGGGCCTGCCCAGAGATGGGCTGTGTCCTTCCATATCAGTCAGGAACATGCCCCCACGGGCCTGCCTACAGGCCAGCCTGCTGAGGACGTTCTCTCAGCTGAGATCTCCGCTTCTCAGATGACTCTTGTGTTATATTGACAACTAACCATGTCCTGGCTTAGTAGTTAGTGTTCCACACAGATCCTCAGGTTTGTAGATCAGGTCCTTAATTGGTCAGATTTGTCAGGGATGTTTGAACAGATTTTAACTTCCTCTTTCAAACATTTGACGTGGTTAAATTGTGTGTTTACAGGAACCTCACAGGCAGGGATCCCCTGGTGCTTCATTTGGTTTCTCAGTCTTTAATGTGATGAACGCCATCATGGGAAGTGGCATCCTTGGCTTGGCCTATGTGATGGCTAATACTGGTATTCTTGGATTTAGGTGAGACCTGTTTTCTTATTTTATCATCACTTTTTCTTTTTGATAAAGAATTTTGGTTCCAGAGGTTACCGGTCTACAATTTCTACCTGGATTATTTCTGTGGTTTTAGCATTGTTTCGTTTACCCTTGTGCCTAACTAATCTGTAGTTTGGAAGAATGCTACATATACTCATGCACTGCTTAAGGAGGGGTGTGTGTTGCTCCAGTGACTCTAAGACAGCATGGACTTTATTTGGAAAAGAACCTGCAGATCGGGGCTCTGATGTAAGGATCAGACCCTGTTGGCTTACAGGCTGGGGTACAAAAAGGAAAAGGGGAAGGCCACTGAAGTTTTTCCCGTTTCGGTGAGTGATTGTTAGGGATACCTAGGGAAACAAGGTGAATGGCTAGAATGTCATGTGATAGATAAGCATCTTTCCTGGTCAGCCATTACCAGGGTCCATAGACCACAAAGGGTGAGAAGCCAGAAAAACAAGGTACTTTAGTTCTCAGAACCAAACGGCTTTATCTTGGGAACTGTCATTGTTTAAGCAAAATGGGGAAGCTTTACCAAACAGAGTAGCCGGTTCTGATGTGGTACAAGGCTGTTTCATTGTTGGGTGATCCTCACAGAGTATATTTAAACAAACCTAGATGGTAAAGCTTCCCACTGTCTAGGGCACGCGGTACAGCTTGTTGCTCCTAGGCTAGAAACCATGGAGTATAATCTGTTCTACGTGTCAGTGTATAATGCTATAGGCAGTTGTGACACAATGGAATCTGTAACAAAAGATTCACTGGAAGAAAACGATGTTCCTGAATAGGCCATGACGATGAGAGGAGATCAGAGGGCTGCTTTTAAGGGTCTTTTGCTTTGTTTTTAACTTTCTGATTTTTGTTACAGCAGCTTAAAACACAAACATGTCATATACCTTATAAAACTTTCCTTTCTGTATGTCCTTATTCTATAAGTTTTTAAAATTTAACCTACTCTTATTTTCATATTTTACTTTAATTTTTTTTTCTTTAAAACTAAGATATAAACACACTCACTACCTGAGAGCCAGGACCATCAACATCTCCATATCTTGTTCTCCTGGGAGGTTCTCAGGGCGACACACACCTGAAGCTTATACTGGTAGCTGGGAGGCAGAGACGAGAAGATCGGGAATTCAGAATCTTCCTCTGCCACACAAATTCAAGGCCAGCCTAGGCTACATGAGGCCCTGTCAAAAAACAAACCAACAATGACAATAAGAAAGTCTACTCTAAAATCGTGATTTTAAAAAATACAGTATAATAGTAGAATGAATACATAAACTAATGATTTGATTATTTATTCTTCGTGAATAACCTGTACTAGATGTAAAAGCATGTGCTGTACTTTGTAAGATTGACAGTGTAACAGCCTGTTTTCCCCAGCTTCGCCACGAACATGAGTAATGTGTGTTACACTCTGACACAAGGACAGCTATGGTGTCACTAAGACCTCATTTTGCAGCACAGAACTGATGTTGATTTTTATTCATTTAAAAACGTGGCTAATATTTTTTTAAAAAAACTTGATTTACACTCATAATTTTAAAACATCTCTTATTCAAGCTTGTTTGTGTCAGTTGGGCCAATGTGAATCAAAACTTACCAGCTATGCAAGGTAATAGCAGTTTTTAAAGTGTAAATAAAATAGTCTCCTTCTCTTCTCCTACTGCTAAATAGATTTCTTTAATGTTGTGGAGCTTGGCATATATTCTGTGCCTGTTTTCAAGAGTTGGTTATAGGTCAGTGTTTTAGTACTGTTCTGTGGTATACCATGTAGATACCATGACCAAGGCAGCTTATAAAGGAAAGCATTTAATTGGGGGCTTGCTTACCATGGCAGAGGGTTAGTCCACTATCATTTGGTTGGGCCTGTGGCCAACAGCAGACAGGCAGGCAGGCATGGCACTGGAGCAGTAGCTGAGAGCTTACATCCTGATCCACAGGCAGAAGGCGGAGAACAAGACACACCTCCTAATCTTTCCTAAGTTGGTCACTAACTGCTGACCAAGCATTCGTGCTTTGCATGGTCCTATGGGGGCCATTCTAATTCAAACCGCCACAGCCAGTTACCTTAGGGTAGTTTACCCGCCTTTTGTTGTTATTCACATAGTACTTTGTTTATTCATTGTTTTGCTGTCACTTGTTGGTTTTGTATTCTTTACAAAAGGAAAACTCTGAAATCTCACAGGACCAGATCTTATACTGAGCATCTAGCACCAGGGTCCATTTGCTTGCTTTGTCAATAGAAGCCAACTTAAAATGCAAAACTTATTTCACTTTCGACCCCCTCCCCCCAAATCTCTTGATTAGCAGAACAGCTCTCAAGTAGCCCACTGCACTTCTGTTGTGGGATGTGCTCACAAGCCTTGACAATTTTAAAACCTGTATGTGACATGTCGGGCAACTCATAAGCAGAGAGCCTCTTTTCTTTATTAAAGTTCTCTGAAAAATTCATGTTTATATACTGGAGTATTACATGCAAGTGTACATCCCTGACAGTGGCCTCACTGTGTCAAATCAAATGTCCCTTCTGGTGTCGTCAGACTAATTTTGTGAGGTCTCTGATGTCAGTTTAATGACTACTTGCTACTTTCTAATAAGAATTAAGGGACTCACAAAGAGGATTTCTGTTACTTTGGTGTGTGCCCTGGGGACAGTGGCATAGCTAAAAGCCTGCCCTGCCAGGATCTTCTTGTGAAAAACAGGAATCATTTATGCTGTTTATTTTCACAGTGTTTATACACATTTTTAAATTATGTCATTAGAAATGTGTTAATTGCATTGTTTGGGATTGAGCTGGAAAGAGGTGTGTGCTCCATTGAGCCTAGGAATCAACATCCTGCTATTGCAGGTAAAGCTGTGGTTAATGGGTCCAAATCACTCGATGGAAGGGGAAGGAGTGGGAGATAAGGCAAAAAGAAGACAATGAGACTTAGAACAGGAAAAGTTAGTCATTAAAGGGAAATACTTAGATCACTGAGTTGCTGAGCTAGCAGTCAGCAGATAGTGCAAAATGAGGAATTTGTTTTAAGTAAAGTTTATTTCTTTCTGATTTCTCTTTTAATTTTAAAAGCACTGTATTTTCATTTAAGTACAACTTGGTAAATACAGAACAGTCATTTCTCTAATGTCTGTAGTTCTACTCGGAGATAGTCCCTATGACATTCTGATGGAAGAAATCTGTAATGAGATATCATGAAAAAGAGCAAGTTTGGGGAAAACCTGACTGTGTGTTCCTCTTTATATTTTAGTTTCTTGCTGCTGTTGGTTGCCTTCCTGGCTTCTTACTCAGTCCATCTCTTGCTTAGTATGTGCATTCACACAGGTGAGTAAAATACCATGCTGCTTCACTTGACCCAAACTCTTGGTTTGTATTTGCATAAGAAGTGAATGTCCTGGATCTGCTCTCTGAGTTGAAGGTGTAGCTCAATGGTAGCATAGATATTTAGCAAGCACAAACAAGACCCTGGCTTGGAACTGCAGCACCACACACTAAGACTCTCATTTCCAATGAGCTCACATCGTGACTGGTGTGGGGATGGGTTTTGTCTTCTGTGCTAAGGATGAAAGCTGGTGTTTTTATCACCTGCTCTCTCTTCCCTTTGGATTAGATTCCTGTTGATGTCCAACGCAAGCTTCACCTCTGCATGTCAAGCTCACTTTGCTCTCACTGGCTTGGTGGCTTTCAGACTGATAGTGGCACGTGTATTCTTATACATGTACCAAATAGATTTTTTTTTAAAGTGGGATTATTCTAGGCTCAAAGAAATGAGAACCCTCGGGATATTTTTTGAGACTTTTAAGACTCTTGCGAACAGAGTTCTAAAACCACCATTCTGTTTTATTTTCCTTTTCTATACATCCAAAATGCCTATTTTGTTGTTGTTTTAATGAATAGATTTTGTAACAAATCAACTAGGTGATTCTTATGCAAAACCACTTTAGGATCTACAGCTCAGAGCCGCCGGGTGCCTCGGGCGAATGTGCAGACAGACAAAATAGGAAAAGACAGTGTAAGGTAGCAAGCAGCTTACAACAGCATCCTGAATCCAGGAATGATAATACCTTTTAGGTAGCATTTGTAAATCCTGCCAGGAATATCAACTGCAAAATTTCACTTCTTAACGTGAGAAAAGTTATTTAAGTTATTTGGGAGTAGTAAATAAATTCACAGAATTTTAAAAATAATGTTAATTTTATCCTTTAGATCATTTAGCCTTAAAACTCTGACACTGTTGTTCTCTAACTCTGGGGCACATAAAGTGAAAACATCTGTTTCTCTTTCCCTTTCCTTTTCTTTTCCTTTTTCAGCTTGCTTGAGTCCGTGAACTAACCTCTCCACGGTTCTCCATTTATACTGCTGCCCTGTCTTCATCGATTGATTCCTCAGTCACTGTAAAGCTCTCAGTGGAGGTAGGCTCTTCCTCAAGCATTCATATGAGACTGGAGAACAGCAAGTTTGTTAATCCCCCCTCTGATAGACTATCAAAAGGGGTGCATACAGTGTTCAAGTTGGAGTCACTGGTCAGAAAAAAACGAGTTATTTTAGGTCTTTATGAAAGATAATGTCTTCATTTGTTTGTCTAGGGTTAAAAGGCAAAGAGAAAATTGCATGTTTATAAAAGCAAGGGATCTCTCACATGAACTTCTCTTACTTGAAATTTTAAGCAGGATTGCATTCTGCTGGGACTTTTCTTGGGAACTGAGGAGGCGTGTCAAGGTGCCATATGCTCCTGGCCTTAGTTTGTTGAATCTAAAATGGTCTTGACAACACATTCCTCCTGAGATTGTTGCAAGAGTGAAACAAAATACTGAATGTAAGATGTCAGATATGTGATGAATGCTGAGTTCTCACTGGGACAGAGTCTCAGAGGGCTGCAGGTTCTTACACGTGGTGGAGTCTCAGAAGCAGCTGGCTGCTGGTCATTCTGGGAAAACATGGCTTATGTCTGGGATTAGAACAATTGCCCTCCCTTCCCCGGCCTCCACATCACTATGAGGAGGAGGGAATGGGTGTCCTGGAGCACTGTCCTGCTTCTGGCTCCTCATCCCCACTGTGCACTGCATTATCACCGTTGTGTGCCTTCAGAGCCATTGGCTTTAATGATATTATAATATTTATCCCAATTACGTCAGTCGTTTCTGCGGTCTCGTTTACCTTTCATTCCCCAGACCCATCCCATGTGTTCACTGTCTGTTCTCTGACCTCACCTTTTACTGTTCCCCAACTCCCCAAACCTGGATCCCCATGGTGGGAAGCAAGGCAGCAGCAGGCAGGCCAGGCAGGCATGGTGCTAGAACAGTAGCTAAGAGCTTACATCCTGATCTGCAGGCAGCAGGCAGACAGAAAGCTAAAATGGACCTGGCATGGGCTTCTTTTGTCACTTCCAATGAACACACTTCCTCCAACAAGGCCACACCTCTTAATCCTTCCCAATAATTCCACCAACTGGAGAGTAAACGTGCAAATATATGAGCTTATAGGAATATTTTCATTCAAACCACTACAGAAGCCCTTACTGTCCTGAAACTTTATTTTCTCCTTCCTTCCTTCCTTCCTTCTTTCTAAGGTTTATTTATTTATGTATTTTGTGTATATGGGTGCTATGTTGAATGTATGTCTGAATACCGGAAGAGGACATTAGATTGTGAGTTGCCATGTGGTTGCTGGGAATTGAACTCAGGACTTCTGGAAGAGCAGCCAGTGCTCCGAAGTGCTGAGCTATCTCTCTAGCCCATCCTGGAACTTCCTATGAAGCCCTGGCTGGCCTGGAATTGACAGAGTTCCACCTGCTTCTGTCTGCATGTTGGGATTAAAGGTGTGCACCATCATGCCCAGCTCCCTTTAATCTATTACCTGTCGTGAAAACCCAGGCCTCTTTAAGGATAGCATTTATTAAATTGATTTGTGTTCTCAGCGGTGTCATAAGAGACTTACATGTGTAGCCTTATAACAACTGCATGAGATGGATTCTGTCATACGTGTTAGAGACTGGCAAAATGAGACAGTAAAAGATGAAGCACTTGACTCAGGGATTCACAGCCAGCTGAGTGTTTAGAAGAACTGACCTTGTACTTCACAGCCCAAGTCATACACAGTCTGCTGCCATTTCCCACCTTGCAAACCTTATTATTTTTTGAAAGAAGTAAACGAGAACTCGACTGAATCACCTTTCTGCAGGCAGAACTAAAGTGAAAGTCTGTACACTGAGGAGAGTCCCACTAACAGTTCTAGAATGCTGGCACCAGTATCCCCTCTCATAAGGAATTAGAGAAGTACTTTGTATAGAATTTCCTCTGCCCAAAATAAAATACCTCCAGCTACAAATAATGGGGAAGTGGTGGTGGCTTTCAAGAAAGACATGGCTTCTCCCTGTATGACCACCATGTGATTAAGCCCTTCACTAAGTAAGCCAGAACTTCCTCTATCCTTTCAGTGCCTTAGACTTAGCGGATAGCCAAGAAGCACAAGAGTTCAGAGAAAGATTCATGCTAAAACAACCACAAAAAATATAGAAACAGTCCGGCGGTGGTGGCACATGCATTTAAACCCAGCAGTCAGGAGGCAGAGGCAGGCAGATCTCTGTGAATTCAAGGCCAGCCTGATCTACAGAGTGAGTTCCAGGATAGCCAGAGTTACAACAGAGAAACCTTGTCTATGGTGGGAACAGAGGAACTGCCTCTGAAGCCACCCTTTAATGCAATTGGGCAGACCTTGTTGTTGTTTATTCTTACAAAACCATACTTGCACCACAGGATCTGCCAGGATTACTGCTCTTGGATTTTACCCAAGATTTATGTCTACAAAAAATTTGCATATAGGTGTTTATAGCAGTTTTATTTATAATTGCCAAATTTAGAAAGTGACCAAAATACCCCTTGGTAGTTGAATGACTAAGCAAACTGTGACATTGAAACAACAGAAAATTACTTGGTACTAGTAAGAAATGAGCCACCAGGCGCTGAAGTGACATGGAGGAATCATGGAAGCATATAATCAGGTGGAAGAAAGTGTACGCTCCAACAGTTCTGCTTGTAGGTGTGTGTGCACCGAAAATGAGACCAGTACCTTGTGGAGCTAATCTTTGCTATTTGATCATTGTGGCATTATTCACAGTGCTGAATCATAGAAACAACCTATGTGTCTTTCAGCAGATGGGTATAAATAAAGAGGCAGTAATCTGTATGTGTATGGGAATATTATCCAGCCTTTAAAAGGGGGCTCACGAGGGGAGTGCCAGTGGTGGGAACATGGAGGAACCTGGAAACCATTAAGATAATGAGAAAGTGAAATTAGCTGAACAGAAAGAAAACCTATTTGTTCTCACTTACATGTGGATACCATAAAGGTTTAGTTTTAAGAAATACTTACCAGGGATACTGGGGAAGGGAGGGAAGGATAGGGAGTTCTTGACTGAAAAATACAAAGTTAAGCAGGATGAGTAGTAGTTCTGGAGTTCTGATGTACAGAGTGTTGGTTGTAGTTAAAGTGAATGAAGCATATTGGAAATTTGCCAAGAGAATAGATTTCAGTTGCACTTAGCCAGGAAAGAGAGGGAGGGAGGGAAGGGAGAAAGGAAAGGTTGAATGGATTGATTATTCTTGAATATCATAATTTCAGTATGTATATCAAAACATCATGTTGAGTGCCTTAACCAGAAAAGACCATGTATGATTTGGTTCCAGCTATATGACATTGTGGAAAAAGTAAAACTATGAGGAATTAAAAAAAAAATGTCACTGGTTACCAGGAATTGTTGGGGAAGGATGGCTGAATAGGAAGAGCACAGAGAATATTCAGGGCAGAGAAAAGGTGCCGTATGATAGCATAATGGTGGGTATACATTCATCAAGGTCCATCCGTAGAATGCCTAGGACCAAAAGGGAACCTTCATGTCTGCTGTGGATTTTGTATGATATCAACAGGGCAGGGTTCCTTGATAATAACAGATGTACCACTCTGCAGCAGGAAGATAGCATTATGTGTGGGGAAGGGGGTATACCACAGCCTTATACTTTCTTAATTTTGTTGAGACCCTAAATATACTCTAAAAATATAATCTGTAAAAGAAAAGCAAATGATGAGAGAGAAAAATACAGGAGCAAGATGAAAAGTAAATAGGTAGGGTGCATCCATAAAAGCCCACAGGGCCTCAGTCCTGCACATGGGCTACAGGCAAGTAAGGGTGCTGAGAGAGGGAGAAATAGTCCTCCCCAGGGAAGAAAGAACACACCAATTTGTTATCCAATATCAAATGGTCAGCCCTGAAACTATACATACAAGTAACATTATACAGACTTAATAGCTTGCACATACACACACACACACACACACACACACACACATATATATATATATATCAGCAATTAATGAAAGAAGAGGCCATGGATTTGTAAGAGAGGAAGAAAGTATATGAGGGGATCTGGAGGGAGGAAAGGGAAGAGGGAAATGGTGTAATTATATTATAATGGCAAAAAAAGAAAAATAAATAGTTTTTCTTTTTTTTAATGAAGGAATAGCAAACGAGGGTCTCTTCTAAAATAAAAACATGCTTTCTGAGATTTGAAATAAAAAATATTGCTTCCATAAAAGAAGAACAAGAAAATATTAAAAGTGTTCAGAAACCACAAGTGCCATAGAAGTTAAAGAAGGAAAAGAAAAGAAGGAAAGAGAAAATAAAATTTATGTTGTAGTTGGATTGGAATATTTAAAAGAAATTTGCAAGGATTGTCATAGAAAAGACAAAGAGCTTGAAAATGAGGGAAAGTCTACCACCATGCCACCCTGAACGTGCCCAGTCTCACCTGAGAATGGAAGAAAAAACATGAGGAAGTTAGATCAGTCCAGGAGATCAACATGCAAGCAATAGACCTTTCACAGAAGCAGGTGAGTGGATGACAGAAAGTTATCAACAGAATAATACAGAGGAGGTAGTGTGACTGGAGAAAACAAGTTTCCATAATAAAATCTTCCTTCTCGAATAATCATTGTGAAGCTGTAAAATAATGGTATCTTAAAAGTTTACGCAGAGAAGGAACAAAGAAACAAAGGCTCAAGAGCTCGGAGGAAATGGCCATTGGTTAGAAGTGCCTGTTACGAAAGCTTGAGTCAAAACACCCATGTAACAAGCTGGTGTCCTGCAAAGGACTGTAACTGCCAGCCTATCCAGAAAGCCCGAGCTCCAGGTTCAGTGAGAAACCCTGCCCCAAGGAACAGGGCAGACAGGGCTGGAGGACACACAGCATCTTCCTCCGCCTTCCTCATGCAGTGTGTGCATCACATACAGGCGTGAGGACACTACATACGCACACATACACACAGACAGGTAGACAAAACTCAAGACCATAGTAGCAAAAGCCTTCACAGGCACAATGTTGTGAAGTGGATTATAGGACAGCCTTCGTAATCCTTGGAAGAAATGATTCTAAAACAGAATTCCATACCCAGCCGAACTCATGGGCATGTAAGTTTCCAGTAATGACGTTTCATACATGCGGGGTCTGAGAAGCCATCCCTCAAGTATACTTACATAATGAGCAGTGGCAGATCTCTGCCAGAGTTCAGGAGTGACAGAAACGAGGACTCCAGGACAGGAGAGGAAACTCCCAGGCAGCAGCTGCGCAGTAGGTCTAAGCACCGCTGCTCTTTTCACAAAGACGCGGTGCTGCTGCCAGGCCATTGCTGCGCCCAGGGTCATGCAGGGTGGTCTAGCTCTACTTTCCATGCCAACCACTTGAGTAGATGAGCGGTTAGGTGGTACGGAAGTCTTAAGAATGAAACAGGGAGATGAGTAAGCAGTGTGCGGAGCCCCAGCAACAGAGTGATGTCTGAGTGACAGCGAAGGCGAAGGCGTTCTGGTTCGGGCCCCTTGGTTAACAGCAGGGTCATTAACAGAGGTGGGGACACAGAAGGCAGGGACAGCTCCAAGTTAGAAGTTCAGTTTTGAATATGTGGGCTTGGGAGTGTTTGTGCGCACTGTATGTATGGGTGGGCTGGTTTCAGACCTGAAACCTAGGATAGAGCTTCATTCCAGCAGCATTCTTTCATCTGTTAGGAATACAGAAAGAATCATTCCCTTCCCTGAAAAACTCAGCCTAGCAGGGGAGACAAGTACTGGAGCAAATGATGGATGCTGCAGTGGGCTAAATGTGGGGAGTAGGTGCAACATCTAAGGGCAAGTGAGGAGGGAGAATGTATACCGTCTGCTGGGAATGCTCTTAGGAGGCTGAGCTGAGGATTTGAGCTAGCAGACACAAAAGCACATTCTGTACATTGTATATAATGTACCAAAGATAGCTTACTGCTGTTAGTGAATAAGACGGAAAGGACACAGTTTAGAGGGTAGACAAGTCTGAACAATATGAGGGTCTTCCCCAGGGAATGAGAGGCCCACTGGGATAGTTGGAAAAAAAATCAAAGTCAATACCGAAATCTACCACTTGTTCTGTCCAAGGAGAATTTTGGTCTTTCCTAGAGTGCGTGATATAGCCTGCAACTCTAATAAAGCAAAACCAGCCCATTTGTCTTCCTTCTTAAAGAAGGTTACTGGAGGTGCGTGTAGGTATGGGTCTAGGTGGGCCTGTGTGTGTGGAAGCCAGAGGTCAACAGTGGGTGTGTTCTCCACTCTTCATCTTGTTTTTTCAGTCAGTGTCTCATGGGACCTGGAGCTCACCAGCTTAACTAGGCTAGCTGGTGAGCCAAGTGAACTCTGGGAATTCACCTGTCCCACTGAGCCCTACAGGCACTAAACTCCATGGCAGGCTTCTATATGGTGCCGGGGATCCAGACTCAGGCCCTTCTGATTGAGGGGCTCGAGCTTTAACAACTGCACCATCTCTGCAACGCCAGTGAAGAAAAGATCTTTCTATAAGCTCTGGTGTCTTTTGTTTGTTTTAAAGAAAAAGCAATTTCAACTCTCCTCAGCAAGGATTCTCAACATTCCCATTTAGCCCTGACCCGAAGCTTACTATATAGACTAAGCTGACCTCGAACGCTGGGATTATAAGAGTGTGCCACCACACCTGAGTAACACCTTCTTAATGCTTCTCAGATGCTGTTTCCTGAGGTCAAGTTTCCAAATTCCCAGATACCCTACCTGAAGTGGTGTATATTACCCTTCAGAAGATAGCCACATCCCTGAAACTGTGAGTGTCACATCATATGTCAAAGAGGCTTTACAGAAGTGACTAAGGGTGTTGAAATGGAGCATTGTCTTGGGAGGCTCTAAGCTCAACCACATACGTCATAAAGGAGAGATCACAAACAAGAGAAAGGTACAGTGTGGTCACAGGCGGAGATCGGAGAGACTTGGCTGTAAATCCAGGAACCACCAGAAGGTGAAAGAGGCTAGGAATGGAATCTCTCCGGAAGGAGGGGGGCAAGCTGGCACCTTGAGTATGACCCAGTGAATCTGATTTTGAACTTCTGTGTCCTTCCAAACTGAAAAGCCATAATTTTCTATTTTTTAAGTCATTGTGTTTGTGATAATTGGTTACATCAGCTATAGTGATCTCCCTGCTTACAATAATAAAATGCCACAGCAATGAAATAATGAAGAAAAAAAACAAAGAACATGTTGCTGGTATGATTCTTCATTTGGTAAAGCTCCAAATGCAGTGTTAAGGATATTTCCTTCATTTGTATGGTAATTGTGCTCCTGGAAACTGAGTTTATATCCAAACCCCTAGCTATCACTGTCACAGCGTTTACCAAGACTGTGACACAGAGGACAGTTAATGAAAGCTGGAGATAGGATGTGTGAATGGAACTATTAGGACTACAGAGAGATCGAATTTTCTTGGTTCAAAAATTGACATGCAAGGCAAAAATTGTGTAGTCAGCCAAGTGCAGTGGCATATGCCTGTCATCCCAGACTCAGAAGGCTGAGTCAGGAGGATCAAGAGTTCAAAGTCGTCTGCTCTACAGACTGAGATCCCGGATCAAAACAGCTAAATGACAAGTAGTCAAAATGACCCTTTTTGTAGTTGATAACAATATAAATGTATGTGTGTTGTATTCAATACACATATATATTATGTGCTATATATATATATATATATGTTAAATATCAACGTAGCATTTTCCCAATAAGCTGACCCTTGGGGCTTCTTTGGTTTCATTCTGCCTAGAATTGGTCTAGGTATCTTAGGACAATCTGAATCGCTTTCAGGTCATAATGAATTCCATTTAGGACTGTGGAGAGACTCTGAACTGAAACTGATGAATATGATGACAACAAGGCATATTAACTAGATCATAGCTCTCTGCAAACGTTTGTTTATTCGGAAAGGTAGTCAGGCATCCAAGCTGTATTTCCCTCTATTTCTTTTTTGGATTAATGAGCATTGTTTAATGCACTCAGTTAATTGAATGAATCAATTCATTGAGCCAGCTTCAGTGGCTCCTGTGTCCTGCTTTTTATTACTGATTCTCAACCAGGTGTGACTTCTCTGCCAGGGCATCTGGCAATGGCTGCAGACATTTCTGGTTATCGTGCTTAGGGATGAGGTGGTGGACACAGTGCTATTGGCATCCAGTGTGTTAAGGCTAGGGATCTTGTTCACCCCACAGTACACAGACTGTTCTATCTGACAGAGAACTGTGCCAGCCAAAAGTAGTGGCCAGGCTGAGCAACCATGGTCTAGATTGTGTGTGTGTTGTAGGTGTACTACTCATAATTTTACCTGTTGCTAGGGTAAGAGTTTCCTTCCAGAAGCTACACTTTCTGCTATGGGCTAGAGAAGAATGGATGTGAGTTCTTGCAACATTCCTTTTTACTGTTGTGTATATATGTATGTGTGTGTTGAGTGTGGACATGTGTACCACAGTATATGTATAGAGGTCAGAAAACAACTTCATGGAGATGGTTTTCTCTTCCCACCCTTACATGGGGTCCCACTGGATCATCTCCCTGGTCTTCACTGTTGTTTTTATCAAATACATACTTGGGACTAGAGATAGGTCTCAGAGATTAAGAGCACTTGCTGCTCTTCTAGAGGACCTGGTCCAATTCTCAGCACCCACAGACTGGCTCACAGTAGTCTGTAACTTCAGTCCCCAGGGGGTTATTTCTAGCACCAGGCGAGATCATGATGCACTGATATATATGTAAGCAAAACACTCCTACGCATAAAATAAAGTTTTGTTATGTTGAGACATGGTCTCTCTACATAGCCCTTGACTGTCCTGGAATTCACTATGTAGACCAGCCTAACCTCTAATTCACAGAAACCCACCTTTCTCTGTGTTCCAAGTGTTGGGATTAAAGATATGCACCATCACACCCAGCTAAAATAAAAACTTTTAATAGATCCAATATTCGCTTCTAAGTGTGGGAGCGTGCAGGCTTATGAGGTGCTTGGAGCTGTTCCTACCTCGTTCTCTCCTTCCTTCCTTTAGCAGTTGCTGTCCCTTATTTCAATTATGATCTCTTACTTAGTGATTTGTCAGTTCTTCATTGTGAACAGTTAAGACAGCTTTGGTGTGCCAGACTCTCCCTCCCCGCTCTTGATTTCCATTTCTACTCAGTAATTCATCATTGATCATTTTACAGTGACTACAAAATACACAGAGCCTTATTTTTGGGAAGTTCTTTTTAAACTATTTCTCTCCTTCCCCTGGAGCAGGAAAGCACTTATTTCGTGTTTTGTAATGATTTTTAAACTGCTGTCTATAGATTGAGTTTAATAGTTGAAAACCAGTGCATCTATAAATAGGCTATGACTGTGTAAATATTATTCCCTGTGCAGCTAAGTGAATAATTCCCTAGTAAACTGGGAATCCAGAACCTTCCTACACATGCAGTATTACCAGCTGAGAGAATGCCCCTAGTGTCCTACCATTCTCTTTTCTTTCAATGCATAGAAGAGTGTTAAGCATGCCACATTCAGTTGTCACAGTGGCATGAAAATGTATATTAAGGAAGATCAGAAGTAGTCTTAAAATTCGTGACTATTCAAGAACAGAATGTCCTCCATACACTGTCAGAAGAAGAAAAAAAAAGCAAAATGAAAATGATGGAAAACACAAGAAAGAAAAGAATTTCAGAATAATAAGAATACTTTCCAAATGGCCAACTCTCTGAGAGTTGGGCTGTGTTTGGATAACTCGTGTCCCTCAGTCCAGATCCAAAGATAATATTGCTTCTGCTGAAACTTGGGCTCGAACTGTAACCAGAGTTTATTAATTGTCCTATTTCATTGAGGAAAAAATGCAAAGCAGACAGCACATTGGAATAGCTAGCTGGAAATGCTCCACTGTCTCATGGGAAGCAGCTTTCCAGTGATTCTTGTGGAGGCCAGGAGTCTTAGGCCTAACGCACATTAAGGAAAAACTCCCCATTTACTTGATTAAAACTTACAGCCTCTCCATTCCTTCAACACAGCATTGATTTCTTTTACTATCAAAGAATAATTTCTAAAACACATTGCTAGTGATAGCTTCAGCTACTTATTAACGAAATTTGCTCCAAGTGTTACTTGTAGAAGACCACATTAATTTCATAATTAATGTCATTCCTATTCTGTAGGAATATGCCACTTCTGTAATTGGTTGTCAACATCTTGTTTCTGTGTCTCTGAAACATCTTCTAAATGTTTATGATGCTGTAAAAAGAATATTTTGTTAGTAAATCAAGCAGCAAATTAAACACAAGCTCTCAGGTTTATAGGAGAATTTGAACTGTTTAGGTGCTGTAGGGGTTGGTTTTGAGGCAGCCTAGGGGGTCTTGCTGTGTTGCTCAGTTGCTCTCAAATTCTCGGGTCCAAGTGATCCTCCTGCCTCAGCTTCACAAGTAGCCGTGATTACTTGTGATCACGTGATATGCTTGGCATTGTAGTTCTTAAAAATAAAGTTCCACATTTGATGTTCAAGTCTTTATAACATATTTGAACTCCTTCCTCAAAAATACAGAAAGCAAAAGAAAAATGACTAAACACTTATTCACCATTTATGTATTTTACTTTGTAGATTATATTTGAATCCTGTTTTTTTTTCACTTAAAATAATATTGGCATTTTCTTGTTATTATAAAAGGGCTTTCGTGGCTGTGTTATTCTGTCAGGTATCCCTACCGTGATTTATTTCACCACCTTGTTGAGCATTTAGGTTAGCCCTGTTTTTCCGGTGTAAATCATGGCATGATTAAATATCTAATGATTTCCCTGGTTTTATTCTTATTTCCTAAGATAAAAGCTCCCAGGGTCAAACGTTTTAAATATCTTAAAGGCTCATTGTTCAAACGGCATTCCAACGGCCAGGCCAGTTTATGACTCACCAGCATTTGAAGAAACAGCCTGAGCAACAGAACAGAACTTGAGAAATGTTTCACGAGTTCTGGTTCATATGCTGAGATATGAGAGAAAGTGCTTGGCTGGCTGCATCCGAATTTCACTTTAGAAAGCCCCAAAGCCAAGCCAGAAGCCGTTATTCATATTTGTGACATCTTGGGCAGGCAGTGGGGTGGGGGTGCTTCTAAAAGAGGTCTGTTGGCAGTGGCAGAACGGAGCGGCAAGGACCCAGACATGCTGACAGGACAGCTGCAGTCAGGGTGGAGCACCGGGCTCTCCATTTGTAAGCCTCATGCTTTTGCTCCTGTCAGTTTGGGACTTTGTGGTATTTAGAGATATTTTAACAAGACAGAAGAAACTGTAGAACCAGAGGGCAAGTTTGAGATTTTAAAAACGTCAGAAGTTGCAGCAAAAACTGTCTTCAATAAGCTTGTTAGGGTCACTGTGTTTTCTGGCACAAGCAAAAGTTAGTTGACTTTTAACTTTTAAAATTTAGAATAAATGTTTAGTATTTAAATTCGGTCATTGAAATACCTGCCCCCTCTAGAATGTTCAGGTTTTTTGGTTTGTTTGTTTTTCTAATAGGTATTTGCTTTTCCTGTTTACTAAATATGCACTCAATACTACTTTTCGCTCTTTAAATATAAAACAAGGCTGGAATTTTGCTCAGTGATAGAACATGTATTGAGCACGCAAAGGGCTTGGGTCTAATACCTACCACAAAAATGAAACAAACAAACAAAAATTTTAAAAGTGTAGTTTGACTTTTTGGTGAATGCCCTCTTAACAGTTTGCTTACATACTGAGAAACAGATACAAAATAGGTAATTTGAGAAGCAACATTTGATATAGTCTCATGTGTAACACTGAAAATCTCATTGCTTTAAGTTCTTAGAAGAAATGTTTTTTTAAAGTGTTGTGTGCAACACTATGATTATTCTGTTTAATTCTATCTAGTTCAGTTTAAATTTACATAAATGATAGTATGTGCATATCTGTGGAATACATTAATTGAATATGCCAGTTTAAACTCACAAGCCGTACCAGTGTAGACACTGGAAATCACCGGGAGACAATACACGTGAATGGCACTGTTACGAGTTATGTCCTCTGAATAGAAAATAGCCAAGGGAAAAAAGTATGAGAATTGGGGGAGGATATTTATTATTGGAAAGTCAGAAATTTGTTTTTTTAAATAGTAAGGCATTTATGTCAGATAATTTTTATAAAGTAAAAAACAAAACAAAACAAAACAAAAAACCCTGACAATATATTAATGTTTTTCCTAAGCAGTAATGGAAGTCTGTTTAATGGTGCATGCATCCCTGTAACGCTGCCAGCAATAAGGGCTGTCACCCAGCTTTCTTAATGTTTTAGGGACTACTTCAGGTGAAACTGGATCCTTAGTCTCTGTTGCAGAAAAGAATGTCTGTACAAGCTGGTATGAGTCAGAGTTAGGGTTTATTAAATGGCCTATTTCATACAGCTTTTAAGCACAAGGGTCGAGAGAGGCTGCCGTGGAACAAGGCACACCTGAGCAGGAGTTTGACCTTCATGTGCACCCACTCAGAGTAAAATGTGTCTTCCAGATCCAGACTGCGTTGTGTGTGTGTGCTGTGTTTAGCAGAATGCAAATGCATTTTTAAAAATAGATATATCACTCAAAAAAGTTTCCAAGTCCCTCGATTAAATTTGATAACTGATTAAAATGAAGACTTTGTTAATTATTAATGCCTTTTAATTATTCAGTATTCCAGTGTTTTCTTTGTGGTTCTGTAGTTGCTCTGTGATTTTTTTAAAAAGCTTATTTTTATGTACACAAAGGTATTTTTTGTGTGTGTAGGAAAACTCAGGCTTTACAGAGCATGCATCTTTAAAGGTTTTGCCCAAAGTTAGTACTTCTGCTTTAAGTTTAGTCATCTGTCATGATTGTAATGTGGGCAGACCTGAGCCTCTAGATCTCAGAATCAATATTGAATGTTTTTTTGCTGATTTTGGTGTTTCAGAATGTTTAAGAGAAACGCATATCTACCCTTGAAGGCCTGCACGATGAGAGCTGTCGGATATTTAGATAAATGGTTGTTAATTGCCAATTAATATAAGTATGCCAACATTGGTTATCTTACAGTAATTAGAAACAGTAAAAATGGAAAATAACCATTAATATGTGCATTTGAGAAACAAAATCAGAACATGAGCTATACTAGAGAAGCATAGTGAAAGGAGTACTTGAATTTTTTAATCTTAAAAAAAAAAATTATGTGTGTGAGTGTTTTGCTGTGTGTCTGTGTACCATGTGCATCCCTGTGTCCTGAGAGTCCAGAAGAGGGCATCAGATTCCCTGAACCTGGAGTGATAGATAGTCAGGAGCTGCCATGTGGGTGCGCAGAATCAAACTAGTACTTTTAACTACTGAGACATCTCTACAGCTCCCTTGAAATTTTTTGTTTGTTTGTTTGTTTGTTTTTAGAAAGGAAAAACCCATCCCTGCTTATTAAAAAGACACATGATACAAAAACATCTAAATCTTCGGCACAGGGTTACATTTGGAGTGGGAATAAAGATTTCAAAGAGAAAACTCTCGAAGGCTTCTAGGACCAGCCTAGTGAGCCTAGCCTCCTTTCCTGCCTTTGCATTTGTTCCAGGGGTCAGAGCTCCATCTAGTCCTTACTGGCTGACGCTGAGAACAGCACTGTGTCTAGCTTGTACGAGTAAAATAATCTTCACAGATAGTTTTGCGTAAAAGTGACAATTGTACTTTCTCATAACAGCAGTGACGTCTTATGAAGACCTTGGACTCTTTGCATTTGGATTTCCTGGGAAGGTAATTTCGTTTCATCTCGTGTACAGATCGTAAAAGGGCATTTCTCTTTGGCTTCAAGTTTAAAAAGCATATACAAGAGAGACCTTAAGACAGTTGTTCGACCCTTTGGGGGTCGAATGGCCCTTTCCAGGGGTCACCTGAGGCCATCTGCCTATCAGATATTTACATTACAATTCATAACAGTAACAAAATTACAGTTATGAAGTGGCAAGGAAAATAGTTTTATGGTTGGAGGTCACCACAGCATGAGGAACTGTATTAAAAGGTCGCAGCATTAGGAAGGCTGAGAGCCACTGCCTTAAGAGGTTAAGAGGAAATCAAAGTTAGAAGAGACTGGAATGATAGGAACAGGAAAATAAAGAGAAACCTGTGCCCTCCTGAAGGCCATCTGTAATACTTCAGTTCTTAAATCTTGGTGACTCAGTGAACTGCAGAATAGTTATGGGACTCTGAAGTTTTCCTCATTAATTTTGATGATATTCTCTGAGTAAATTTTTAAAAGGGAAGAAAACAGTATAGAGTTAAAATTATAGCATGGCTGTTTCAGAGGCAGTAATTAGACAGGCAGTAATATGTAAGAGCTGAGCACTGCTGACAGATTGCCTAGCTGCCCCGTTGTTTACATATGAGAAAATCAAGGCCCAGAGCTGTTAAGGGGCCTGTTATCAACTGTTACCCAACACCAGTTCCACATCTGAGGACTGCAGACACTGTGTGGTACTGGTTCTCCTTCTTAGAATAATAAAAATAAAAGCAAAATTTTATTTGGCACCGGTTTTCGATCAGCCTTCTAACTTTAAAGTTGTAAGGAGATGTTTTTTTCCGGCAGGCTACCAGGAGTTAATCATTGCTGTTAATGTTAAAGAGCTTGTTTTTCTTCTTTTCCAATGTCTCAAGAGCTACTTTTAAACCTGAACTTCGGTTCTAAAAAGAATCATTATGATTGTAAGTCTGTGTTAGTTCTTTTTTGTTTGCCTTTACTTTCAAGTTAACAAAAGTTTCATGCATATATCATGTACTTGATACTTTGAAACATGTATTTCTTTTCCATTTCTATAAATGCTCTGAAATTTTCCCATTTTCTTCCCTCTGGCCATGAGGTGTGGTTGGATAATATTGTTCCGAGAATCAAATAAATATTTTTGAAAATTTTAAGGAATATTTTTTAAATTACCTCTAAATTTGTGTATTTACTTATCAGATAAGTATGTGTTGAGCAATGTTATGCCTTGCACTGTAATAGGCACAGAAAATACAGCTAGGCAAACGTTCGTGCTGGCTTTCTACATATTAAATACCTAAATTTACCAAGAAATGGAGAAGGAGTTAGTACTAAGATACTGTATTTGCAATACATTCATAGAAATAGAGGGGTTTGAGGTGTGGCCAGTGGGTTTCATTTGCACTGCAGGTGGTACGCACAACGTCAGAATAGTCTTCTCACGAGTGGCTGGATTTCCTGGAACTCACTCATCTTGTTGTTATTGCTGTGATAGAACACCACAAACAAAACAAACGAGGAAGGAAAGGGTTTATTTGGCTTATACTTCCAGTCACTCACCGAAGGAAGTCAGAGCAGGACCTGGAGGCAGGAGCTGATGCAGAGGCCACGGAGGGGTGCTGCTTTGCTCCCCATAGCTTGCTTGGAATGTTTTCTTATAGTACTCAGGAACACCAGCCCAGGGATGGCCACACCCACAATGGGCTGGGCCCTCCCACATCAATCACTAATTAAGGAAATCCCCCCCCTACTGGCTTGCGGGATAGCCCAGTCTTACCAAGGCCTTCTCTTAGTTGAGGCTCCCTTCTCTCCAGTGACTCTAGCTTGTGGCAAGTTGACATAAAACTGTCCAGCACAACCACATCTCTAGATACCCTGCCAGACTTTCAGATCACTAGCTCTTCTCTACAGACTGCAAGGACTCTAGGTTCCAATAAAGCAGATGGTTTCCAGGAAAGGCTGTGCTCTGTCCCAGGAGGAATTCCTCATAGAGGTGAACCTCAAATGTGACCTGTCCTCAGTCTCAGAGACTTGAAGGATACAAGGTACCTAGTCAGCTCTGTTTGCTGGTTGTTACAGCCCAGGTGTAGAATGAGCAGGAGGCCCAGGAGAGAGTAGAATATTTAAACATTTCCTTTGAGTTCCCCAGGAGTCTCAGCCAAGGCCAGAAACAAGAGCCTACAGACAGGCCTTGGTCCTTGGGCATATCTTGTGTAGCCCAGACCTTTTTTATTTTTAGCCAGTTGCCAACTTTTATAGTCTTGAAAGTGTGAAGTTCAATTTCTGACTTACTCAATATTAGACTACCTGGCTGTATTGGACATACTCTCTGGCATGCTGTCAACCAGCCAGTCTAATGGAGAAACTCCTGAGCTGGGTCCTCCAGCTTACTGTTATCCTTGCCACCACCTGCTGTTTTAGACTTAGCTTATTTCATATTTTTTAGTTAAAGCATTTTGCCTAAATTTTTCTGATCTGGTCATTGTGCCCCAAATTTTCTGCTGTAGGCTGTTTAATCTTTGAGACTAGGATGCCCGAAGGCTAGGTTCGTGCCAAGCTGACGTCAGAAGACTGTCAGTACCCTTTATGTACTGTAGTGTTGGCACAGCACACTCCAGTCTGTTTTGGGCTACCTACTAAAACAATGTGGTAAAGCTATGTAAAAAGGACCACAGGACCTCCCAGATTCAATATCAGTTTATTAGGCATTGATAATCACCAGTTACTAGCTTTTTAACACTTTTTAGCTATTCAAACATGGCTGCTAAGGAAATCTCCAGAAATCTCTTCATGGTAATTATGATGGTGTTGGAAGACTCTTGATGCGATGGTTGGCAACTTGATGTCGTGCACACAGCTGACAAAATTTCTTTCCAGTGTCTCTTTGGTCATGAGTTCTGCATCTGTCTTTGTTGATTTAATTATTGAATTTTAATAAAATTCTGGCCTTTTCTACTGTTTCCCCTTCTATCTTCTGAATACATTTGCTCTTTTATAGGTGCTGGTAGCAGGGACCATAATAATTCAGAATATTGGAGGTAAGCATTGAAAATGTATCAGGTATTCACACAAGTAATGGAAATAATTGTTTCCCTGGTTCCTTGACTTCCTACAGGTCTAGCTGGGACACTAAGTCTCTGTAGACATAGCCATTTCAGAGGTCCCCTTTATTTGTCCCCTAACCTTTCTTGCTTCTAACTTCACCTCTGGCTAAGCCTTGACTGCAGTCTCACTAGGTCTGCAGTTCACTCGTTGGCTTCCTGTGTTATGGTGGTAAGAGGGTACAGCTTGGAAATGCTCCCAAAGTGATTCTCAACTACTTCCCCTCTGCTTTCACCCTCGCAGTCACTGCCACCAACAGATAGTATTCCCTGAGCTGTGTGAACAGTCAGAAATGCACAATGTCCCTTTGAAGCTAGAAGTTAAAAATGACCAATGGCTTATAATAAATCTAAGGACAGAGACATTCTCAAGTTTACCTTCCCTCTGTTTTCTTCTGATCCCACAAATGATTCTGGTTGTGAGAACTGTGTAGAAATGAAAATTACTGTTAATTACAGACAGTTGACTGAATGTATTTAATACTTAACTCCAAAGTGTGAGAAGCGTGTGTGCCTGTTGTAAAGAGATTGCAGAGCTGAGCAGTGTCTTCATCTCTTTACCTTCAGCTGGAATGCTGAATAAATACTGTCGGTGTTGGGAGAAGCCACGAGGAAAGTGACATGCACTTTGGATCTTACACAAGATTGCGTGCTCACAAGAAGTTTTAATCATCTTTTTTTTTTTTTTTTTACATCTAATAGTTTTAAGTAAAGATAAAAGATGATAATTTAAGGTCTCAACTATTACACTCATAAGTATCGTTCAACTAAATTGCGTCTTTAGTGAGTGTTTTGGTCAGGGGAAGAAGCTTCCCATCAGTGAGTTGTTTTATAATCCTGAGTGTCCACATTTTAATGGGTTGAATTTTCATGAAACAGTGACTTCATACTTCACTCCAGAAGCAAGGACACTACCCTCTTCCCGTAGGGATGTTTATAGTACAGTTGACTTCAATATTTGTTGTAGAATAATTTTTAATTAGCAGATATGTATTGCTTAATTGCTTAGAGATAATTCTTGTGCAGACCCTCATTAAGACTGTCAGGCTTTTCTGATTAAACCGTTGTTTAATAATTTATGTTGGATTTTTAGTGCGGGAATCTGGATCCAAGCTTTTTTTTTTTTAAATCTCGGCTTGACGCCCATCGTTGTGTCTCCTGTGGTTGTTACCACAGTAGCTTTTTCTCTAACCTTGCTGCTGATGGAGGTTGTCTCCACATGTGTTTCTCTTCTGTGCTGTGAATTTTTCCGGGGTTTGTGTCCCATTCCTCTTTGTACTCCCAGTACCAAACACAGCGTCTGGAACTTTGCTGGCGAGAGCGACACTTAAATGATTAGTACTCTAAATATTTGGGAGCCTGACAGATGACTCAGCAGTCAGGAGCCCTGGCTGACCTGGGTTCAATGCCCAGCACCCACATAGCAGCTCACAACTGTCTGTAACTCCAGTTCCAGAGGGAAGTCACGCCCTCTTTTGGCCTCCACAGGCACTACATGTACATGGAGCCCAGACGTACATGCCATCAAAACAACATACAAATAAAATTAAAAAAAAAAAAAAAAAGAAAAGTGAGAAGAAAGGTTCTATGGTGAGGCTGGGAAGCTGGCTCAGTAGGTAAAGTGCTTGCTAGACAAGGGAGAGGACCTGCGCGTGGATTCCCAGGTGTGAGGGTAAGCTCACATACGCAACTCACATTACCCGCCAGGTATGAAGATGTGTACCTGCAGCCCAGTGATGGAGTGCTGGAGGGGCTCTGGGGCTCACTGGCCAGCAAATATAGCTGACTCAGTGAGCACCATGTTCAGTTAGGGACTCTTGTCTCAGATGAAAGGTAGAGAGCAGTTGAGAAAGATCCCCATGGTGACCTGCGGTCTGCACACGTACACATGCATGCACACACACAGAATGCTTGGTCCATTACAGGCATCAAAGTTAAACATGAAAGATAAGGTAAAGAAACCAGACTAATCCAGTATTTTCTTGAGAGCAAAATTTGTTCTAATGTATACAAGCCCACAGAGAAGCTAATTTAGGTTCCTCATCTAGAATACCCTCACTTGTTTTGTGTTATGTAGTGAAATACCACTGGCTGGGGGTTTGTAATAAAGAGTTATAAAGCTCTGGAGGCTGAAGTCCAAGACTGGGGAAACCGCATTGAGCGAGGGCTTTCTTACTAGATATGTGGCAGAAGCTGTCATGTGGTAACATAGAGCGTGATGTCAAAGTCCTTGCCTTGAGCCCTCATTTACAGTGGGCTAAATCTGTGTGTGAGGGTGAAATCCCATGACCTAAACCTTTCCCATCAGATGTCACCTCAAACACTTCTGCATTGGGGGCTGTGTTTCCTATAGACATGGTTTGATGGGCACTGTCAGACTTAGCAAATAGCCCTGTCTATTTCAGCTATTCAGCTATGACTGAAGTGGATATGACCCACACTTCTAAAAAAGTGTTCTTTGTCCCTGAAAGCATCCAAATTAAACTGTTTGGCTGATTGCCTGCATGTTCTGGAAAAGATTCTTGGGTTTGTCGTTCTATAAATCATCAGGTCTCTGCATTCTTAAGGTTGTTGGTTTGCCTGCTTGTGTTAAAACTTTAAAAAGGCAATTTAGATGCTGTCACATCATTTAAATGTCCCTTAAGTTCAGGAAAGCTAGTAATGCTTATTTTAGAATAATGTCCTCATTATTTTATTCACATTACTTGAAAGTTTATTTATTGAGAGCCTGTGAGTAATAAGTGGAAGCATATTTCCAGAGGTTTTTTTTTTTTTTTCCCTCAGCCAAATGTGCATAAATTATTCTCTCATTACAATAGAATTTCAGGCTTACTCTTGTGAGCAGAGAGCCCTGGCTGGCTGTCAGGTGCCTTGTATTCTGTGACTCCAGTAGGGTCAAATAGGCACATGCCTCAGGGAACCTCTCTCATTCTTTTGGTTTTAGCTTTGTCTTTGTTGAAGAATTTTGGTGGGAAATACAGAGCTTAGGGTCTCCTCTCATCTAGAAATGTGGATCTGACTTGGCCCTTGGGTGAAAAGTATTTTAATTCTTTAGGCATTACTAGAACAGAGCCTGTACTTTTAGTTAGGTGGCATGAATTAATGCTTCTTAACTCTTCGTTCCTCCTCTCCCTTTTGTGTGGCAGGGTCTTATTGTGTAATCTAGGTTAGCCTCTAACTCTTGGTCTTCCTGCCTTGGCCTCCTGAGCACTGGAATTACAGGTGTGTACCACCACACCCAGCATAATAGTTACTTCATTAGAGAAAGGATTTACTTTGGCTCACAGCTCCAGGGGAAGTGATCCTGCTGGAGAAGGTGGAGCAACTGTACCCTGCAACTGCTGTCAGGCTGCGCCCGTAGTCAGGAAGTGGAGGGCAGAGGTGTAGTTGTAAGCTGCTGTGGTGGGTCAGTGAGTGGCTCCGAGCAACGTGTCATCTTATTCCACATTTATAAAATGCAAGTCATCGTTACAGATAGCATCCTCTTTCCTTAACTCCCTCAGGTCCTCACAGAAGATTAACGATTCAATCAGTATACATTGTAAGGAGAACCCTAGTTCCACTGAAACCTCCTGAAATTGCTAGAATAACCAGGTTTTCCAGTTCGGCACCAAATCCACACACCTCCACAGCCTTGATTAACACCTCACTTGGGGCCATAGGTGTGAGAGAACTTTAGCCTTCCATGCACTAAAACGGCACAGATTGTGCATCTTATAGACAAGAAGATTCAAAGACTACAATTCAATGACTACAGAAATCTCAGATTCCCATTATTGGACAAATTCATGATGCAATGTTAGACAGTTTACATTGTGTTCTCCCTGTGTTCTTTGTGTTGTGACGGAGTGCAGGATAGCGAAGCAGAGTCTGTGGTGCATCCCTTTGTCTTGTCCTTTGGGAAGCGGGGTTTGGGCATGCTATTACAACATGTCTGCTGGTCAGACAAACCATCTGTTTTTTTTTTTTTTTTTTAAAGCAACAGTATTATCCCCAAGTCCTAGAAAATACTGCAAAAGACTAGACGTACAGGTAATTTGAGAGGAGTCTTTTCACAAGCATTTGCCTTGACAAAATTTAATAGTAACATTTTAAAGAAACTTCAAAACTAATGCATTAGTAATGATTTGTATTGAAGTTTGGTAATGAGAGTAGATATTCTGAATGTGTGTGTGTGTGTGTGTGTGTGTGTTTGTGTGTATGTGTGTGTATGTGTATGTGTGTGTTTTACTGAGGTTTGAATACATTAGTGCTATGCAAGCTCTCCTATAGTTGTACGCCTATGGTGTGGGCTCACTAAAGAAGACAAGAGACATACTCATGTGAAAACTCTGTCAGACCTCAGCAGAGGGACCCACCCCTCATGGCAAGCACTATACTGGACAGTGAAACCCCGAGCATCTGAGCTCAGGTGTTTTTATTGATTCAGAACTCCTCGGGTGTTCTACTGATAGCACATGTGGATAATGAGCAATCAAACATCTGCCCCCCCACACACACATAAATCCAACATCTGCAGACAATTCAAAATGCCAAGACCCAGGCAGCCCCTCACCCAACAGTGCACAGAACAATTATTTTATACATAACTAAAAATAAACATCCAAAGCACTCTCCACCTCAGAGCTTTCCCCTAGCCCTCTTTTCCCCTGTTGGAGAAAAGGTCTCACTAAACTGTCCAAGCAGGCCTTGAACTTCTGATCATCCCGTGCCAGCATCCTAAGTAGCTGGAATTTCAGGCCCTGGCCACTAGGCCTGGTTCTCTGGTCCTTTTTTAGGTTTAGGGCCTTGAAAACAATAAAATTAAGGCTCTGTTAGGACAGTGAAGGAACATTTTCCACCGTGTATTTTTTTCCAGTTTTGCACAGTTTAGGGAAATTACATTGTTTCACAGGGTTTTTTTGTTTTTTAAGATTCTTTTTTTAAAAAGAGATTGTATACTCTTCAAGTGGGGATAGAATTCTCATGGCATTTAGACTTTTAGTGAAAACAACAGGTTAATGAGACATCTTTAGTGAACTAGATTATCCATGACTAACGACAAGATTGAAATAAAACCGAATCTCTTCAATGGAAAGGCAAACTGTAGTGTCTCTGTTTGTTTAGGCCACTGACTAATCTTTCTGAGAAGTTGCTGGGCTTCCCCCAAGTGCTGAAAACCCAGTGCTTCTATTTTTAAAATAGCTGAACGCCACCCTGTCTTCATGCGTTCTCTGCAGTGTCTAACAGCATAGGTAATTGTCTTTCAGACTAATGATTGTACGGCCCAAATTCAGTCAAGTCTTTTCTTTAATCTTAAAGTTGTATCGTTACCTAATGACAAAACCAAGAAAAATTTCAGATTATTGGGGAACACTAGTTCCTAAAAACTTAGCAATATAGAGGACGGGGGCGGGGGCATTGATTTTTGTTATTTTTTTAGGTTTCAGTGACGTGTTAAATCTCTGATATATGTGCAAAGGAGACTTCCTCTTTGGAGCTATGCCTCTGCTGACATGCAACTAAATCACAGCGGCAGATGCTATGAAGTCCTGGCATGAAGCTACATGAATTTTGAGCCAATTACTCCAACAAAAGGGCTAGAGCCCCGAATGTACTCCATTAAAACTGCAGTGTGTCTCCAGCAGAAATGGTGTGAAACTTCTATCCACATTCTAGAGATTCTTATTTTTTTTTTGAGCCCAACCATTAAACTCAGCAGCCAAACACAGCTTATTGCTTAAATACTGATAAATAGATAGATAGATAGATAGATAGATAGATAGATAGATAGATAGATAGATAAATGACGTAATTCTAGAGCGGCCACTTTGATAGATTTTTCTCTGATAGACTTTTCTCATTTTTCTTGGCATTGGTTGATTGCTTCTTCACCCGCCCAGAGCATTTAATAGACTGAGCTTCTCGAATCAGACTGGCTGTTTCCACCAGCAGCTAGCAAGCTAGTACACAGGGCTCAGATTGGTGTGGAAATTAGATGCGCGAAGGACTTCCTCTCACTTAGAATACAGCCCGGCACAAGGTAGGCATGCTGTGCCCAGAGTGGGCAGCTGTTCTCACAACCTAGCCTGTCTCCTCTCTGCCTCTCTGTCCCAACTCACCTCTTCCCATGACCGGCAGGCAGTCAGGCAGAAGGTAGTACTCACGTCCCCCATGACCGGCAGGCAGTCAGGCAGTAGTTAGTACTCACGTCCCCATGACCGGCAAGCAGTAGTTAGTACTCACGTCCCCCATGATCAGCAGGCAGTAGTTAGTACTCACGTCCCCATGACCGGCAGGCAATAGTTAGTACTCATGTCCCCATGACCGGCAGGCAGTAGTTAGTACTCATGTCACATCTCCCCATGACTGGCAGGCAGTAGTTAGTACTCGTGTCTCCCCATGACTGGCAGGCAGTAGTACTCATATATCCCTGTGACCACCAGGCAGTAGTGATACTTTACTACCTGTTGTTGTCTGATCAGATTTCCCTGTTTCAGTGCTTTCCTAATGTAAATTGTTGCTTTTCCACATGGTTTTTAAAGGATGCTTTCATTTCCTGTGTCTTGACTAGGTTGACAGAGTTTTTTCTTTCCAGGATAGTTTCATTTAAAATGAAGGGGAAAGAATACCTATTCAGCTAATGTGGTGAAACTAAATGATTTGTAATGGCTGATAACTGTCATCAAGGTGTATCTTGTAGCACAGATCTTAGCTTTGGTGTATAGATGCCAGAACTGTTTGACTGTAACTATGTCTCTTACGGATGATGCTGGTACAACCATTAATTTGGAGGAAGCATGGTGTGTCTTGTATTAGGAGTCTATACCATGGATAGATGCCAGCAAAATCATTTACAAATTCTGGCTTATGACCTGTCTCTAAGATAAGTCTTAAGCATTTCCTTCTGCCATTAATAGAAGACATTGGACAGAAGGCATGGCAACCAGCTATTCAACCTAGTGACCTTTGGTGGAAAACAGTGGATATATGAGCTTTCCCGCTGATGTTATTTTTTTAAACCTTTCTCGGCTTACTGTATTGACTTGATCTTTTGATGTGGCTGTAATGAAGATGTATTCCCTAACGTTGTGCGTGTCTAGTACTCTTTTGCTCTCAGTGTTATATATTATATGTTAAGGTGTTAGTACTTACGTGAAAATTTATTTGTGGTTAAGAGAAAGTAATTTTAACAGTAAAATGTCTTTGTTTTACTTGCTCAACCAGTGGGATTTTCCCCATGGTAGACTCTGTGGTTTTGTAGCTCTTAAAACACACCAGCATTCTCCGAGGAAGAAACAGGGTTTTACATGTTTTATTATACTGTGTATACTGAGTGGCCTTTTTCAAAAACAGAGAAACATATGTTTAGTGAGTTCATATTTCCTAAAACACACACGGCTCTTCAGACTGGAACCTATTGAAACAGGACTCCCATTTGAAAACCAAAGAGTGAAGGGTACAACACAAAAGTGATCAAGTGATTAGCCAGAGGCTAATAGAAATCCTGGAAAGAATGACAGATTGTATATGAGAAAGAAATATAATCTCACATTCATTGTAGCTTTTTTACAATTAAAGATAAAAAAAAAAAAAGAAAATTACTGGAAGAGATGAATGTCTGAAACTTTAGAAATGCGTATGGTGTCAGATTAATCCCAGCAAAAGGATTGATGAGCAGATAATAAAAGTATTGAGTCAGAAGTCTACGTTCCTTGTTTTCAATGTTCTTTTGTCTTTTTATCCCCTCCCCTTCTCTCAAGATACATTTAAGTAGTTTCTAAGGCAAAACTCAAATCTGGGTTTTTCTTCACTATATCATGTACATATAGTTCTTTGGAAAACAAAATACTGTGACAACTTCAAGTCTCTGAATGGAGGAGGTAGGCGTAAATCTTCCTATGTCCTGTCCCCAGCTGATACTTTTCCTTCTGGGAAAACAGAACAAGGCATTTTCATATCCAGTCACTTGAAGTAGCCACAGCTAAGGGCTTGCAGGCATGTCTCAGTGGCTCTTGGTGAGCAGCCATGTTTCTTCTGGAGAAAAACAAATAGTCATAAATTACAAGATAAGGGTGTGAGTTTTCATTGCAGAAAAGTGATTGTTAATTTTACCGTGCTATTTTACAAAAAAAAAGTTGTTTTAATTGACTATGTGTTTGTGCTTGTGATAATCTCTTCTCCTGCAAACCAACATGCCTTATTTTTCTCCAGAGTTAAATCATCACAGCATTGAAACTGCAGAGCTCAGCTACTTTGCAACAGCTTGACTGGGAAATGCACACTGTTCTTAAACTGTGCGCCTTTTCATCCATCTTCCTCCAGACTTTCATTGTTCAGACTTGGCATTCATTGGTGTTCTTAGTTTTTATAAGTCCAAGGAGAAAGTGGAATGTTTCCTGAAATATAAATAAGTAATAAAAGCAACGTGCACATAGAATACACTCTTCATTCTTCAAGGGTATTTTTTTCATTGGCTCTTTAAAAAAGTGTGTTTGTGAGTGTGTGTGTGTGTGTGTGTGTGTGTGTGTGTGTGTGTGTGTGTGTGTGATCTGTCTCTGGGGACAAGACTCTTAAACTAAAGGTCTGACTCCAAATCAGCTGGGTTTCCATAGAATTAGGTATTTAAGCTTCCCCTTTTGTATTTGCCTAAATAAGTTCTATGTTCCACAACCGTGTTCATGATGGAAAGTTTGAAGAATTGTGTGTGTGTGTGTGTGTGTGTGTGTGAGTGTACTCGCACGCACCTGTACACACCCACAGGTCCCTGTGCAGGACAAAAGCGGATATCAGATCCCCTGGATCTGGAATTACAGGCAGTTGTGAGCTGCCCAGCAGTGCTGGGATCCAACCGATGAGTATCTTTCCAGCCCCAGAATGTGTGTTTTAATATGAGAAATACTGTCATTATTAAATGATACAAATGCTAGTTATTTCTCATGCTATCAGATAAAATCTGAGTGGCAGTGCTGGCTTTGGCTTTTGACATACACAGATGGAACAAGGATTAGACGCTCTCTATCCGTAATCGGCCACGCGGTGCAGTGACTCATAGGGCAGACTTAAATATAGGTTATTGTTTATTCTGTTTGTGTCTTATAATACGTAGTAGAGAGAGGAGGAGAAAGGGAGTTGGGCTTTTCTTCCTTGTTAAATAAAAAAAGAAAATGGTCAGTTACTAATTGTACTTACTAAATGTGTTTTTATGCTTATTACTAAATTAGCCTCCTTGCATTGGACAGAGACAATGTGAAAGGGAGATTTTGCAAAGCTTCAAACAATTCTATTATTACAACATCCTATTACAAAATCCCCTTTTCTCTTTGAATTTGCAATATAGACAAAGTTATGTGATAAACTTACCAATTCTTCTCTACAGGGTCATTTACCTTCATTTCTGCTTATATATATGTTTGGGATAGTTCATTGTGCGTTGTTCTTGTGTATGGTGCCCTAGATTCAATGAGCATCTGTGTTCCTGAATAGATTATTCTTTGAATGGTTAAAATTCTAATAGGAATTCTTTTTCTTCTTTTTGTAGCTATGTCATCTTACCTCTTAATTATTAAAACAGAGCTTCCTGCTACTATTTCAGAATTTTTGCCTGGAGACCACAGTGGGTAAGAAAAAAACGTTCTATTGTATCCATTCATCCATCCATCTATCCGTTCATTCATTCATGCATTCATTTATTCATTACATTTTTATTAAACCCTAGTGGCAAGGGAAACAAATGTAGTTCTCATCCTCAGATTTGTGGGGTGGAACAGCAATAGAGAAAACACTGCCGATGCCTGCTGATGATCCACTCTGCCAGAGCACTGTGCCACCAACCGCCAAAGCCCCGGGCCCTTGTGTTCCCTGGAAGTGAAGGCCAAGTCAAGTCTGAATTAGCTCTTACTGAAAACTGAAGAAGCATCAAAGGGTATGAAAGATGGAGGATAGTGGGAGAAGCCTCAAGATCTCTAAGTAGAAGGGACAGTGAGTGATCTTTGTTGTCACTTCTCAGAATATGATAGTTGTAGCCACTCTGTGAGATTCACACTAGACAGCAGAAAGAATCGTGGATGAGAACTTGTGCCGCTTACCCTTTCTTAATATTATGAACAATACCAAATCACAGTGCACTTCCTGTCTCCTTTAACAACTCAGGCTCCTACAGCGTATATTGACTAAGCTCTTTTCACGGGGAAGGAACCCGAGTTAATTATGCTTTTCTTTTTGATACGTAGAACAAGACTTTTGGTTTTTGTTGTTGCTGTTTGTTTGTTTTTTGACTTTTTTTTTTTGGTTTTTGTTGTTATTTTTGTTTTAGAAAAATAAACTTGAAAATAAAAATAAACTTGGGTTAAGTATGTTAATTGTCCAGTTTTCAAACCACAACAAACTGCCATGTTCCTAGACTGGAGTGTTTGGTTGGTTTTCCCTAGTATTCAAACTTACCTAGAATGCAGAGGAAAGCTTCAGAATTTAGTTTTTAGCGTAGAGAGGTTGGCTCCTCTTAAAGAAGTAAACAAGTGCAGATGTACATGTATAAGAAGAACACGGTTATTTTCTCTCGAAGTAGGAACTCTCAAGATGCAGTTAAAATAAGGGTAATAGAGTACTACATGATCTTCATCCACAGAAGACGCCCTTTGTGCGACGTTTCGTAGCTCATTAGGGCCCTGCAGCACGCGCACAGCTACCTGATGTATTGTCAGCTTTATCTGGTTGCATTTTGATTATGTTCTCAGTTTGTGAAATACACCTTTTTATATTTGCTGTAAAAATATTACGAACCACTTGTTACTTGAATTCTAAGAGAGAAATGTGTGAATGGAACTAAGAACTCAAGGCAGTGTGAGGAAGAATAAAAAGGTAAGGAAACATTTGTCCTAGTCATTCCCTGCTGATTGGCCTCAAGCATCCAACTCTTGGCCATCTAACTGGTCATGAGCGCTAGGTTTCTTTACCTGGTACCTAGAGGGCGCCAGTGTGGGCTGGGAATATGGCTCCCAGAGTGCTAACCTTGCATGCCCCAAAGGTCCTGGGTTCAATTCTTAGTACCAGAAAAAGCAAAAACAGACAAGCATTCTGAAGGACTGGAGAAGTGGTTCAATGGTTAAGAATACCAGCTGCTCTTCCAGAGGTCCTGGGTTCAGTTCCCAGCACCTAACATGGCAGCTCACAAGTGTCTGTAACTCCTGTTCCCAGGCATCTGACACCCTTTCACAGACATGCAGGCAAAAAAACAAAAATTTTTAAAAATCATTAAAAAATTTTAAAAAGGCACCCACGACCTTACCTTTGTTAGTTGCTTCCTTACTGGAGTTATGACAGTGATCCAGTAAGACGGCACACATGTGCATGCTTCTAAGTGCGTAGCAGTGCAAATGCGGAGAACTGGGGAGTTCCAGCGGCAGTGGTTACGCGAAAGGTAGACTTTGCATTTTATTCATATTGCCAGGAAGCTCAGAGTCTAACATGAATACACTCTGTTAATTCTGATGGTATTTGTCATAAGTCACCTGCATTTGTCTTTTTTCTTTTCTTTTTTTTAGTCTGTTTATCTTTTGGTTTTAGATCCTGAATTTGTTGACTTCTGTGAACATGTTTTGAGTGACTTTAGAGATAGTTGAAGTGATGAGTAGCAGAACTACTATTGAAACTTAGTTGCTTTGTCTAAAGCATTGTTTACTTCAAATCAAATGCCATGTCTGTTGTTTCATCATTTGTTTTAAACCATTGAAATTGACTCCTGTTTCACTCATGTTAGTAAAACTCTTACATAAATGTTTCATTTCTGTCACAAATGGGCTTTTAAAGACTGCATGCTTCAAATATTGTCACTAATTTTCACCCACAGTGTGTTAAAATTGCACATTTTTGGTAACTCGTATTATTTTGCATTTGTAAAATTCATTTATTAGGAGACTATATTAATTGGCTACAAGGCATTGGTCTTTAAAGCCCAGTCTTGGAAAGTCATTAAGAAGCAACTGTTACGGTAATGGATGTGGCTTTGGGGCAGTATATATGCATTCATGTTTTATTTTAGGGTTTGATTTACCATAAATTTTGGTTAAGATCTCTCAGGTGACTTTATTTCCTGAGTTATCTGTGGGCACAAGACATCTTTATGAACTGTAAACCCTTCATGAAGATGCTTTCAAGTCACTTTGTGTCCGTTATATTCTAATTCCAAAAATTATTATTAGAAATCCAGATCAGTAATACTTCTACCAAACTCTTATGATACATCTATATTTTTTTCCTAGAATAACTTATATTGTTTTAAATCCATAGCTGTTAAAAGTTGGGAGCTCTCTGTTAACATTTAATGATCTTGTCAGGGGTCTATGATTGACACAATTAAGCTGTCTTGCATTTGAGTTACATAATTGATATGGGATGTGAGCATGATCCTAATCGAGAACATATGATACTCTTGTTCCATTCTGTTCGAGAATGAAATTAAAGAAACTTATAAATAAATCTGGTTTTCATTTTAAAAAATGGAAAAAACATCTGTGTGCCAAGCATTTGCAGTACAGCTAAGGATTTATACTCTGTGTTTCATAGTTGGAGCGTTTTTATCATATAGGATTAAATCCACAGATCAAACAAGTTTTCTAGGAAGTATAAAACTTTTTACTCTAATTGTTTTGGCTTAAAGAGAATGTATATTTAGGTCACAGTAGGAAAACAGGAGTTTAGTTAGATAATTCTTTTTCCCCCTCTTAGAAAAAAATTTAAGTGTAGTAAATTTTCCTAAAATCTTGGTTTGTAAAATAAATTTATTTAATATGTACCTTTTAAGATTGCTTATTGATGGTTTGTAGTCTCCGGGCTTAGGCTTTATTTTGTAAGCTTAATCACATCTGTTCTTTGGAAAAATCTCCATTGCCAAACACATGCAACTGTCTGGGACATGCATGTGAGGGGTGAGCTCACTCCACTGCGTGTTGCTACGTGGCCTTTGTTGATAATTGAATGATAAAGAAACCACTGCCTTAACGATTGCTTTTATTAACATCAATCAGTAAGTATAAGAAATGGTTCATGATAACCAGTCTCTAGGCCTAGAAAAACTCTTTTAAAATAAAATCCTTTTCATATTAAGATTTTAAGTTCAGTCCTGAAGAGAAAATGAAGCATGACCTTGAAATAGATGAGGGAGCATCTGAAATACACCATAAACTCAGAGTAGCTACTGGGGCTGGGAGATTTGCATTGCTCCTCCTGCCGTGAGCCCATGGTCCTTTTATGGCTTTTGCAAACACATGGAGTGAAGAGGCTGAGCAGGGTGATGTCTGAGCCCCCTCCAGCTCATGCATTCCCTAGTTCTGAGAGTCTGATACCTTCACACTCACAGTCAGCTGTGCCAGTCATCACAACACGCTTACGGTCGCACACGGTTTTCATTTTCAGGTCACACATAGCAGCTCTACCTCAGGATTTCAAAGTGTTCCTCTAATCCTATGCAAGGGAAAAGCTGTGGTCTTAACATACACCCTTTTATACAAGACCACCTTCCTGGTGTGTTGTTTTTCCTCTTAAGGAGTCAGGTTGGTTTGTAACCATTTCTACTTTATTTTTTATGATGAGAACATTGATCACGAGCTGTACCCTCTTAACAGATATTCAGTGTTCAACACAGTGTTGTGGTCCAGCAGGAACAGCAGTGCTAACAGATGGAATCTGCTCGGCTACTCCCTCGGGGCCATTTTTCTACTGGCACTGCAACTGTCTGGGTCTGATACTGGGTCCCAGAAGGAAAGATTTTCAGACACAGAGCCCCGGGCTTGCTGCCAGTTTCAGAATTTAGTTGCCAGGTGTTTCTTAGTGAGGGCTATTTTAAAGTTCCTATTTGTTTTTTTGTTCAGGAGTGACTAGAAGATGAACATGTTGAGCATCAGTTTGTGTTTCTTGTACAGTTGCTTTCATAGCACTTCCTACACACCAGCCACCAAGGGACACATGCAAGTGTAGACAGAGAGCACAGCATCAGGCAGAGCAGAAATACTTGTGCGTAGGTTATAGCTTCTGACCGCGCATTTGCAGAGGAGTTAGAGCAGGGCAGGGGAGAGTGTGCTCATGGTGCTGTTTCTGCTGCTACTGCCAATCTTGCTCTCTTGATGGTGTCACTACCCAGCAGTAATGAATGAAGGTATACCAGAAAGGAAATCCTCACAAGCCAGGGTATAATGGTATGCACTGAACGGTAAAGGCCGTGCATACTAGAAGCAGGCTCTTAAACCCAAGCAGAGGAAAACTCTGAATTTGAGAGGGCAGTGAGACACTGGCCCGTGGAGAGTGGAAGAGGATGTATCGCCACAGAGGGGGATTTTGAAATCATCTACCGAATACTTACCAAAGGAATCCCTGTTAATCTTTAATGTTTCCCAATCCTGTTCTATCCTGGATTTTGTTTTCTTACTGTGGTACAATTGTGTTTATCTGTATATGTTTTGCTGATCTTCTTAGTCAATTGCCACTGCACTTTCATTGTGTTGGTTACATACTGTCATTCTTTTTCCAGAAAGCACTAATCGGACAACAGCATAGTAATACATGGTGGGCCAGTTATATCACGGCTTTGGCTCTTTTACTGATATAACTTCTGTAATCTCAGGATAGATACATTTAACTAGCAACTGTGATTAGAATTGCTTCCTGTAGATTTACTGCTTGTATTTCATGAGTTGTCTTTCACATGTGCATGTATTAAGGAATTAACTTTAACTTTTAAATTTTTCTACAAACGTAACAAGAAGTTAAAGTCATATATATGAACCCATGTATTGATACCATATAGAAATATATATTTTTTCTTTCAATATTCATATATATGCATATATATACATACATATACACATATGTATATGAACATAACACTGGATATATACTTTGTGTGTGTGTGTGAGAATACATATGTATATATCCAGAGTATTCTTTTTCCCTCTCTGTACTGAAACTTGCGTTTTGTTGTTCTTTCTTTCTTTGTATGAATGTGTGTGTACCCCTGTGTGTGGAGGTCAGAGGACAATCCTGGGTGTTGTTTCTTAGATGCTATTCACTGCTTTTCTTTCTCTTTTTAAGACAAGACCTTTCATTGTCCTTAAACTTGCTTACAAGGCTAATCTGCCTTGTCTGGTCTGCCAGCAAGCCTGCCTCCGTGTCCCCAGCACATACTGGTTTTGTGCCAAGTGCTCAGGTTTTTTCTAGGTGGATTCTATGGCTCAAATGCAATTCTGCACGCTTGCAAGGCAGGCACTTTACTGACTGGCCCACATCCCTGTGTTTCTTTTTTATTAACAAACACATGATCATACTCTGAACTAACCATTATCATCCAGCATTCTAATACCTTTTGAAGAAAAGTTTAGTATTTTTAAGCTAGTAATTCATACCCCTTCCTGGAACTCTGGAGAAATGTGGAAAACTATAAAGAGGAAAAATGACTCATTATTTTATCACCCAGAAACAATGAAGTTCCTGTGCATTTTTAATAATACCTATATCTTTTCTCAAAACAATGTCAGACTGCACACACATAGTCATTATATTCATTCTTTTGAAGTTGTAGTAGTGGATATTTGCTTACTTCCAGTTTTCACTATTTTTTTTTCAATTTTCATATTTTAAATATTCTAAATAAGCAGCATTTTATAAAAATCTTTGCTCTGCTCCTATTGCTGATGTTTCTTTTTAATAGTATTTTGTAAGTGTTATAGTATTATATGTGTAAGTGTATTATATGAAGGCTCTTAGCCACCTATTGCCAAATTGCTTCCCGTGCTGTAATTAATACAGTTAATAATAAAAAAAACAAAACAAAGCAGACAAACAAAAACATACTTTCATCAGTGTTTGGCATACCTCAGTACTCATCACCGACATGGACTATGATCTCGTTTTTTTAAAGTATTTGTTATTTTGGTAATTGAAACATGGCATCTCATTGGGCATTTTTGTGTTTGTTTTGATTTAGGTGTTGTTTGAGACAAAGCCTCACTGTATAGTCCAGACCAGCCTCAAACTGTTAGCCTTGCTTTTGCCTCCCAAGTGCTGAGATTATAAGCTTATGTCAACATAATTTCAATACCTATTCATGATTAATAACAAAAGGGTTTCCTAAGAACTTTTAACAAAAAAAGGTTAGGTTTTTTTCCTAATGGATGATTGCTCCCCCTCCTTTCTCTCTCTCTCTCTCTCTCTCTCTCTCTCTCTCTCTCTCTCTCTCTCTCTCTCTCTCTCTCTCTCTCTCTGTATGTGTGTGTTAGAACAGACATGAATGAATCCTGTGTCCTTGCCTAAAACAGAATGTTTTTCCTAACAGGTCTTGGTATCTTGATGGTCAGACACTACTAATCATCATTTGTGTTTGCATTGTGTTTCCTCTTTCGCTGCTTCCCAAAATAGGTAAGCCTGTAAAGGAACATGTGATTTGTTTAGGAGAGGGGGAGAGAGGGAGAAAACAGAGATTAAGAAACTTTTAAGTTTCATAGTACGGGGTTTTTAGTAGAGTCCTGGTTGTGAATCAATTTAAACTTGGCTTAATTTGGGTTGCTCAGTCCTCAGCCCTGCGTAGCTAACTTATGACTTGGCTTGTGGTAGCATTTTGTCTGCCCCACTAAAATGAAGTCGTCACAACTGAGCATTAAGGAGCAGCCTTCCCTTGCAGTACACTGCTAGTGGCAAGCCAGTTCCCGTTCTGCTGTGCCGAACTGCATAATGATCTGTGACAGACTGGCTCTAGGCCCAGATACCAGTGCAATAGAAAACATGCCCAAGATGCAGGGCTCTTGTTGTAAGTCAGGATCACTTGCCTTATAAATTGCTTTTTATTTTATTGGTATTTTACAGGCTTTCTTGGCTACACAAGCAGTTTATCATTTTTCTTTATGGTGTTCTTTGCTCTTGTGGTAAGTTTAAAATATAATGCCTTCCTTATTTCATCACAAAAACACAACTGTGTTAATGACATCTTTTAACTGCTTTGTGCTGGGCACAGTAGCCCATTTTATATTATTAAAAGCACTATTCTTAACAAAAAAAAATCGTTTTGGTCACAGAATTATTCATTTTGTCCATTTTAAAGATTAAAACAACGTTTCAAATCTAGTACCTGTGATTAGCGAGAGAGAAGTACAGCGCCTTTGTTGAGATCCCAGGTGAGTGGCCCTGCTTGGTGCAGCACTCTGGGCCCGTGGGACTGTACTCGGTGGGCTCAGTACAACACATCTTGAAGCTATCCCATTAATGAATTTATGGTTTCTGAGACTTGATTGAAAGCTCTAAGGAGAACTGGGATGTGAATATAATCCTATCTGCTCCGTTTATTCAGCATAAAAATGTTCTCATAAAGATAATATTGGGAATATTTTTCTTCATATGTAGAAAATACATTTTAATTAGTTCATTGTTATATATTATATCAGATGACAGTTTAACTTATTTTATATTTATATAATAATTTAACAAAGATAAAGGAGAATTTTAATTTATGGACTAAGTTTCTAAGACAGATAACATCCTTGCATATAATTTTTTTAAAAACTTTTTTCTTTGTACTGTAATCTATTTCATAGTAACAATTAAAATGTCAAGTCTTACATAGGATTAAACATTTTTAATTTGCTAAGAATATAGATACATATTCTAAGCGACCTTTTTCTAAGCATTTAAATTTTCTCCTTAATCACTGATAAATGAATAAGGGGAAAGTCAGACATAAGCAGGTCATAGAGCTAGATTCCAATGCTGTCAAAACAGTCTCTGACTGGGAAGGTAGTTTAGCAGATACTGTTTGCCTTGCAAAAGTATAAGGTTTGCATTCAGTTCCCAGAATCCATGTGAAATGTTGAGCATGCTGGTACATACTTGTGATCCCAATGCTGGGGAGGTAGAGACCAGTGGATTTCTGGGCCTCATGGGCCAGCCAACCTGGCCTACTATCCGGTGCACTCCAGGCCAGTGAGTACCTGTCTTAAAAAGCAAGATGAATAGCTCCTGAAGAATGACACCTATGGTTGACTTCTGGCTTCCACATGTGCATACACAAATGTGCACCCATAGCCACACAACATGCAAATACCTACCACTACATACAAGTGCAAACAACACTACATATAAACACACCCACATACACACACATGCACACACCCACCGAGTATGCATACATCAGTCATGTTTTCATTACATTATCTTTGCTAAATCACCTTCTGAGACAACAGGGAAAAACCACTTAAAATAAGTGCAAATAGCCCTGATGTTGTTGTCCATAAGCACTTAACATTGTAAGAAATGTTAAGTCTGAAATATCAAACAGTGCTTGATCATTTGTTAGATTTGCCTACAATAAAATTATCCCTCTCCCCACCCCAATTGTCATTCAAATAACGAATCGAGCATGTGTTTTGTAGGTTCCATACTTGAGAGAAACAGTATTTTCTTTGTCAGGCGATTGTTGAGAAGCATCTACATGGTGAGAAGATAGCCCACACATACATAGGAATATATGGATCTTAAATGAGTGTGGATAACATACTGAATTTTCCCCTCAGAGTTAATTGACAAGGCAAGCATGTCATAGGTAGAAGTAATTCTGTTTTCACAGTCAATAGCTTAACACAGGTGAAATGTATTGATACAATATGTCTATGATAGCTTTTGTTTCTGACATAACAGATACTCTTAACTCAATGCAGATTTCTGTTATGGTAGTCATATGGAAATAATTCTCCCATACTGATTGTGATGCTCTTCATAGTGTCTGCTTGGATTTCTACTGAGAAGAACTGAAATTTGGTCTACAATGAGACCATAAAGAGTATGCCTTTTTTTAATGCTGTCTTTTGTTGACATAGCTATCATAAATTCTGTTTTTATTTTATTTTATTGTTTGTGTTTGTCTTTTGTTGTTTTGGGTGAGTTTTGTTTGTTTGGGCTGTGTGTGTGTGTGTGTGTGTGTGTGTGTGTGTGTGTGTGTGTGTATGTGTGCACGCACCGACAATATTTTGCTGTGTAGTTCTGGCTGCCCATTAATTCACTATGTAGACCAGGCTGGCCTGGAATTCACAACAATTTGTCTACCTATGCCTCTGCCTCCTGTGGGCTGAATTTCAAAGAGTGCTCTGCCATGCTCGGCTAACTAGCTTTAAAGCCAGTATGTTCATTGATTTTTTTTTTAAATGTGTGTATAACTCTATTACATGTTTATTACACTTTATAGGATCAATCCAGAGACTTTTTTCTTGTTGTTTCTTTGGTCTTTTTTTGGGGGGGTGGGGTTGGTTTCAAGACAGGGTTTCTCTGTTGTAACTCTGGCTGTCCTGGAACTCACTCTGTAGACCAGGCTGTCCTAAAACTCACAGAGATCCACCTGCCTCTGCCTCCCAAGTGCGGTACTAAAGGCAAGCACCACCACTGCCCAGCGAAAACATTTTCGTGATTATACTTTTCAGGCATTGCAGATCAAAGTGTCTCTACTAGCTGTTCTCCCAGATCCTGATTTTCATTTAAAAATTTAGCACAAATTTTTCCTTGAGAGTATCTAAATTTAAAAATAAATTTCAATTTAACAATGGCTCAAAATGACAGTAACAGATGTTTTTATCTTTTTTTTTTTTTTTTTTAACTTACCTTTTTGGTTCCTGGAGTTGAGAGGAGGGAGGGGTTGCTGAGGAAGTAAAGTGCAAAGATGGTTAGACTTGAGCAGGAAGGAGAAAGGAGGGCCTTTTGTGCACATGCATTAAGTATTTTTAGTGCTTAAGGTCATTTTTCTTGTCTCTCCACCTCCCCCAGAGTCACCTCTTACCCAGTCTGTCTTCAGCCCAAGCATGGACGCCCTGCGACTCTCTCCTCTCTTGCTGTTGTGTCTCTGCCTATTCCTCATCTGTCTCTGTACCTCTGGCCACCCCATTCCACCGTGCAGGTTTGAAGCTGGGGTGAACCTTTGCACAGACATTACCTAACAACAAAATTTATGTTAGTGTAAAGTCAAGTTGCTAATAATTCTTTCTAATCAATGGAATAGGTTATATTATATCTTGGAGAATTTTTGAAAGCGTTCTAACTTGAAGACTTCTAAGTAGCAGATGACCAAGCAAATAAGAGAGCGGGTAGACCTCTGCCCCAAGTAAGGCAGAGAGAGACCAGGAATGGCCTGGCCTGGCTTTTCCAGCTCTCTCCCTCACCCAACACTCTCTCTTTTTTAAAAAAGAACTTTTCAGGGAAAAAAAAAAAAAAAGATAATGAGATCCTTGCTTCTGGTTTCCTTTTTTTCTCTTGGTAAGTTGATGGTTGAACTTGGTTTTATATTTAAAATTTACCTGGAAATGCCCAGTTTGTCCTTAGGCACCCCACCCCCTTTGGGGTGAGATTTTAAATTAAAAGTGACTTGAGTTTACTCATTAACTTAATCCTGAAAGTGTGTGTTTTCTGTAGATTTATCACTGTATAAAATTTTTGATTGAATTTGTTAAAATCCCAAACTAGATAGGTTCCAAATAGGAATAGTTTTTACTTTAGTCTCCTACAAAGACAAACACTTCCTTTCTTCTCCCTGCCCCTTTGTATGCTGGGATTTAGCCCCGAGCAAACATTTACAGAGTAATTACGTGCCTGCAACAAGGGCTACAATGGCTGTGTTGACACAGCCACAATCCCGGCCTAGGAACAGGACGGCCACAGTTAAGAGTCACATCCTGAAACATGTTCATTGATGGTTTCCGGGAAACTGCATCCCTCTGGATTTATTTATTTATTTGTTTATTTTTAAATTTATTTTTACCAGCTGGGTTCCCTGGCTCCATGCTCTCATTCTAGCCAGCTCTGTCTGTATTCACCAAAATAACTCAAACCTGAAAAGGCGAAGAGGTGAGCGTGCTTATTCACCAGGAGTGCCAGCGGCCACCCTCTGTATTAAAGTCTCTGCACTTTTCTGCTTGCTGTTCTAGGCTCTGCCTGCTCTTGACACAAATAGTCATATTTTGTGCAGTTTTCCTTGAAAACATGCTTCCTTTTTGAGTTGCACATAAAAAAAAAAATACCAGAGTGCTGTTGGAGTTTTGAAAATTGACGCAAACGCACCCTGAGCCTGTCCCTCCGCCTGGGATGACGCAGGGTGACCCCATTCTCTCTGGGGAAAGTCGAGCAGCAGGGAGTCATCTATTAACCTCGTGTTTGATATTATTTAAAATGTTGTCCCGGTTGAATCCATCAACTTGTGATGAATTTTATTGCAGACCATCAATGCTGGTTGTATTTACTTTTACAGATAGTGATTAAAAAGTGGTCCATTCCTTGTCCTGTGACCTTGAATTGCATCAGTGGAGTTTTCCAGGTAATAATTTTTAGGTTTATTTTATCTTTAACTTTTAAACTAAAAATGAAATGGAAGATAAATGATTATTTTTCTAACTGACGAAGAAGTAATGGTTACATTGTGTTTTAGAACTTTGCTTTGAAGTAATTCGATTTGAAAGCCTAGTAGTAGTAATTCGTCGTATTTGTTGATGTGTTGGCTTTTAACAGCTATCGGTTTCTCTTTCCCCTCAATGCTCTTAAACAGATCTCGAATGCCGCACATGACTGCAAACCAAAGCTCTTTCATTTGTCCAAAGAGGTGTGTAAGTTATTAACAGATACTTCCGGTTGATTTTTCACATTTCAAGTTTTAAGAGATTTGTGTAGCAGGGTCTCTTAGGTCTTTGTACCTGTAACTAATTAATTTTCATGAAAGTGCTAAGTATAGGATTGCCTACCAGAAAAATAATATTATTTAACACAGGGTGGCCCATTATGAAACAGCCACCTTTTTCTTTTCTTTCTTTTGGCTTGCCTTTAAATGAAGCCTGTTTTAAATGGGCCTTTGCCTAAAAGAACAGATTTACCAAATGTCTGGTCTGGCCAGTGAGGTCCTCTGTGGATACAGTTTTTCTGTTGCGCTCTGGACTTGTAAAGCTAAATCACCAATTACATCAAAAACTCCTCCCTGTGAGGAGGACTTTGGTCTGTAGTTAAAAAGCCTCATCATTGGCCCCGCAGCTGAGTACTGCCAATACGCCTTCTGACAGCATTCCAAGGGGAAATTTATGATGCTCAGAGCAGAGACCAGAAGACCAAGTCCCATGCCTGCTCCAAGAGAGACGTGGGATCCTGAAATGCCTGGAAGAGGCCCTGAGCATGAGCAGAGAAACGGGAACTGCTCTGGCATGGCCCCTGCTTTACCTCTGTTGGAAAAGCTGTCTTCCTGTTTCCGGAGTCTCTTCCTCTCCGCTGTGTATTTCTGCTGAAATGTTTATGGGTCCAGACGCTAGAATCACCTCTACTCATTGCTCAGCTTTGTTAGAATAGAATGTTAATGAAGTTAGTCCTCCATGCAGAACTTTCCTTTGTTTCCCCAGCTTTTAACTAAGAAATATTTCCCAAGCCGCGCGAGGGAAGTTACCACATCTCTCACGTGGTAAAGACCTCCGTGGACCTTGAAGATCTAGGTAGGGTAGTTGACAAGCTGAAAAACTGAGCAATATATGGAACAGAATTCGCGGCCTAAATGCTCATGCCCCAGTACACCTTCAGGCAACACAGCTCTCTAGGTACTGTATCCCAAAGCAGGTCTTCATCTGGAACGCCTTTGGGTAAAGAGCCTAGTGCTAGCTAAGGAGAAATATTTTTAGACCTGAAAAGAGAAAATAAATCATTACCATCCATTTGTTAAAGACAGTATTTTAGAGGGTAACTTTTTGGCTTGCTACTTTTTTCTGGCTCTTGTTAAGTATTCTAACAATAATTTTTAAAGAAACTTTAGGCTTATGTATTACATGGCATCCCAAGGAGTTTCTCAGGTCTAGAATTAATGACCTTTTTTTTTGCTCATTAAAAAAGATCTTGGTCAGAGTTTCTGGCAGAACAAAGACGTGGTTTCTATTTTCAGTACCTACTTGGACTGAGTAAGTAAAAGCAGATTCGAAAGCACTGGTGTTATTGCTGCTTGGAGTAATGAGGTGTATTTAAATTGTGCATACCTTAAGACTGACTGGAAGTTATAATAAGATGTCTTTAAAGTGTAGCTATTTATGTCTTATCTGAATTATTTTTATCTTATCCAAGGAAAGGAGAAGGTGGTGACTGTAATAAAGCACCATGATATGAGAGTCCAGCCAGAAACCGTTCTGCTTAGAGCAAGCAAGCCACCTGTAAGCTACAGTGTTTGCTGATGACTATAGATCTCTCTCTCTCTCTCGCTCGCTCGCTCAAAAGCCTTATAAAAAGATCATTCATAAAAGATGAAATAAATTTGACTAAGTTTTTTAAAAAAATTATTGTTGGGCTGGCAGGATGGCTCAGCTGGATTGTTGGACGCCTGCCGCCAAGCCTGATGGTCTGATCCCACTCACTAGGACTCACGCAGTGGAAGGAGAAAATTCCCAGGATTTATCCTCTGACCTTTGCAAGTGCTTGCTGGCACACACAAACACAAAATAAATAAATTAAAGCAAGAAGAACTGAGTCTGTTATCAGATAAAAATGGAGTAGCATTTAATAATTGTGTCTTCTATAATTTTTTCAGAGTGTTTATGCCATACCAACCATGGCCTTTTCATTCCTCTGTCATACCTCAATATTGCCCGTGTACTGCGAGCTTCAAAGGTACTGTAGCGCACTGGGATGGGGCTTTTGGATTGAACCACATTCTCCTTTGTGACTCCTTCCCCATTCTGAATTGTGCTAGTTTTAAAAAGCCAAACGAGGCAACCAAGAGCTAATTCTGTCCTCATTGAGAATGTTGCCAGTGACATCGTCTTTGTCTGTGAATGTCCACTTGTGAATGTAATATGAAGCCGTGGATGAATTCATGATGGTCTGAGGAATCCTGACAAGCCTTGAGAGATGCTTGTTTCTTCAGATATAGTTCAGATCACTGGTCCTGTCAGCTTTTACCTTTCTTGTGTTTCAGCCCCTCCAAGAAAAGGATGCAGAATGTAACCAATACAGCGATTGCTTTGAGCTTTCTGGTTTACTTTGTGTCTGCGCTCTTTGGATACCTCACTTTTTACGGTGAGTATATTCTTTATTCTAGGTGATGAGAGAAGCACAGATGCCGGGCGGTGGTGGCACGCGCCTTTAATCCCAGCGCTTGGGAGGCAGAGGCAGGCGGATCTCTGTGAGTTTGAGGCCAGAGTGAGTTTCAGTACAGCCATAGTTACAACAGAGAAACCCTGTCTTGGAAAACCAAAAAGAAAAAAAAAAAAATACACACAAATGATCTCACGTCTGACTGGCCTTTCTGCCTTTTGCTAATAAGTTCATTTGTTCAGGCCACATTTCAGCATTGAGCAGCTTTGTGTCCTCCTCTTTCTCTGACAAAGGTAAATCAGACTTAAGATTAATTATTTCATATGAAAAATGTCCCTCTTTTTAGATTTTTGTTTTTATTTTTAATTGTGTGTCTATGTGTGTGTGTTGAGTGTGCATTTGTGCATGTGAGTGCAGTGCCTGTGGAGGCCAGAAGAGGGCGTCAGGTCCCCGGAAGCTGGAGTTAGAGGCCGCTCTGAGCCCAACTGGAGTGTCAAACTCCTGTTTTCTGCAAGCGTCATGCACAACATGTTCTTAATAGCTAAACCATTTCTCTAGCCCCTAATTTTTTTCTTAGATTTTTATGTAAAAGTTCAAGAATATTGGTATCTATATAAAAAAATGATTTGGGTCTTTTAAATTGCATAATCAGAGCCTTGTATGGTGGTGCATGCCTTTAATCCTAGCACTTGGGAGACAGAGGCAGGCAGATCTCTGTGAGTTCAAGGCCAGCCTGGTCTACAGAGTGAGTTCCAGAACAGTCAGGGAGACATAGTAACACCCTGTCTTAGAAAAGAGAGAGAGTGGGGAGGGAGGAGAAAAAAGAAAGAAAAGAAAAGAAAGCGAGAAAAATGCATGTTTAGTACGTTAGACTCCAGAGTCTGGATGATAACTTAGAGGACAGGAGAGCAGCTGAAGACAGGAAGAGGCAGCGCCGTGCACACAGCTCTCAGACACCTCCGCCTGCAGACTTCTGTTCACAGCATGTGTTTATGCACCTTACTGCCTCTGCTGCTCCAGGGCCTTTCCCTTTAATTTTTTAAAGATACTTGTAAAATTATAAAGCATAATCAAAATTCTCTTTTATTTATTTTGGAAATGTTTGCTGCATTTTCTTATTGGGGTTTTTTCCTCTTTCAACATGAATGTCAAGAACAAAAACAAAGTCTAGAACAAGAAAGAACGTGTAAGTAAAGCTTGCAGACAGTCACATCATTGCACATGACACTCAGCTCATCCAATGTATTCTTCAGCTTATACATGTTTTTAGAGTAACTGCAGTAAATGGCTGTTATTAATTAGGGACACTCAGCTGTTGAAGACCTGTTGATGGCTTTGTGCATCTTTTGAGATTTCTGTGGTCACCAGCTGGCCCTTTAGTAATATTTACCTCGCAGTTATCCCAAGCTCCAGATCTTTAGGCAGTGTTTTCTTACACCACTATGTCTCCTAGGCCTACTGAGAAGATTGCTGGTTTTGAAATCCAGCAAATCTGGGCCATATAACTAACTGCTATAACCCTAGCTCTAGGACCTTGAGGGGAGCCTTCACCTTGAAGTCTCTCCAGCTCCTAATCTATAACCTGGACATAATTGCACAGAAACAAGTTCTCTATAAAATCCTGCTATAGTATTTGGCACATGAGAGACCTTCCCAGGTGAGGGCTGTGCATAGCTGTGTCTTACCATCATGCTGACTATTGTGATGTTCCAGTCTGAGGTGTCCTGTCTCAGCATTATGTGTCTAGTTGTTCTTATGTGCATGTCGTATGTATGCACAGGTATATGTGTGCGCACGTGTAGGAGAAGGTTAGAGGACAGCTTCAGGTGTCATTCTTCAGGAGACTCCCACCCTGTTTTTTGAGTCAGGGTCTCACATTTGGCCTGCAATTTCCAAGTTGGACGGGCTGCTGGTCAGCAAGCTGCAGGACTCTACCTGTCCGCCTCCCCAGCTCCAGGACATAAGCACATGCCACCACACCCACGTTTTATTTTTTTAAGATAGGTTCTAAGGATTGAACTCAGATCCTCATAGCTGCAGGGCAGCCATTCTACCAACTGAGCCCTCTCCCCAGCCCCTCTTTTTACTATGAAGGCTTTTCAGCGTGTGCTCTGTGGCCATGGCGTTCAGTGTGTGACACAGTTACAGTTGTTCTCTGTCTTCCTTCCTTCTCGTCTGTTATTTCAGCAGTAACAGAGGCCGTCACTCCTGCGCTTGCGTTTTAGCCTGCTGCAGGATGAGAGGAGTGGAGTTCTGTGTGTGTCATCAGCTTCCCGCCCAGGCTGAGCACAGAGCCTGCTGTCCAGGCAGTGAAAATGAAGCGGGTTGTCAGTGTTTCCTCATCTTAAGGAATAAGACAAAATCTGTAAATAGATATGTTGTATTTTTGGTTGTTGGGCTTGTTAGTTGAGAGGCTTGAACTCAGTCAAACCTTTAGTAAGATACCAAAACTAGGCATCTTGGTATTCAAAAAGATACACAGCGGCAGGATGACCGAGTATATTTTACTTGCAGTCATCCCCGCTGTGAGCTCTGATTATCACTGAGGTTCTTAGGACTAAAAGAGGTTCAAATTTATGAGTTTTTGTGATTTTAGAATATTGGCTGTTTGTGCTCTTTGAGTTTTGGATTTCGGAGTATTTCACATTTAAAATTTTCAAATTAGGGCTACTCATCACGTATTAGTTTTAGGAATCTTCAGTGTTGAGCAAGAGTAACAAGTACTGACCCCTGAACAACATGGAAGAAATCCCCGGCTCCTGCTCGTATCCAGAATGACTTAGAAATAGTTATGTGAATCCCACAAGCCATGTGGTGCTTCTGAGCTCTAGTAAACCTAAGCAGGAAAGCTCAGGTCAACAGAGGTGGAGGAGGGATGCGTGCTGCACATTCAGTGAGCCAACGTTTAAGCAAGGGTCCGGTGTTTTACTTAGACTGCTTGAATCCTTACAACTCAGACGGGTTTATTCAGACTGAGTGATCAGGCCGCTGCCTGCAGATAAGTGGGACTGAAGTTTGAATTTGATTTTTCTTTCTCCAAATACAGTGCCTTCAACACCATGCTACCTCCGAAAAATATACCCAGGCCACTTTCCTCTGTGCTAGGTTCTGATTAAAGTGAACTTTAGGAAACAGTGACCCACCGAAGCCCCTGTCGTATGTCTGTCACCCGTCCATCCTCTCGTTCATCATGCAGATGGAATGTTTCCTAGACAGGGATTTCCACGCAATCCGGTAAAGCTGTCTGGGCCGCTAACTTAACCCCTTCTCCATAGCGCCTGTTCTTCCAAATGCTGTGGACTAAAGAAATGCTCAGCTGACAGGGTCACGCTACAGGTAGAGTTGACAGATGGGTGATAATGTCCAACCAAAGATAGAAGACACAGGTAATAATTGGCTCCTTGCAGTTGTTCTTAGTTCCCCCCATTGTTAATCATAATCAAGAAATGCCTTCTACTCTGGCTTTCAAATGGCATAGTCAGAGCTGTCTATGACAGCAAGAAATTGGTAGTTTCGTAGGCCTAGCCTATAGTTCAAGCTTATAATTCATCTTTTTTAGGTTAGCGGTTTTATCCTAGAGAGGTAATGTGGCCTGTTGTGGAATTAAAGGCAACTTTCTGAATACAAGCCAGTGTCCATTCTGCTACCTTGTGGAAATCTTCCTTGGTGTCTTAAACAGGCACCACATGGTACCAGTGGTCCATATGACTTGCAGAAGTCACCATCAGGTCCTTTCTGACACTGTGAAACTTTCTCTGAGTCCAAATAAGTGTTCTATCATCTGTTCCTTACAATATTAAGGCTTCGCCGGCAGGGTGGCTGACTCTGAGAGTTTTCACCCCAGGAAATAGGATTTCTAGTAAATGTAGTTCTTAATACTTCTGGAGCTGATTGGAGTCTTTACCCAGGACTCTCAAAGCTTAGTTAATATTGAATTTCTGTCAGATTAAAGGGGTCTGTAAGTATCAACCTACATTAATATTGGCTCTAATCACAGATGTTAAAGAGGTTAAGTGTTCCTCTGGAGAGCCAGGGTAGTGCCCAAACATTGGGTAACTGGGTCATTTTAATGTCTGTGAGATCGTTAAGCAAGAAGTGTTAATAGCTCATTTTATGATTCAGAAAATGGAAATAAAATAGTTTGCCATATTTCTCCAAAGACTCACAAGTATGTCACAGATTTGGAAATAGAATCCAGATTTCTTGGCTCTTCCCAGTTCTCCTACTTAGTCCCACTCTTCATCCTACCGCTGTTGTCTGCAGCACTGTAGACGGTTTCCTTGCTCTCCTGTGTCCATGATTCCTAGCCTAGTTCAGAGCCTCATTACTTTAGTGATTATGCAGTGGCTTTCTGTTCTTTGTGTTTCTGATACGTCCCTTCCACTTTGTACTTGTGTGTAGTCCAGGCCATAATATACTCCTCTTTCAGCCTTAGTTACAGTCCTTGTTGCTGTAATAAAATACCTGAGGAGCAGAACTGCATGCCGGAGAAAGGACTTATTTTGGCTCACCGTCCATCGTGGCCAGAAGGCACGGTGGCTAGAGCTGGTCAGAGGATTAGGAGTAATGAAGTCTTGTGCGGCCCACTTTTTCCTTTTTATGCAGTCCAGGATCCTAGCCCGAGGAGTGGTGCCTTCCACCAATGGGTCTTCCCACCTCAGTTAACCTAATCAAGACAATCCCCCACAGGTGTGCCAGAGCGCTGTCTCCCAGGCTATTCTAGACCTCATCAAACTGACAGTTGAAGTTAGTCATTACACCTTCTTTAAGTCATCGTGCCTTGGGCTTGTCAGATCTTGAGTCTAAACCCTGTGCAGGGCTATCTTGCTGAGTCTTCAGTGCCCCTCCAGCTCTTTGCTTCCTCAGACACATTTGTCCCTCTGCTCCTGCGGGCTTCTGCTGGTGCTGCATCTTGATTGTAGAGGCTCTTCTTCCACAGCTTTGAATGTCAGCGCACATACCGGCCCATTCCACGGGCTCAGAAACCCTCTAGGTCCATGAATTACTGTCGTCTGAAGTCACACAAACCAACACTCGGAAGTTGCTAGTAGGCAGTGGATTTGAATACGCCTTGTAGTCTCAGTTTAGAGTCACCATAGCTCTTTGTTTAAACCTTTCACCACTCAGTTTTGTTCCTGGGGTATAAACTGACCGTGGTGTCTTTATGGAGTCCTCTTATTTCTTAAAACCTAGAAAAGCAGAGGCATATTTGATATGTCCTCCAAAGCATCCTTTCTAAAACCCTATACTCTCAAATTAAAAAAAAAAAAAAAATCCCTTTTATTTTAAGTCCAAACTGATCTTTGTCGATAGCTCCTGAAGTGTGGGCGAGCACCCTCTTTCTTCCTTTGGTGACCTGGGTAAAGGACACCATGTGACTGGAAGGGAACAATAGGGCAGAAAGCTGGCTCAGTGTCTCTCAGTCCCGTGTCTGACTGTCCTGACTTACTAAACAAGCCATTTTCTTAACACTTCGTTTCCTCTTTTATGCAAGATGAAAATGGACAGAGTTGATAGTATGCATAAACGCTATGGCAGACTATAGCAATGGTCTTTCACAAAGCACTATGGCAGATTATAGAAATGATCTCTGAAAGTACAGAGTTGCACAGAACACAGGAATTTGAGAAAACACTGGTATTGAGGGAAAACTTTATCACAAAAGTGTGGGGTGTGCTGCTGTAGCCCCCCCGTCCCCCCCCCACTCCCTGTTCTTAGGCAAACTGACTTTTGAACCAACCTAACTCATATTGCTATGGTGACCAAATTCAGCAGTGCATATGCAAGCACTCCACAAACACAAGTGTGTAAACCCTTTTGTTACAGTTATGGACAGGTTCTAAGGAATTTTGCTTTGGTTTAGGTTTGGGGTTTTGTTTTATTTTGTTTTCGTAACTGGGCCTCACTATATCACCCTGGATGGCCTGGAACTTGCTAGGTAGACCAGGCTAGCCTCACACTCACTGAGATCCACCTTCTCTGCCTCTGCTTCTGCCTCCCCATTGATAGGATTATTGACCACCATGCCTAGTTAAGGAGATATTTAAATGCAAATTTTTGTCCTAATTTTGGAAATTCTTCTGTGTGTCCTGGTTTAAAATTTCTTAAAAGAATACAAAAGAGTATACATGGACTGGCAAGATGTCTCAGCAAGTAAAAGCACTTGCCACCAAGCCCAGTGACCTAAGTTTGATTCTCAGGACCCGCATGGTAGAAGGAGAGGACCAACTCCCGCAAGTTTTCCTCTGAGCTCCACATGTGTGCAATAAGTAAATAAATATAATACGTTTTACAAAGAAGTGTACCTCTGAAGAAAATATTTAATAACTTTGTATTTCACCGTACACAGAGAAAAAGCCCAGAAATGAATTTCAGAATGGGAATCCAAGTAATCCTAGTAAGACCCTGCAATGCCACAGAAAGTAATTCTGCTCTTATTGACATAGTGGCACGTAGTTTATAATGAGACCCTGACTGTTGTTGTTGTTTTGATTTATTTACAGACAAAGTGGACTCAGAGTTACTACAAGGTTATAGTAAATACTTGCCACATGATGTTACTGTCATGGCTGTGAAGTTATGCATACTGTTTGCTGTGCTTTTGACAGTCCCTCTAATCCACTTCCCTGTAAGTATGCTTAAAGGTTTTGTTGCTTAGTGTCGTGGCTCCCTAATATGGCAACACTAATTCTTTGCAGACCAGAACCTTTGAATCACATCTAGTCTTGTGTATCTTATTCATTTGTCAAGTAATTGATCCAAGACCTCATACTAGCATATGGTCCCATGAAAGCACAAAAATAACAGTGAACCTCGAAGCTAATTTGTGCTTTCTGAGATTTAGTTTAGATTTACCTCTCCCTCAGTTTTGTTTCCAATTTAGAGACTGTAGTTCTAAAGTTTTTGGGGGGCGGATGTCTTTCTGTATTCTGTTTTCAAACGAATGTGCACAAAGAAGAGAAAGTCAAGTCAGCAAAAATCAGCTCCTCTTGGTCTATTGCACATTTCTTCCCACAGAGGAAGCTCGCTCGCTCGTAGACTTTGTACTTGCTCTAGAATCTGAGAGGCAGAACAGATTCCAATTCTGCATCGAGCCGCTACACATAAGAATCTTAAGAATTTCCGTGAAAATGAAAACAAAGGTTTTGGGTGGAAATGCTTCTGCATGGGTGTCTTGAACTCATGTGAGTCTCTGAAGACGGAGGAGGGGGGCCTTCAGGAGTCCTTGCCCCTCCCTGAGGGACTGCAGGACCAGGGGCCAGCCCGGGCTGGATAAACTTGTGGGCTGTGATTACCAGTGGCCTGCCCTAGCAGTGGGAGATGTGGGAACCGTTTTTTGTATTTACATGCCATGGAACCGATAACAGAAAATGGTATTTCTTTTCCATGCCATGTTTTGTTTTGTTTTTTTCCACTTGAAAGTTGGTCTGTTGAATTTAATGAAAATTGTTCCTTGCGAATTTCATAACACAGTGTTATTGCTTGTAATTTTTAAAATTATAGAACCTAAAAAATTGCCTGTAAAACTTTTGTGTGGAATTTAAGCAAAATGATTTTTATGAAGCTCACTCAGAAAGGTTTATGTGTATAAAAACAACGCATAACGGTGGTTTATGCTGTGTCTAGGGAATATAAATGATTCGGGGTAAAATATTATACTTGCTATACATGTGTTTTTCTAAGCAAACACTATGCCTTTGATCCTTCCTCTCTGCATAAATTTCATTTTTTTTCTTTTCTTTTTTTCCTGCCATACAGGCCAGAAAAGCTTTAATGATGATGCTGTTCTCAAATTTTCCGTTTTCATGGATTCGGCATTCTCTGACCACGTTAGCGCTCAACATTACCATTGTTTTACTTGCAGTATATGTGCCTGACATTAGAAATGTATTTGGTGTAGTTGGTAAGTTTTTTATTTTTAAAAAAATCATGTAATGAAAGGGATCGGGGAGGCGGCTCAGTGGCGGGGCGCCTCCCAGCACGGGCCGGGTTCTGAGATTTGATTCGCAGCTCCGCAAAGTAGAAGGATAATGCGGCCATCACTCTCACAGCTGAACCCAACGCTGCCTTGCTTTTTCTCTCTTTACCTCACAGGCGCCAGCACATCAACATGCTTGATTTTTGTGTTCCCAGGATTATTTTATCTTAAACTTAGCAGGGAGGATTTTCTCTCATGGAAAAAGCTCGGGGTAGGTCGTTTTCAACTGTTTCTTTTAAGACTTCAATTTTAAGAAATAGTTTGTCATTTTTTTATTCCGATATCTATGTCTAAGAAATCAATATGTCTTAATACATAAAGTACATTATGGAGTCAGGCGTGATGGTTCACTCCTCGGTCCTCTGAGGCAGGAGGATGGCCGAGTGTCTGTGGCTAGCCTGAGCTACAGAGTAAGACGCTGAATGCTGATACTGAGCGACCTGAAGTACACCGCGGAGAAGGCGGAGGCCCGCACTCACCGTCGCCTTTGTCTCTGCAGGCTTCGCTGCTGCTCATCACTGGCGCCTTGGTCGGGAGCTTCAGCCTAGCACTCATCATTTTTGACTGGGCCAACAAATGAAAGAAATCACCTTCTCTCGTGAAGAATAATTACCTCTATAAGCAAGAAGGAGTCATTCTGGAAAACACTGTTTAGCAAACTGTACTCTCAGGAAGACTAACAGTAAAGCAGGGCGAAGCAGCAGCATGTGGCAGAAAGTAGGAATTTAGTCATTTCAGACTGACTTCTTCGATTTAGTGGCTCATTTCCTTTATACTGAATAATATCCCGATATAATGATGCATCAGGTTTGTTGATCCGCTCACCTCTTGGAAGACCTCTCTATTGCTTCCAAGTTCTGCCAACTATCAATAAAGGTGCTGAAAATGTTTGTGTGCAGGCTCTTACATCATCATGTTTTTAACTTTTGGGGGTAAATACCAAGGAGCACATGCTACATTGTAAAGGTATATTTAGTTTTGTAAGAAACTGCCAAACTGTCTTCCAAAGCAGTTGTAGCACTTATTACTAATGGGTGAATATTCTAGAATCCCATATCCCCACCAGCATCTGGTGTTATTAGTGTGGTGTATTGCGTTCTCACCAACTTAATGGGATATAGTGGCATCTCTGTTTTGAGATCCCCTAATAACACGATGTGTGCGTCTCACATGCTTCTGTGGCCTCTGCCTATTTTCTTAGACAAGTGTCTAACTCTTTTGCCTGTTCTTAAATTGGATTGTTTGCTCATTGTTTTACATATTCTTTGTACATATTAAATCCTGTCTCTTATGAGATAAACATTTTCCAAAGATTTTCTCTTAGTCCCGGCTTTTCCATTTTTCTAACAATTTTAAACAGAACAAAAAAAATTTTTTTTTTGCTTTGGTTTTTCAAGACAGGGTTTCTCTGTGTGGCCCTGGCTATCTTGGAACTCACTCTGTAGACCAGGCTGACCTCAAACTCAGAGATCCACCTGCCTCTGCCTCCCACAAAGCAAAAAATTGTAATGTTAAAGATTACAAATCAGGGGCTGGAAAGATAGCTCAGTGGATAAGAGCACTCATTACTCTTCCAGAGGACTCAGGTTCAATTCCCAGCCCCCACATGACAGCTGACAACCATCTATAACAGCAGTTCTAGGGGACCCAACACCATCTTTTGACCTCTGCAGTCATGAAGCACACACATGATACATAGACATACATGGGTACAAAATATTCATACACATAAAATAAAAAACTTAGAATATAACTGACCCAAACCAGCAGGAATAAGGGTCCCGAACAGTGAGGTATTGATAGGACCAGGGGTGAGAAGGAAAGAAGACAAAAGCAATAGCTGGAACCAAGAAGTTTTGCATAAGCTAATGGTTTATGCTAAGCTAGTTTAGTAAGAAAGTACAGCCTCATATATACTATTTTCTGGGGGCCAAGGGCAAGGTCAGCAGAGAGTTAATGTTGGCAAAGAGAACATGGGCTACTTCAGACACAGCTGCCCAAGGACTGATACCCATAACCCAAGGGAGGAATCTGGTCCCAGAAACTGTAACCTTATCTCCAGCCCTAGGCAGACCTTGCCAAGTCCACTTCTGGACAAGAACCCAGAACTAAGGTTCCCTTTGTCTTTTTAGCAGGGACTCTAAGGAAGTCTTGGGTTGGTCTGGCTCCCCGGGATATATAAGGAATCAATTTTTATTTTTGAAGAAATTGGTGTATTACATTTATAAACAAAATTGTTCCTTAGTACATGAGTTAATGTCAGTGCCAGTCACTGATAGTGAAACAGATTTCTGCACTGGGTTCGACACCCCACCCCCTACACAAGTCTTATCTGAGATTCTCCTGTTGTTTATGTACATTTTAAAGTTCTCCGATTCTCAGTTGGTTTATCTCATATGTTGTTTAGAGATTGTAAAGCATTGCTTTCTGCCCATTGTCATGATTCCTAGTTGGAAACCTGAACCTAGGCTCTTCTGCCACGAGGACTCTGTGTACAGGGCCCCATGTCTGGCAGCCTGCCAAAGCCAGGGTGCACCAGGAGAAGTGTAAGCCTGCTCCAGTCGACTTGTAAAGTGGGGAGTTCCATGCAAAGCGACAATTTGCATATATGGAAATACACACTTTTGCAGGTGTCCTCTTGCCTCCCACTTAGGAAGGAGGCTGAAAGTTTGGCAACAGAGCTTCTCCTTTGCAAAGATCAAAGAGAACTTTGGCAACTTGAGAGTGCTGGGTGTAATGGGAGAAGGCCAGGCCTAAGGCTAGGAAGAGCTGGATTCAAATCTCAATGAAAGTCATTCAACTCTTAACCTCTAAGCCTCTACTTTCAAATCCCTGAAAGGGAATTAATACCCATTTTCAGGACTGTGTTGAGAAGATTAAATGCCTTTGATGAATTAGATGCAGACCAAGGAGGCTTTCTTACTAAATGCTTGTCCCTTTTCTCTGCCTGATTCCTTATCTGGAGCAGTAAAACGAGATTTTTACCCAAGGGCATAGAAATGAGTCTTGGATTTTTCTTCTTCTGTCTTGCCTAACTTTTACCTTCTGAATCATCCCCAGGAGCTGGCCCCAGAAGCAGAGGTTAGTGCTTTCCCACAGTTCGCCAGCTGTGCGCTCCTCCTACTAATGCCGACGCTAGGCACACTTAGCATGCCCCCAGCACAGGCAGGCCTGGCTCTCATTCGGCTCATTCAGGGCTCACAGAGCGATGAGCTACTTGAACCCTATTTTTCTGTTTATAAAATAATGCTCATAGGTGTTCAGCTGCTTAAATAAATCTTAACTCTAGTAATACCAAAATAACACTAAATCTACAACAGATGCAAGGATGCCCCCCAGGGGCAAAAGTGAAGTGTGGTGACAGCTGGGCATCAATTAAGACATTTGTCACCTGTTCATGAGATAGTGCCCTGGGAGGTTTGGCAAGAGACAAATATCCTTTGTAACACTGCACAAAATTGAGTTGCTACCAAGAAAAAAAAAAAAAATCGGTGGAGGTAGTCAGTTTTACTTTAGCATTCTGTCTTGCCTGTTTGAGTCACAGTCTCTGTGAGTTTGGAGGAAGCTGATGAGAAAGCTGGCCAGAGCCATGGCCCCTTCATAACCTTCTCCCAAGTTCCCCAGCTTCTTTTCTGGAAAATATGGGCCTTCTCCTTACGGGCTTAATGGTCATAATTTATTAGGTAATAACTATTTAAAACAAAACTAAGAAACACACAAAATACACACTTTTCTAACATTTGGAGAGTTATTTGCTAAATTAAAAGACAAAATGCCAAGACCATAAATTACTTTCATATGTTCCTAGTGAATGTTTAAGTTGTGCTGGGTTTTTTTTTTTTTTTAAACAGAATGTTTACTCATGAGCTTAGTATTTAAATGGTTAAAACAAGCCTTTGAAGTTAACACTCCATTAAGATGAATGGGGGTAATTCACACCTCTGCTGGGGCTGTATTATTTCAGTCTGGCTGGGGGAGAACACAGGACAGCAGCGGGTTGATTTACTGTGCCAAGGGCCTTTAAAACACCCAACAGCTGGAAGGCTTTGTTCTTATTGTGGCGGTGGTTCCTTTTGTTTGTTTGTTTGTTTTCCTTTTCCACCTAGAAACAGGACCTTAAAGTCAGCACCGCATTTAGGTGTAGAACTGGAGTCTTGAAAGATGGTAGATTGTCTGCTCTCTAGTGATTCGGTGTGTGACATGTGATGGCTAGTGGGTTACCAGTTCAACTCAGGTTCCCTGGCTTCATTCAGTTCTACACTATAATGTACACGGTAAAGTCCAGCTTAGTCCTCTGGAAAATTCACCCCTGGAAAAGCAGGGATGATCCATCTTCAGGTTAACTTTATATATGCCTTTAGTAGGTCAAGAATTAGTTGGCTCTCTTGCACTCTTACAAACTTTATTTATTTGAAAAGTTTTATTGAAAAGTTTTATGTTCCTATTTGCCTGTATATATGAGCCAGGCAGTGGTAGCTCAGTCCTTTAATCATAGCACTCAAAGGGCAGAGACAAGAGGATCTCTATGAGTTTGAGACCAGCCTGGTCTACAGAGTGAGTTCTAGGACAACCAAGACTACACACAAAGAAACCTGTCTAAAAACAGCCAGGCATGATGGTGCATGCCTTTAATCCTAGTAGGCTGGAATCTCTGCTTGTACCAGGCCACCCTGGTCTTCAAGAGCTCCAGGACAGCCAGGAGCTACACAATAGAGAGATCCTGTCTCAAAAAGACAAAAACAAACAAACAAACAGCAACAAAGAAAAAGACCTTTTTTAATGGGCCTCAAGATGACTCGGGATAAAGATTCTTGCCAGGCACAGTTATCCTCTGACCTCCACATACTCTGATACTCACACTCCGCACCCCTATCTCCCCCACCCCCCCCAACACACACACACGATAAGTTGTTGGTTTTTTAAAGAGCTTTTCCATATTCCTGCAGTAGTGAGGTGAACAGAGACCAGCCAGGAAGGATCCCTTCTCAGTGTGTCCTTTGTAGCATTGCCCGTCTGTTTGAAGTGTGTATCCCGCTCACCGGAAAGTGCTAAAGCCATTTAACCTGAAAGGATTCAGGTTTAGAGCCTAGGAGTAAAGTGTTCTTAACACACATAACATGGCTAACATTGTGTGAAAGTTAATGAATTTGAAAGATCTCTTTTTAATGTGGACAGGTTTCTCTCCCCTCCTTTCTCTGTGCTGCATATTTGCAGGATCGGGTTACTGGGTTCTCTTTGGGGAGCTGGGCCTGGAGGTTCCTCTCCTCCTGGCTGTGGCATGGTGCCTGTGGGATATGGAGAGATAGAAGGAGACTGGAGGAACAAAGGGACCCACCTGAGCTGCACTGGTGTTACCCTGTGATCAGCATTCTGCAGCTGAGTTGGAATAAGCCCATGCTAAACAGGCAAATTCTGATGTCATCATATTAGACCTTAGGACATCTCAGAACCTTTTACAGTACCGAGAGGTTTGATTTCAAATTTAAACGAATGGTTTCTTCAGTCTTCTACCAGTACTCTTGCAGTCTTTCCACTGCGGGCTAGAGAAATAGGAAAAGGAACTTGGGTAGAGGATTAGCAGAGCCTCGGGAGTGGTTTCTTCGTGGGGTGACAGTTCTTTGTCTCATCTTTCTCTGTGAGCCAGTGTCCCAACTCACCACGCCGCCAGTCACAAAGAGCAAAGAGGAAGAGCAGGAAGACTCATCTTGGCTGTCAGCCAAGTGGACAGGTGGGCACGAGAGCTCCATTTACCTGTGGGACAAAGTAGATGGGTAGAAAGGGAAATTGAGTGGCCGGGGAGCGGGGACAGATGGCTGAAAAGACATTGTAACACGGGGTACTATTTAACAATGACAAAAAAAAAAAAGAATGTAAGCAGCTTTTATACAGACATTTCTCACCTGTTCCAATGTATACATGTTTATCTAATGTCATCAGCGGACTGAAGTACAGTAAAGGGCTAGGCATAGAGTTACCTGATAGAATAATGCAAGTCCCAGGGATTGTGCGAGTCCTAAAGTCGTAAAGCTAAGAACTAGCTGTCCACCTTGCCTGAGAAGAGTTCTGGTACAACTTGGCCTTCTCTGACAACCTTTCAGATAGACTGGACAATTGAAACTGCTTCAGCAGAGCTTGGTGTACACATTCTCATATGCGTGTGTGCATATGTCGAGGGTACGAGTATCAAACTTAGCCTGTCTTCAGCTCCTTCTACTCTTGAACAAGTTAATTTTCTGAGCTTGCTGAAGACTTTCCTTTGATTGGTGTTTTCTTTCTGTGTGTGTATGTTCCTGTGACAGAAGACTGTCAGATCGATCATCCAACTTCGAGGCAGAGTCTCTACCACACCTGACTTGTACCAGGGTGTTTACATCCAAACTCAGGCACGAGCCACCACACCACCTGGCTCTCCCTGCAAGTTTGTTACACTTGAAAACTTGTTTTTCTCTCAACCAGGAGAAATGTTTCTTCAATTTCTTCAAGTTATGTGGTGGTTGGGGAGAGCTTTGAGTAAGCTGTTAAACCACTGAATATCTGGACACATTTCTTACTGACCATTCCTCAGCTCTTATGGCTCTTTTCCCCATGTCAGCCATTTAGGCAGCAGAAGACAGTGTTTGCCTTTGTTCTTGCTACTCCAGTCCTCTCCTCCAGAAAAGGCGTTTTTATTGTGTTAGCATTCCGACCTTCAATAGCAGTACACCGCTGGAACACAGAACACGCAGCTAACAAAAGCTGCGGGCCCTTTTCAGGGGAATTGCCGTACTCTTGAGATCCTGTGCTTAAACTGTGGATTTAAAACATCAAAATATGAAAGGATGGGCTCACTGCTAGAGATGAATATTAAATGTCCCCAAGGGCCGATCTGCCAAATGCTTGGTCCCTGGCTTGGCACTGTGGGAAGCTGGCAGGGGCTTTAAGAGGTAGGGCACACGAGAGGCCTTCCAGTCCTCAGACATGCAACTTCAGAGGACTCCTAGCCCTCCTTGTTTCCATTTCCTAAGTGCTGTAGAGTGATCAGTCTCCTTCACCGTATTCCCTCACCCGAGCGCACCATGCACTTCACCACAGGCCTCTTAAAGCAAGGAGACCACGTGACGCAGGCTGAGAGAGGGAATGAACCTGTTACATTGTGGGTTAAATGTCATCTACTTTCAGCTAGTCATCCCAGTAATTGACACACCTTTTTAAAATCATGGCTCTAGTGTATCGGCCATTGTCCCTGCTCTTTGGACATCATTACCCTTCTGTTTGTCCGTCTCACTCACAGATTAAAAAGGCTAAGTGAGACAGCTGAGCATAGAGCCTTGTAGCCGCCGCTGGAGATACCTCCCCTACGTTATTACGTTATTCCTCCGGTGCTTTGTTAGTGTCAGCCAACCTTCAGTTTCTCAGCCCCGAACCTTGTTAGACTTAACGAGCTTTACCTACCTCCCGTATCCCTAGTTGCCCCGGGGTCACTCTGCTGGATGTCCCAGGATCACACTGAACTCACCTCCTCCCCATCGCTTATCTCTGCTCAGGGCCCCAGCTCTCATCCAGCTTCCCAGCTGCTGTCCTGCCCCCACCCCTGCCACCTGCAACCCATTTGCACAGCACAGCCAGCATTGTTTAAAAATGCATGATGGCTTACATCCCCTTCCTTACATTTCCCTTCCTCCAGGCTTCCCATCTTACTTAGAACAAAATCTGCATTGTGGTCAGCAAGGCTCAATTTTGTCTGTGCTCTTAACAGGCTTTCGTGTGTAGTGCTGTATTACATGCACATGGTGCAGCAGATACCTAGAACTTTCTCATCTGGCGTGGCTAAAATTGTACACCGCCGAGCAGTTCCTGTTTCCTCCTCCCCAGGCCCCGGGCCACCTCACCGCACTTCTTGGTTTCCGTGAGTTGGAGCGCCACATCGCCTCCTGGAGTGGATCCTGTAGGGACAGTGCGTAGCCATTACATGTGGCAGAGCCATGGAATGTCTGCCGTTGGGGGCCCGGCTTGTTTGACTTAGCGTAGCGTATCCTCCAGTTTCATCTAGGCGCAAGCATGAGTCTCTCTGTTTTCGAAAGGCTGAGCGGCATTCCTCTACAAGCACACACTGGGATTTCTTCATTCCGTGACCAGTGGACGTTTAGGCCCTGTCCACCTCTTGGCTATTACAGGCGATGCTGGGGCAGGCCTAGTGCACAAACAGCACTTGGCTGTGCGGCTTTTAATTATCGTGGGTAAAGATCTAGAAATGGGATTACGGGATCGTAGGGTGGCTCTCCTTTTAATCTCTGAGTTGTTCTCTAGCTGCAGTACCATCTTACACCGCCCTCAACACTGGCTCTGCTTCCCCACACCCTTGCAGCATTTGCTGTGTGTCTTTCCTGGGTAGCAACCATCCTTAGGGGGTGAGGTACCGTCTCGGTGGTTTTGTTTGACCTCTAGGTGATTAATCATGATGTTAAGTATCTTTCTATAGAACTTAGCATTTTGTATGTCTTCTTTGGAGAAATTTATAAGTCATCTTTTTGGCTTTTAAAAAAAAAATCAATTTGGGGTTTTGTTATTATTTCTGAATTACAATTCCTTATATATTTAAGATATTAACCGCTTATCAAGTTTATAGTTTATAAATATTGTCTCTCAGTCTGTAGCTGCCTTCATGCCTGTTAATTGTTTCTCTCTGTTGTTTTGGGAATCAAAGCCAGGGCCTCCTGTGTGTTAGGCCAGTGCTCCAGAGCTTTACCCTCTCCTGGTGATTATTTCTTATAATTGGTACTCAGTAAATATGTCTGAGCTCTCACCGCCTGATGTATTTAGAGAGTTTTCTTGTGGCTTTCATGAATACTGTGATAAAATCATCCCCTTTGCTTATCTGCTGTTCCCATGAGATAAGGTGTGACTTGTAGGAAAGATACTTTGTTAGCCTGTTTTGCCACTGGCTTGGTCATTTATGATGAACAGAAATAAGTTGGTCACAGTCCTAGAGGCTGGGACATGTGATATCTAACTATCACTGGGCTTGGTCTGATGAGGGCCTGTCTGGTCTCCTCTCCCAAGATGATATCTTGGACACTGCACCCTGCAGAGGGGAGAAGCACTGTTCTGATATCAAAAAAGTGCAAGAGCCACAAGAGAAAACACATTTTCCCTTCATTAAGGTATTGCCTAACAATGAGGGCGGAGCCTTCACAGCCCCATCGCCTCCTAAAGGCCCTGCCTTCCCAAACCATACCCCTGGGGAGTGCATTGCAGAGTGCACACGGGAAAGCCCAGCAGGCCAGCCTGTAACACTGCTCCTCCTGGATCCCGGATTGTCACTGACCTGGAGGCAAACCAATCCTTGGTTCTATTACCGGGTTTATTTAGTGTGAATCACTCAGTCTTAAGTGATTCAGTAATTAAGACCCAACTGACACCAAGCACATCTAACACCCTTTGCCTCTTATGACTTAGGATAATGCATCTTTTGCTGTTTACTATAAATCAAGCAGGAAAGTTACTCCATGAGTGTACCCTACCTTTTTATTATGAACATTTTCAAGCGTACATAAGAATTGAACGGATCTGCCGACATACACACCACTGGAACGTAACATTTGCTCACGTATGTATTTGTTACCCACATCTAAGTAAAATCTATTTTTAAAAGATTTTTATTTTATCATGATCATGTATTTGTATGTCTACGTGTGTCTCTGCATGCGCCTCTTGCGGGGACCCTTGGGTCCCAGAATAACTTGTTGGATCCCCTGGAGCTGGAGTTATAAGCAGGTGTGAGCTGTCTGGTGTGGGTGCTGGGGACCTCTGAAAGAGGAGCAAACACTCATAACTGCGGACCCATCTCTCCAGCCCATAAATTAAATCTCTGTATAAATATATGTGCAGAATGACTTTCGAGAACGGGTCTGACGGCGCACTGAGCAGTAAAGGTAAAATTGTATTTTGTTAATTTCACCATCTATCTTAGCTCAGGCTGCCACAATACCATAGTATTGATAAAATGTCCTATCAGGCCAGCTTAAACGGTGGGAAATGTGCTCACACAGTGCAAGAGGCTTGGAAGCCGGACACCAGAATGAATGGATCGATCTGGTGTCTGTAGAGAAGGCTGAGCACGGCTGTGGATGACCTTCTTGCTGCTGCGTCTTTGCACGGTGGACTGAGAAACCTCTCTCTCTTCTCACAAAGCCACTGATCCCATCCCAGGGGTTCACATCTTGACTTAATTTAACCCTCATCACTCCCGCAAAGACTCCATCTCCAAATACCATCACAGTGGAGATGAGGCATTAGGTAAGAACTTGGAGCCACGTGGGGTACACGGTCTAGTCCAAGTCTCCTTTTTGCGAGCTGTTTCCACAGTCGTGTTTCTTGAAGTGTATCCCCTTCTCCAAAAAGGTAAACTGTTTGGGGACCTCTGCACCCACCGCATGCAGAAGACCATCCCCATGGAGGAACAGTGAGGGGCGGCAGCCGGCTCCAGGGCCTCTCTCGGAAAGGGCATGTCCTTCGGGAAGTACCTTGGTAAACCATTTGAAGATGAAAGTGAGATCCTTTGTGGTTGCACAGCAACAAGAGTGGACGAAATGCCAGATTATGTGTAATATGCCTTAAAAAAAAAAAAAGAGTTCCTATGAGGATGGGTTCGGAGGCGAAGAGAGGGAGATACCCAGAGACTGCATCACAGAGAGTGAGGAAAGCAGAGGCTGGAGAGGGGCCAGTAGCAGGGGCGGGGGTGGAGGAACGTGACCGGAAAGGAGCGGAAATGGCTAAGGCTCCATTTAACTTGCCTGCTTCCACCTCTCGAAGCCAGTGAAGTTGGTAATATGTGAAGACGTTCTGTGTGAACAGAACCTCATGTTTAAACATACATGCACACAGCAGTGTGCTGGCCCCGCTATCTAGGAACCCGAGTAGTGCCAGAGCTAGCGATGAACGGGAAACCAACCAAAGAGAGACCCACCCGCTTCCTTCCAGATTCCCTGTGGACATTAGGAAGGTTGGGGACCACCCTCATGATAGACGTGTGATTGAACCGAACAGCCTGACTCACCGTGTAGGGATCTGACAGCATGACAATATGGTGTTACTTCTCTGCTATGAGTTCTTTCTTTGTTAGTCCTAGATTGTCCTGGTAGAGCAACGCCTCTTGTTAGAAAAACACCAGACCCCTGCAGAGTGAGAGCTGGCATTAGGCCTGCGCTACACTTCTAAAGTCTCCCTGTAGTAGTAACCCAGCTGGTAGTTCCGGGCCTGGGCTTCCAGGGCTTGTCTTATAGCAATTGGAGTTTGTGTGTGTTGGGATCAGAATGTATGGCTCAGCTTCTAGATAGATGGTAACAGTAGACATGAAAGGGAAGGGGACCCCCGGGAGTGACCCTCCCATAGAAAAGGGGAAAGGCCCTACTTCCATTGTTCTGTTAGTCAGTTCTCCACTCCATTCAAGTACAAGAAACTCTGGCATTCTCAATAATAGAAGGTCATCAGTCTCACAAAGCTGTGTGGTGGGAGTGAGCTGCGTGTCTGTGTGGGGACAAGAACTATGCCAAGAGCATGACATCATGTAACTAGCGGTAGGAATTGTATCCTCCCAGTTTATAGATTAGAAATGAAAGTTTATGGAGATTATAAGTGATTGACCTGTCCAATGTCAGACATCCCAAGCATAATCTCAAGTTGAACTAGTGTACAGATTAGTTCAGTATATTCAACTGGAGCAGTTTTATCGTTTTTCATAAAGATGTTCTGATCACAGAGGATACGCAGTAGATACTGTGTTGAAGGCTGCTCTATTAGTCTCTAATGTGGCATCTAAATCTGCTCTGTCACGTGCTGAGATGATACTTGAGCCTGCTGTGTCCGCTGAATCATTTTTTATTGTCACAACATTAACAAAGGAAAGACGTATGGGCTCTTAAGTAGAAAAGGAAAGTTCCAAAATTTGCCAGTCTTTGAGAAAAATGGAGTCACTTGAAAAACAATGTTAGAAGTTCATTTCTGTAGTTCTACAAGTAGAAATTATGTGTCTAGAAAGTTTTAGATTCATTTTATGTGTTTATGTGCATTTTGCCTGCATGTGTGTATGTATGTACATTACGTACATGCCTGGTGCCCACCGAAGTCAGAAGAGGGCCTTGGATCCATTGGAATGTGAGTCACAGACGGTTGCAAGCTACCATATGGGTGCTGAAAACTGAACCCCAGCCCTCTGCAAGAACAACAAATGTCCTTAACTGCTGAGCCACCTCACCAACCCAAATAGAATTTTTTAAGTACAGATTAGACTATCACAATCTAATTCAGTGTTTTCTACACTTGGTACTTCTTTTGACTCTTTAGAACCTTCAAAACATATCGGGGCATTTGTAATGTTACCAGGCTTTTATTTTCTAAGTTGATTGAGGACACTAAAAATTTCTACCTGTCCTTTCCATTCAATACAAAAAAAAAAAAAAAAAAAAAGAAAGATAGTCACTGTGAAGGAAGCTCTTCAGTCTGGATCTATGGAAAACTTGCTGCACAGTCTGATTTTCTCTTCAAGGGCCAATGAAAACCGTACAGAGAACATTTGAAAACTACCAGTTTAAATGACCAGAGTCTATATTCAAAAATTCAGTTATGATTTCTTCATGTTTACTATTCATTGACTTGAATTATACTTAGAATGAAATAATGTTTAAAACGCATCTTGATTATTAAAATGACTCAGTTGGGTTTCTCTGCTATACTTTTGAACTTTGGAAAGGAAAAAAAAAATTTAATCAATCCTTGCTTTACAATTTATTCTGCCAACGTTTCAAATAAATTGGAGGGGGGTAGGCACCAACAGAGCATTCTTCCTTTAAAACACCATCAGTTTATCAAATATATCTCCAATCAAGCAGGAATGATTAAATCATGATAATGTTTACATTTCATAGAGAAGCAAAATTCTTGGAGTTTCTCCACATCTCTGTCTAAAGACTTGTCATTCATTTACACTCAGATAAATTCTTTGTTTTCAACCATGCAGAATAATTCTCAACCTATTAACTCACCAGACTAAATAGTTAGTTGCATCATGCATCATAATATCAGTGTAAAGAAAAAACCAAACCAAACCAGGCTTTCCTAATTTTTTTCCATCAAATCCCCCAAATGATGTCTAATGACTCCCAGATTTAGTTACTAAACATCCTTCAATGTCACTCCCAGAAGGAGAAATAAAATTTGCTTACCACATCTTGGCCATTTCCTAGAGACCTAGATCTGTGCTCTGATCTGCCTCTTATGAATGAAGGTTTATGAATGAATGACCTTTCCTGTCACAGAGATACACGATTAACTATGTATCACTAAGCATAGGATCTATTGGTTGTAATCCAACGGGAGCAACCTGCCACAATACTAGAATAGTTAGTTACTGTATCCTAAAGGGCAGAGTTTGTCCATTGCATGACCCATGTAAATGCTAGGTCACTCATGGGTGCTCGTGGGGAAAATGAAGTATTTTGGTAAGAAGAACAATAAAAGCTCCATTGGGAAAGTCCGCAGGAGTCCGGGCTCCCTGCCTTCTGGGTGAGGAATGAAAGTTTTTGTGGAGCAAGTAACAACTGATATGAAACGGAAAGGTAACCGAAGTGGAACTGAGAGTGAGAGGAAGGGATTTTGCTTGCCAAGTGAATGCTAACAAATGCAAAGGAAAATACAAGGCATCATTTACAGAGTGAGCAAATGTTGCTAGGAGCCAAGATGTACAGCAGCCTGAGGCGCAGCCTGGTGTCGAGAGTGCTGGAAGCCAGAGGCAGCTTGAGCTTCACGACAGGCAGAAGGCAGGTCTCCTGGACGGCTGTGGAGCAACAAATGATAAAACAGTGGCAGAGAAGCCGCCTCTGCGTTCAATACCACTGTCATCTCCCAAAGCTACAGTACTCTGGTTGTCCTGGAACTCACTCTGTAGACCAGGCCAGCCATCTAAAAACCCACACTTGATCATATGATGGAGGTGCATGCCTTTAATCCCAACACTCAAGAGATCTCTGTGAGTTCGAGGCCAGCCTGGTCTACAGAGTGAGTTCCAGGACAGCCAGAGTTGCAGCAGAGAAACTCTGCCTTGAAACAAAGCAAAACAAATCCCACACTTAGATTTTTTCCTCAGGTCTTAGGGCTAGGGGGCCGTGAGGACAGTCTCTGGAGTTTCAGGCAATCTACCAGGGTCTGAGATCTTTATTATAGCCTTTGCCATCCACGCAGGTTTCCCATGAATCTTGCCTCCACACTTTTGCAGAAGTCATCCATGCTGCTTTTACCTTTCTCTTTTTAGCTCTTACTGTCCATCAAACTCAACCCTCGCCTCCTCTGGAAGAATTTCCAAGACAGTGACTTACATAGCTGCTTGCTCCATTGCTTTGAAAACCTACCCCTGATGTCTCGATGCTACAGTGTATTTCTTCATAGTACCTTCAGAAAGGATACATCTGCCTCTTTCTATCTCCAGTGAGGATCCACTACCCACCCCTTCTTCATGCCTCTCCCAAATTGGAGACTTCATAGGACAGCACAATGCCCTCAGGAGAGTTGTCCCTTTAAGCAAGAAAGGATTCTTTGAAGCTGAAGTCCTACAGGACACACAGGATGCAGTGTTTCCTTTCTTTGGCCCCAGCTTTTCATCAGGGTGTGTAGAGCTTCTGCTGAGTCTCCACTGAGAAAGAATCACTTTGTATCCTGGTTCCTCTCCTTACTGTTTTTGGCTTCTGTGGGCTTGTTGAAGATACCAGAACTCAAGCTGTTAATAGTCTGAGATTGGGCTCTATGAACAGGAAACACACGCACACACACACGCGCACACACACACACACACACACACACACACACACGCACACTGTAAAAATTACTTCATGCTTTGGGAGCTTGCTTTTTAATAACTGCTTTTCCCCTAAATGCTTCGACTCTTCTCTCCTACCTATGACTAGCAGTGGTGGGGACACTGCACCCATTTTGCACACCTAATTCAACTCCTCCAGATGTTACTTAGTGCTTCAGAGCTTTTGAGACACAGGATGTGCTTCAGGAAGAGGCCCCATGAAGGGAATCTGTGATGCCAGGTGAACAAAGACACCTTTATCTCTGGGTCCCAACCTGGTAAGAATCATGGCACCTGGGGACTCAGAGCTGACTCCTGTTTTAGAGTAAATTGGGTCTTCCAAAAATATATCTGGGTGTGTGCATACCTGTGAGTGACAGTCCTCCCGGCTCTTAACTAACTGCTGCTTCAGGCTGTGCTTTGGCAAGCCAAGTACTGCTCTGGGGGATGCAAATGGAAACGCAGTTTGAAGCAAGCCTGGGAAGCAAGTCCAGTGGTTTGATTTGCATGGGAAGCTTTTGTCTCTAAAGTGAAGGCAGCCAAATTCCCTGGGCTCCCCAGCCCTCCGGAAATATGCCTTACAGGGGACTAGGGGCCCTGGGCCCAACCGGGTGGGTGTGATTTGAATGTTCATTGCCACAGCTGCTGCGCTCAGCCCCAGTCATTGCCATTGGTCCCGCTCCATTTTACTGCCTCAGAATCCTTGTGCATGTTAGTGGTTAATACAGCAGCCAGGAGACGCCAGACAGCTCTCAGCACCTGGTTCAAATTTAAGGCTCATTTACACATGATGTCACACACGCATTGTCAGCGCAAGGGAGGTCAGGATGGTTCATTTTGGGAAGGTTTGCATTGTTGAGTCTTTACAACGCTCACTGCTATTAATGCCTTAACCATCTGACTTGGATTTCGGTTTTCTGGCATGAGGTAATCCCAGGCACTAGATTTATATGCTGAATGGGAAGCCAGCGAGGGTGGCTAATCATGCTGGTTTGCAGATCTGCACCTCTGGAGCCTTGGGATGGAATTAGAGGGCCACATGGCATGCAGCAAATCATAGGGGCTCAAAGAGGAGGGGAAAGAGCCAGGCCTGGAGGGTTTGCTACCCAAGCCAGGACACTTGATTAAAAAATAGAAGCTGACGTACTTGGACAGGGGTCTGGGCCAGTCATTCTAGTGTTTGGGGTCATTGCGAAACCTATCTTTTTGCTCGTTACCCATAGAAATTCCAGCCCACCTTCCCACACACATTCAATTCTCATGTTCCACAGAACCTTCCCTGACCACCTAGTCCACGGTAATTTCTCTTCTGAATCTCCAAATACTTCTGTCACTAAAACAAGCAGAGCGACCATTACTGAGCACTTAACTTCTGTTATCAATTCCCTGTCTCCTCACAGCAATCTAACACGAAAATATCATTATTTACATTTATTTTAAGGTGATAGAATAGATGCCAATCGAGTGTCCAATGTCAGAGCTGACAGAACTCGGGAGGAAGACTGATACCCAGGGCTAGGCTCTGGACCACCAGGTAGGCTGTGTACTGACTGCACCTGCACGGTGTTCCACATCTTCAGTGGTACGTGGCAACACGGCAGGGCCAGTCTGTGTCCCTAGGAAACTGCACACAGGAATTTGCAATAATGCTGCCTGAGGTTTCCTGTCAATGTGACCATCCCCTGTGCCCTCCCTGCCCCCTGTGCCCTCCCTGCCCCCTGTGCCCTCCCTGCCCCCTGGACCCTCCCTGCAGTCTCCTCGGGCTATGCCAAAGCCAGTTTCCCACGCAAGACAGTGAAGTGTTTGCAATCTTTGGATAACAACCCTAACACGTGTTCCTGTGCTCTGTCCTGTGGGAGCTCTGAGAACTCCTTGAAGGGACATCTGAGCAAGTGAGAGAGTCTTCAGAAGGTTTTCTGTAAGTGGTACACCTCTGAAAAGGTGAGCAAGAGTGAGTTGGTGGGAAGGCCTGTGGTGGACACCTCGGACAGAGAAGGCAGGATGGACCTAGAGGTGTGATTGCTTGCATCTAGGAACACTCCTGGACACGGGAAGCTCACAGTGCCCTGATGAGAGGGGTGGAGCCCAGGCCATACCAGATGCTTCTCTGTGTCCTTCTGAGCAGTATAGAGGACTCTCCTGACTCCAACCTTTGAAGGACATTAAATCTGTCAGGAGATGTCTCCTTAGGATAATGCTGTTGTCTGTGTGTCCTCTGACCTGGGAGCATAGCCATGAATTCTTGAAAAACAGACAATTAGGTGTCCTATTCATAAAGCATAGTTCGTCAGAGCAGAATACGATGTTCAGTTTGGGAATCGTGCTGGAAAATTCTCACTGCCCAGCCCCCACTTCCTATCCTGCATGAAGCCTGGGAGACTGACCTAAGCAGATTGTGTCAGTGGCTCCTTTGACCTCTGGCTCTCCATTGGCTGCAGCCGGAGGAGCACTGCTGGTAGCACTGATTAGAAGAAAAGTGAGCCAGGATAATTTGTTGCCCTGACCTCACACAGCCCAGGTGGGTTGACTGGCCTGCTCAACAGTGCACAGCCCCGACCCAGCAGCTTCTCCATGCAGTCATCCTCTTGTCATCTGGCTTCCGGCTCGACCTCTTCTTCCTGACCCCCAAGTCATGGGTGCTCACCATCCCCACATTGTTACTAACCGTTTTGAACAGACCTGTGCCCCGCCCCTCAATGTTAATATGTCTTTGTTGCTTTGCTTTTCTTTTGAAACAGGATTTTGCTATGTAGCTCAGGCTGACCTTGAACTCGTAGCAATCCTCCTGTCTCAAGCTTCTGGATACTGGGGACTATAGATGTTCATTGTTATACTCATCTGTATGTTGAAACCCTAACCCCCATACTTCAGAACACAGCATGTTTCGATGGGACTTTTAGAGAGGAAGTCAAAACAAGGGCCTGTAGCAAGCCCTGATTTAGTGTGACTGTTGTCCTTATGGGAAGAGGAGGCAGGAGGCAGGCACAGCGGAAAGACCATTCGAGGACGTGGTGAGCCGGTGGCTATGGGCAGACCTGGGAGAAAGGCCCCAGGAGAAGCCAAACCCTCCCAAACTTTGAGCTGAACTAAACCCTGGAACTGGGAGGAAATGTCTGTATTTTGAAGCTATTTGCCCTGTAGTGCCAAATTAATATTATCAAATCAATGCATTATTCCATGGGGCACCTCGCCGTCCCTTGGTGATTTGTTAAATCCTGTGTATTACTTTGTATAAGGTTTCTCGTTAAACTTTCTTACGGGATGCTGTGGCCATTAGTTCTCCATCACTGTGAATGGAGGTGCTCAGAAGGAGGAAGGACTTACTTTGATTCAAGATTTCACTCAGTGCTCGGTAGATTCCATCGCTTCGGAGCCTTTGGAGAAGCAATGTATCATGGGAGGGGGCCCGCAGTGAAGCAAAGCCCTCAGAGGACATTTCTGAAGATGTGGCCATCCTCCTTTTAGGAGATATTTCCACAGAGGTTGCAGGCTGTGTCTCCTCCATGTCCTCTCACCTATGACCACAGCAGGAATCATCCAAACCAGGCAGTTGGGTGCCCTTCTGATAAGGCATAGTTCATCAGAGCAGAATGTAGTGTTCTGTTTGTGAGCACCTGCTTCTGTCTCCTAAGGGCCCTACTGTCTCCCAGTAGCACTGGCTGACAACCATGGGACTTTAGGCATCCGGATCCAGAGGAAGGCAGATGTCGTTTCTTTCTTGTTGGGACCCTCCCTGCCTGTCATGTATGCATAGATTCCAAGAGGAGAGTTTTGGTGGCGAAGGAAGCACACCAGGGGAGGTGGCTCCCTCTAAGGGAGTTCCCCTATCATGGAAGCCCTGACTTCTCAGCAACTGGGGAAGATGGGACTAGTCATTTTCTATGAGATTCCATTTTTCTACCCACATGGATAACAAAAGCTGTGACTTCAGTTGTTTTATTTGTTTATTGATTTATTTATTTTGTTGTTGTTTTTTTTCTTGAGACAGGGTTTGTCTGTGTAGCCCTGGATGTCCTGGAACTTGCTTTGTAGACCAGGCTGGCCTTGAACTCACAGAGATCTGCCTGTCCCTGCCTCCCCAGTGCTGGGATTAAAAATGTGTACCACCACCGCCCTGCTGGTATGGCCTTAGGGTACGTGGATGGATGCAACTGTGTTCACTTAACCCGACAGGCAAACAATGCTCTGTTGTACAGCACCTGTAACCTGTTCCATTGATAACTATGTACAAAGCCCTGAAACCTTTAAGGGTGAGCGAACAGTGGTCTCTACTACAAAAGAGGACCACGAATGTCTTATAAGAGAGGCTCCGCCGTGTGCTCAGCATCCCAAGCCCCAAGCATCCTTGCAAACCACAGTTAAACAGAGAAAGGACTCACTCACTAATCCACTGTCAGATTTTCTTTCACTGTTTACAAAACCAGTCAGCTTTTACTCTGTATCAATTTCATACAGCCACACATTTAGTAGGTGGCTATGTGCATTGTTTTGTCCTGCTCCTCCTTTTCATTGGGAGTGAAGCCAAAGGAACCAGGAGGGTAGAGCAGCGCCGTAGGAATAGATTGTTCCTTTGGTTTCTATGTCCTGCTTCCAGTAACTGATGCTTTTCATCCATGCTATCTTCACCTACGTAAGCTGAAACACAGCTCCCCGAAACTGCTCAGAGGCAGCCCCGCCATTACACATGGGGATGCTGCTAGACAGGGCATAGGTCCAGCCACCCAGGCTGCACCTGTGAAGGGACACACAGGTACTGAGAACAATAGCAAATCCCAAAGCAGTCTTCGTCTACTGGACCCTTCCTGAGTGGACCAGGGGACCCGAGCTTACTCTTCAGTGGACCTCTGATTCTCCATGCCGTAGAGCTGTTCCCTGAAAGGAATAAAGATAAAAATCAGGTGAAAAAAGCCTTTCCGGTTAGCACACTATTACCTCCACCCATCTGATGCCACCAAGACATTCTTGTAGGTGAAGGAAAGCATATTGAGGAATGAAATGAACCTGTAATTTAGTCAGGTGCGAAGAATAAAATCTCAGGAATTTAAGATCCAGAAAGAACATTGCTTTCACTCAAAAACACTAACAACAAAGCTCAACAGAAACTTCAAATATACTTTCTTTCTTGACATATCAGAGAGTGAGGTCACAGGATAGCCAAGCCCTGAAATCTTTTAATGCTGCCTGTGGAGGAGCATTGACGGGTGTGGAGGAGCAGGGGCAGGTGCTATCCTGGAAACAGGTGTGGCAAGTAGAATCAAAATGGAATAAGAAAAAAATAATGGAAAATCAGTGAGGGTAGAAAGAGAATGTGGCCCTATGGACTACATCTATAGGTTCTCTGTGGTTTGTAGAAGGCACTCACAGGAATACAGACCACAGTCGAGGCTGTAGCGCTATGGTAGATGATCACCGAGCGCGCAGGAGCCCCTATCCCCAGCACGGGTAGGAAAGAGAAAAGAGACTGGCCCTGAGGGAGAGCTCCTTCCTCCATATGTCAGGCCAGGGAGAAGCTGCTGCGGAGAGGTGTGAACCCACCCAGATCCCTCACTACCAGAACAAATCTGCATCTGAAGAAGAAAGGATAAAGCGCTTCTCCCCCTGGACTACAGCAGTGACCTACAGAAAGAAGGGGACAGGAAAGGGAACAGAAGGAGCAGACACACGGACAGAACTTGTCAACTGATCGCCAGGTAACACTTCACTACAAGAACCTCCTTTACAGACTTCCTTCTAGTAGGAGAAATGGCAGGCCAGACAGAAATAAGAATCTACACAAAGGTAGGAAGGGAAAGTGAAACCCACCTGAAATTTATAAATTATTGTAGAAGATAAATGGCTGTCAAGAATAAGAGGAGGAACGATGTATGCCTAGGGTATGTGAAGTGGAGTGTGTCACGTGACCGTACAAAGTTGGGAGAGAAGAAAGAATTGTTATACACTTACAAGTGAGCCACATGTAATGTGGAGGTAGGTTTTGACCAACGAAAGGCATGTATTCTAAACCCAGAACAACCACTAAAAAAAGAGTTAAGAGAGATACAAGTCAAATAGTGGTGCTGAAAGTTAATCATTAAAAAAAAATGTTTAGTTAGCCCAAGAGAAAACAGAAATGCCGATGGGTCATCAGCAATGACAATCACCATGAGTAAGAGGCCAGTTTTGTTCTGTTTGAGCTGTAAGGGTTAAACCCATGACCTCATTCTAGACAGTCTCTATACTACTGAGCGTTATCAAGCTCCATATCATAGGCTTTAACTGAAATATATTAGTAAGCACCTTAAACGTGAACGCTCTAATCCAGCGGTTTTCAAACTTTTGGTTATGACCCCTTCACAGGGGTCGCCTAAGACCATCTGCGTATCAGATATTTACATTATGATTCATAACAGCAGCAAAATTACAGTTATGAAGTAGCAATGAAAATAATTTCATGGTTGGGGGGTCCCCACAACATGAGGAACTGACTTAAAGGATTGCAGCGTTAGGAAGGTTGAGAACCACTCACTAAACGTATCTGTGGAAGGTTGTCAGGCTGTGTGCGTAAGGCAAGATTACGCTATGTACTGTCTACAAGAAACCTACTTTCAATATAAAACCACAGACCAGCTTTAAAGAATGAATGAACAGAAGATATTCCAGAAAAATAGTAGCCCAATATAAGCTTGGGCGCCTACACTCATCAGACAAAGTAGATTTCATAATAAAAAAATGTTACGGGGAAAGATATACATTTCAAAAAATGTCAGTTATGTAAGATGGCATAACTACCTGGATGGTGTGTACCTAGCCAGGTTTAGAAAGATAGGGCACACCTTCTGTTATCGTCGGAGAAATATTCCTCTCTACAGGAATGATGGAACAGGTGGATAGAAATCAACTGTGCAAACCCCCCAACCCAACCTACCTAATTGACAGTTTGTAACTTCATGCAGCAGTAACAGACTATGTGCTTTTTTCCCATGCATATGCAACCTTCCTCGAGACAGAATATATTTTGATCCATAGAACAAACCTTAGAAATTTTTGAAGAATTAAAATCACACAAATATGATATTGGACCACTGTGAAATTTAAGCAGAAATTGTTCATGGAAAAATCCCTAGAAAACCTCTAAAATTTTAAATACTAAGCAGCATGCTTCTAAATAACCCGGGAATCCAGAAAAATGTAAACAGCCATCATCTAAGCTTCCTCTTGAAGGAAATAAAAAGCTAGTAAAAAAAAGAGCAAACTAAACTCAATGCAAAGGAAATAATAAAAATAGAGTAGAAGCTAATAAAATTGAAGACGGAAAGAAGAAAGAGAGAAAAATCAGTGACAACAAAACCTGGTTCTTTGAAAAGCCCAATAAAGTGGATAAGTCTTCAGCCATATGGACCAACAAAACAAGAGACACAGTGATCAACTCCAGGGATGAAGGAGGGGAGATCACAGCAGGTACCTCAGACACTAAAAGATACGAAAAGAGCGCTCTCTGACCATGCACCTGACACACTGGTAACTGTCTATTGGCTCATAGGGTAAAGTATACTGGTTTCTTCAAAGACTCAAATTGCCCAGACACTTAACACCTGTCATATACCTATTAGTGAAAATGAATTCTAGTTACGGATCTGAGATATTCGATAATAAAGAAGCCCACCAACAGGACCTTTTATGTTTCTTCTCGGTTTTGATTGGATCTAAGAGCATTCAATGTGTAGAACAAAGAAGGTAAGTAGGATTTGTTCCTGGGAAGAGCCTACCTCGTGCGCTGTTTTGAGTGTGCAGAGGCAGGATTTGCACTGGCCTGGTTTCGTTGCTACTGTGGTATTTGATACACCACTGAACTTACCTTCCAGCACTTTGTGTGCATGGCGTGACTAGGGGGCCACGGGGCTTCAGGTTTCTGTTTTCAAGGTTCCTCTGCATCCTTGGTTTCAGTCTTCACTGTGCCTCAAAAGGGTCTTTCCCCATGCTACTGCCTTCCAGTCCTGAGGAATCTGCTATTATTTATAACATTGGCACATGGAGTATGCTGGGTCCTAGTTCAGTCTCCAGCAGTATACATCTGAGTGTCTTAGTTAGGGTGTCCATTGCTGTGGTGAAACACCATGACCAAAAGCGAACTTGAGGGATCATAGTTCATCGTTAAACGCAGTCATGGCAGGAATTCAAACAGGGCAGGAACCTGGAGGCAGGAACGAATGTAGAGGCCATGGAGATATGCTTCTTACTTGGCTTGCTCTTTATGGCTTGCTCAGCCTGCTCTCTTATACAACCCAGGATTACCGGCCTGGGGATGGCACCACCCACAGTGGGCTGGGCCCTCTCACATCAGTCCTTGCCTATAGGCCAATCTGGCGGGGTCGTTTTCTCAAGTGAGAGCCCCCCTTCCAAACGACTGTGGCTTGTGTCGGGTTGACACAAAGCCAGCCAGCACACCGAGTCTCAGGAGTGGACCTTTGCGGGCTTCTGGATCTGCTCCCTGCAGCAGCCACACGGCACTTTGTGCCATCCGCAGGAGAGAGATGTCCTGACTCTACCTGGAGATCAAGAGCTGTACCTTCTGCAGACCCTGGCTGCGGCGAGTCTGTACCTGACCCGCACCCGACAACCCCGGGTGTGCAATCCTCCTGCATTAGCCACTTTGGGCCTTTGCTAATTTGTTAAATGGTTTTGTTCAGTTCTTTTTTATTTTTTTTTTATACATTCCCTAGCATCCCTTCTATTCTTGCTCAACCCTAACCCTTCCTTACGTCCTGTCTCCTTAGGCTTTCTTCCCTTAGATTTCAGGATTTGGGATTCCCCGTGACCTTAGCTTTCTGATGAATTCAAGAAAATGTATGGCGGTAGAGTGAGCTCCTTGTCAGAACAGGGAGGGTGACGCTTACTGCACATTAGACCAGAGTGAAACTCACCCACCTTCCTATCTAACCAAGCCTGTGCTACACTCTTAGCTTTCCTTTTCAAATGTTTCTTGGCTATTCTTACATATCTAGTTCCTTAAAAGCACCTTACAATCTTGTCTTTAGGTTCCCCACGTCACAAACTCTTTTTAAAAACCCTTTAGATGGAAATGGTGTTAAAACACGGAGACTCATTTGGGTCTCAGGTGTTGAAACCCCATCCCTGAGATCTGAATATAGCAGCTGGAGCAGGCAAGGGCGCTGGGAAGGGTACCTCCGAGGTCGGCCTGCCTCAGAATCTACCCACTCTGCTCCAAGGCTTTGAAATTGTAGCATTTGTGTGAAGAGTGACATTTGTAGAATGTAGGTGTATGAAACTGTTTGAGGGGTTGGAGAGGTGCTCACTGCTCTTCCAGAGGACCAAGTTCAATTCCCATCACCCACGTAGGCAGCTCACATCCATCTGTCTAATGCCCTCCTTTCCTGGCCTCGAGCATTTGCACACAGGGAGCATACACTCACACAGACACTCACACATATCTAAATAAAACTAAATCCTTTAGATGTATGCTGGGTGGGAGCTTAGCTCAGTGGTTTCATCTTGCCTTCACAGGTCCCTAGGTTCAGCCCTTGGCACTATGAAATGAGCGAGTGAATGACTGAGCAAGATGTATGTTACTTGCATTGGAATTATGAGGACACAACCACCACTCCATTTACAAATTAAGGTCATGGAACTCAATGGTCTGTGGGAACTGAGTGTGTTAAAATGGAGGAGGAGCCAGGTAAGTACAGAGATGGCCTAGGCATCATTGGCATGGAATTGAGAGCAGTGGGTGGTGGAGGAATGAAGACTCTGAATCCCCCGGTGGGGATCAGGGGAGGAAGGAAAGACCCATGCGCCCCTATGGTTTCACACTTGAACCTTCACCCAGAGGAAAGCGCTGCCAGGTCTCTAATGGCTTCTCAGAACTGGGAGTCCTCAGCGGGATCGGGACTACCCCTCCCCATTGCTCCTGCAGCTCTGAATCTAATGGAACAGCCACCAGCAAGTTCAGAGAGAAGTTCCCAAGAGCAGAAAGCAAACAACGAAGAGGAAAAAGGAAAGGAAGAACAAAGCAGTACCACGAAGAGGGAGAGAGAGAGAGAGAGAGAGAGAGAGAGAGAGAGAGTGACGCAATTCAGAAACGGCTGGCGGTCCTCAGTTGACCCGGGACGTTTTGCAGACCAGAGACTGAGGAAGCACAGGCATCCACTTGCAGACCTCAGTTTTTATTTTTTTTTTAATGCAGCATTTTTTGTAAATTAATATTTAATTTTCAACCAGCTCCAGCACCTCATTAAGGAGGGGCCTGTTCTTTGCCAAACTCTCCCAGAGAAACTTGCTGGCTTGAGAGGAGGTGTCGGCAAACATTTCCCAGTGCATTCTAATGGGGAAATATTTATTTTGTAACACTCCTCCCTAACCAAAACACAATTATGTGACATGTTTTATATGGCCAAGGAGATCTGGGCTGCGATTGTGTATCCATACTGCACCCTAACATTGAGAAACATGCTCTCGGGGTGTTTTTCCTTTGGCGTGGTCAGGGTACTGCATCCAGAAGTGGACTGCTTCATGGGAAATTCTCTTTTGGGGAGGAAAAAAATAGTTTGGAAAGACATCAGTGTGTGTTTGGTTTGGGAGCTTGAATCCTGGACAGTCTTTGAAGGAAGCAAGTAGGAATGAGAAATAATCACTCATTTTGCAAGCTCATTTCACACTGGCCTACAAAAATACCCAAGCTCCATTCCAACAGTTACCAAGCCTCTCTACAGATAGTTTCTAAAACAAGAAGGTTTTCCTACAAGATCATTTCCTGCTTTGGGTGGATAAACAGTTAGAGCAAGGTGGAAAGGACCCTTCGTCAGAATAATTAGATTCAAGCCCCAAATCTCAAACACTTTACTTGTAACTGATGACTCCAGCACTGCCTAGGATCTGTGGACAGACACCACACTCTTCCAGCAACCATGGGAAAAACAGCTGTTTCTCCAGCCATCTCCGCAGTGTTAACACGAATCACATGTTCCATAGGGTAAACTGTGATTATCTGCTAAGGAAAGGCTCTGTCAGGAGGGGCAGGAGGAATGGTAACACCCTATCAAACAGAACTCAGGAAGAACCCCCAGCCCTTCCTGTCACTTCCCTCCATCCATTTAGAACATGTTCTGGGAGCATCTCCACGGTCTAGGAGCAAGGACTCAGTGTCCCCAGCTCAAGGCGAAAAAGGAGAATTTAAGAGCAGAGGGGTCATTTCTGAGGCTCTTGTGTCTGGAATGTGTGGCAATTTGGAAGCGCTAGAAAAAGGTGTGTGTGGATTTGGGCTAATGTTCTACAAGAGGTCAACCAGATAGCCTGTTAACTAGAGTTCTGCTTTTAGATGGGACAATTACCAATTTAAGAAGGCCTTTTGTTGGAGGGCACTTGTATTTATATAATAATGATGTCACGAAACTTTAGGAGATGGATGATTTATGCACATGAATGAAAATCTAATTCTGACATATGAACTCAACAGGAAATATAGGAATGGATGTTTAAGTAAGAGTTTCTGTATCAATTTATGATCCATTCAGCATGACATGTCATCTGAGGCATGACTGGTGGCGGCCACAATGTCAGCATCTTCAGTTAGGAAGCTACTTCCTGCCTCCCACATCCCGGTTTGCTTTAATAATTAATTACGATCCCTTCATCCGCCCATTCACCCCAAGCCCGTCATTAGCTGCCGATCCCCCATGCACTGATTTTCGCCTTTTATCTTAACCGTGTCTAAAGAACAATGTTTCTCTTTCTTTTTTTTTTTTTTTTTTTTTAACTAAGCTTGCCTTACTCTCCAAGATAGAAAGGATAAGAAATTCTGTTACTTTGAAACCTGGAACAGACTTTCTGTTTAGCTCTCTTATATCTTTCAAAAATTGAATAACTCTATAGTTTTGTTTCAGTTTATCATTCATTTCTCCAAGAAAAAAAAATCTATCTTTTGGCTGTACAGAAGCCATTCCATTTTTTGGGCCATATTATTATTATTATTATTATTAATATTATTATTACATTTCTCTGGCCCCTCTCCAGCTCCATTTTGCCTTCCCAGCAAAGGCATGTTTTAACAGAGAATTTGGAGAGAATTTGGAGAATAACCTCACACGGTGTATGATTATGATTTTTCCCGCTTCATCAGCCTCTAGTTAGCCATGCTAAAACCAAAAGTGACTCATGACTAAACAGTTGCATTTCAAATGGAAGTGTTGACACAGACTTGGTGTACTAATTTGCTAACCCTCCTGGGATGTGTGCACACACCCACACAACTGCAGAACACCCGAGGTGGTGACGATTGCACGCCCACCCACAACAGCCACCGGCTGTAAACTCTGAGTGCACCGACACAGATTTATACACGGTCCTGTCGCGAACGCGTGGGTCAATGTTAAAGACCCAGAAGAGTCCCCGGACATGTTAGCCAACGGCGTACCCGTGGCCTGGCAGCACCTGAGCTGGACAAGTCAAGCTGCTGTCTCTTTTGTGAACTCAGTCCATGGGCTGCACCCAGTATGACGTAAGTTAGACCCGGCTCCCGCTATGGAAGTAGGGAGCCCCCTGGAGTTGCTTTTGGCTTCTGAGGTGATTAGCAAGATTGAATCTAATCTGCTTAGAAGAGAGCTGACTGTGGATGTAGTGGACTCACATGTGTTTATTATGATTCAAACTTTCTGCCTTTTAGCTTTCATGTTGCCATGATCGGAAGAAAACTGCGTATTGACAAACACCCCGTGAACACTGCCTCAGGGGACGTGAGGATGAGGCTCTGAAGCAGCGAGGGCTGGACAGGCCTAGAGGCCAACAGGGACAGGCACAAGAGAGGGAACTTTATTTTGGGCCTCAAACAAGGGGGGAGGTGGGGAGAGAGCACTAACTACACCCCTTCTTGCCTTGTTTTGAGGCAATTTCCTCTTGTTTGGGGCTTTAGAGAGATAGAGAACCCTGATAGGAGATGGCCGATAATAACTCTCTTTTTTGAAGGCTGCTAAATCACCCAGAATAAATGTTCCTTCCAGACTCTAATCTGCCCAGTTCCTCTTCTTTTCCTTGGGGCACCTGTGTCCATCTGGTTTTGCTCTTTGGTGGAGAGGTAGGCAGGAGGATCTGTGGCAAGATGGCCAAGGAAACACGATTTCCCTGGAGCCCATTCCAGTTTAGGGTCTTTTTGGAGGATTTTGGTGCAGCTCATCCTTGCTGTACATTCATGGATTCAACATGCATGTCTGCATTGCGACACACAAGCTTTCTGAGATCATTTTGAGATTTTGTTTTATTTTGTTCATTTGTTTACACAGGTCTTACTATGTCTTCTTGACTGGTCTTGTGCTTAGTGCAGTCCTCCTGCCTCTGCTTCCTCAGTACAGGGATTACAGGCATGAGCCACCACACTCTTCTGAGCATGACATTTTAATTCAGAAGGCTCTCAGACCAGTGAAATTTCCAAGAATTTTAATTAAAAACATCAAGTCAAAATTCAAGTTGACGGTAGTCTAAGCTTAGTCAAAGTGTTTTTATTTTGTTAAGTGAGAACATTAAAAAGAAAATTCTCATCTAATGACACCAGTCCTCCCTAAATGAAAGCACATTTTAGGGTTGGGGGTGTGGTTCAGTTGGTGGAGAGCTTGTCTAACATGCAGGGAGTTCTGGGTTCTGTCCCTAGTACCACCTAAACCAGACATGGTGGTGCACACTGTAACCCCCAGAGTCAGGAGATCGTAGGACGGTCAAGAGCTCAAGTTCATCCTCTGCTACAAGGCAAGTTCGAGGTCAGCTTTGGATACACGAGGACCTGTTTCAAAATAGGTAGGGACAGGAGAGAAAGCACACTTCAACAACAACAAAACAGTGGGATTCAGAATGAATGGCCGTCCCTGGGATGGAACATAACCAGTTTGTGAGACGCCTCCTGCCTTTATTTTGCTGTTAACCTGTGATGGTCATTTGATAAACTCTGCACTAACTCACGGGGATGCTAATCCAATGGCTGCAGGTTAAGCACCAGCAGAGGCCCCATTGGAACAGACGGTGGGGAAGGGAATACACTGGCTTGGTTTTCTTCACTGCTTCTGCCTTGCTTCCACTCTCCTACATCGGCTTCCTGAGCCCCCAGCATTCACTTGACTCACACCATGAGGTCAGCAGTTGACCCTAAACCAACTGCTTGCGTTTTAAAGCCATAGCGTATCTCCTTAGTTTTCAAACCTCAAGACAAAACCTTCCTTTGGGGATTGGAAATGTAGGTCAGTTGGGAGTGGTGCCCTGGCATGCCCAAGGCCCTGGGTTCCACTCCTAGCGCTGTACAGATTGAGTGTGCTGGTGAGTGCCTGCCATCTCAGCACTTGGGAAGTGGGAGGCAGGAGGATCAGAAGTTCAGAGTCATATACAGCTACATAGCAAGTCTGAGTCCAGCCTGGGCTGTATGCAACCCTGTCTCACATGGGGAAAAAAGTTAAAACCCTGCATCAGGTGAGGACAAACGTGTTTAAAACCGTAAACTCTCAGCAGATGCGTCTCTGAAGGTAGCTCATCTTGGACGTGGAAGACATCACATTTTGATTAATTACAGCAGCCATCCCAGCCCACTACGGAAAGGGTCAAAGTGCTGGGGATGAGATATGCAAAACACGCATTTCTATTTTTGGTCACTCTGGTGGTGGTGGCGGCGGCAGAGGCTGTGGCGCGGTTCCTAGAATAAATAGTCACAGCGCAGCAGGATTCAAGGAAGCCATCCTGAGGGACTGGGGCTCCTGGAGCCCGGCATGCAGCAACTCTGCTGATGACTAGCCACTCCAGTGGGGGGTGGAAATGGATTCTTCCAGGCAGGACTGTGACTCCTTACAGCTTTCCGGGTCCTGTGTAACTCTAACCCTAACCCTTCCCCACACACTCTCAATATGTTATTCTTGAAACTGAGTGAGTTAGATCACAGATTAGGGAAGCATTAACGGACAGTGGAGAAAGCCTTTGTCTTGACTCTTTTTGTGTCACATCCTGCCCAGGAGCCACTCGATCCTTTCGTAAAAACGTGTATCACAGGAACAAACACGATTTTCTTCCAAAAAAAAAAAAAACTTTTCTTTTGGCTTCATGCTGGGACAAGAACAGGTGTCATCCCGCGGTGACTTGGAAAAGTAAGCCACTAATGGCTTCTCATTGGTTTTCAAAAGCCCAGTGCCCTCCCCTGGTCTTCACCTGTAAGGCTTGCCCTGTTCACTGTAGTTGTTCCATTCGACAGAAAAAGTCCCTGTGCACAGGCCAACCTGTGATGTATGTTTAGCTGGCAAGGCACACCGTGGGGGTCAGTTGGATGGCGCTGGCAGCCAGGTTAGCACTGAGAAAGTGAGACCCTCCTGAGAGCGGCTCTCTTGAGTCTACTGCCTTGCAAGAAGGACTAGGGACACAGTTGCTGCTGCTCATCCAGCACGACTCAAGCACAAGGCTATCGAAGTGATCTGCTCTTGTGTTTTGAATCTTGCCCCTACCGACAGCACTACATTTTGTAAACACTTGGTGCCCCATAAATGCTAGTGGATAGATGGGCGTGGTGATGTCAGACAGCTGGCTGAAAAGTACTGAGTGTCCAACCCCAGAGCCCTGGCTGCCGGTGAGTCGAGGCTCTGAGGCTCTAATGTGGTGTGTGGCACCAGCCCTTGGCTACGCCCCAACCCCCCCACTTAGCACCTGCCAATCTTCTGCCCTCTCCGAAAGAGTGTTTTTCTCCCCGCTGGGCCCCCCACTTTGGGGGTTTCCTCCACACTGTCCGTCCAAGTCTTTCCACTGCTAGAAGTGTTTTCTCAGGCCCAGACACACTGGGAGTGGAAAAACCAGTCAGCTCCAGCCATAAACTTTCCCCTCCCAACAGCCTGGGGCCTTCCTCTCAATCAGACCGCTAGGACTGAAGCCCTGCCAACTCGGTTCCTATTCTTAATCTGCAAGACATAATTCCCCTCAATGGTAGTGCCCCTACCCAGGCCAAGCACTCTTGTGATTCCAAGAGACCAGAGAGAGAGCAGGAATGGGATGGAGAGGTAGGCAGAAGCAGAACAGCCCGTGGAGCTTAACTCATGGGCCCCCGTGCCCAGCCTGAATCAGGGTACCGAGTCCTCACGGAGGCCTTGGTTGCGATTCAATTGTGGCAGCTGTGGTGCAAAAATCAGAGCATGCGGGTTTTCAATCCTGTGTAATGAAAACGAGCTTAACTGTTTTTCAGTATGGCCGTTAGGACTCTCTCTGCTTCTCTTCCACATGAAATGTAGGGTGAGTCATGGCTGGAGAATCTTGCTTCCCCCCACTGCCCCTGGGTCTCCAGCAGGAGAAGGCTGGCTTCCTGGGGTTTCTCTTCCTGGCAGTAAACCTCATCCTTCCCAGGACTCTTATAACTGGTCCAGGCAGAACATCAGGGGTCCTCCTTTAAACCCTGCTCCCAACAGGAGGGGAGGACCAGTGTCTGCTACAAACGTCCTAGAGTAGGGGGTGAAGCCAGGAAACGATGGGGCCAAACAGATGGGGAGGGCATCCTGGGAGTCCTGGGGCCCTTGCAGCCACCCTTCTAATCTCAGCCCGTGCTCCCAGGGCCTGTAGTGAGCTATAGATAAGAAGGGCAGCAGCCCCGCTAAGATTCTCTGCCAGGGCCGCTATAACACACATGTGGGGGAGCAATAGAAATATGTTGTCTCGTGGTTGAAATACACTGTCTCATGGTTCTAAAGGCTGGAAGGCCAAGATGAAGGCTCACACTAGCGGGCCCCGGAGGGATGGATCTGCCTCAGGTTTCTCTCCTTGGCTAGTGGAGCGCCACCACCTCCTCCCCAGGTCTTCACGTGGTTTTTCCTCTTTATGTGCCAGTGTCTGACTGGTGTAAGTCTTTAACTCCAGCACTTGAGAGGCAGAGGCAGGTGGATCTCTAAGTTCCAGGCCAGCCTGGTCTACAGAGCAAGTTTCAGGACAGTCAGGGCTACACAGAGAAACCCTATCTCACACCCCCCTCCTCCCTCCAAAAAAGAACATAAACTAGGTTGGACTAGAGCCTACCCTAGTGACCTCATTTAATTTATCTCTATGTAGAGCTCATTTCCAAATAGTCACATTCAGAGACACAGGGAGTTAGGACTCCATCGTATGAGCTGCTGGGAGGGTGGGGGAGGGGGGCATCCTTACATAGCAGCCTCCTAGAGGGAAAGTTCATTCTAAGGTGCTCTGTGGCCTGGAAGAGCTAAGTTAGGCAATGTTCCGTCTCTCCCTTCCCCACTCATCCTTTCTTCTGTCCCTTCCTTCTCCCTTCCTCCCTCTCTCCCTCCCTGTTTTCTCCTCTCTGTCTCTCCCCTTCCTCCCTCTCTCTCTCATTCCCTCAGGATGGAATGAGCTCTATTGTAGATACTCCTGACCTTGCTCTGCGTCCTTAGATAACCCACCCCGCTGTAACTCATCATACCATCCGGTTGTTTAGCTGACTGATGTCCGTCTTTGTTAGACTGGAAGCGCAGGACAGCAGGGTGAGTGCCTGTCCTGCTCTTTCTGCTGTCCCCAGCATGTGACTCACACATGGAAGGCTCTTGACCCACAGAGTTGGATTGAAAGTCTCTCATGCTTGACCTTTCTGCCGTCTTCTACCCTCACCCTTTAAGGTGTGTAAACCGACTATGTGACCGTTTCATGGTACCCTTATGGTTAAGGGGAAGGTTTTTATTGTAGTGTGAGAGAAAGTACAGAGGCTTCTGGAGAAGTCCAGAGCAGAGAGAGCAAGTAGACTGAAAGTGACCAGCAGACTGGACATGGCCATGAGAGAACTAGGAATAGAGGTGGGGGGGTGAGAGAGGAAGAGAAAGGGGGGGGGATAGCCAAAATAGCAGGGTTATAAGGAGAGCCAAGTAGCTGGGGAGAGGGAAGCCCATGAGGGTAGGGTGCCAGCAAGGATCTGAAATGAGTACCAGGCACTGTGATACTGCGGGAGCCTGGAGGCGCAGCATGTGCTTTGGTATGCTGACAGGCTCCACAGAGAGTCGTTCGTCCCTCTTCCCAGTGATATGGGAAATGGCTTCTTTTCTAGAGGGGAGCCGGCTTCACAAGTTCCTGAAGAATGCTGGCTTTTGTCTAACCACCAGAAGCAAGAGAAATGGAGTTTTCTTTGGACCTTCCCAGTAACCTCTGTCTCATTTGCCCGCTTTTCACAGAGTCACGTGCCGTATACGACATCCCACTTTATATTATTTGCACCAAAGAGGTGACACACTTTATTTTCTCACCCATCGCTGTGTTGATGGCAGGGATTCTTATCAAACAAGACAATATAACACAGAAAAGCATATGCATCTATTTAGTGTGGGTTTAATGTCACATGGGTGCTTTTGGAAATGAAGGCCCCCCCCCCAAAAAAAAACCAAACCGAAGAACCCATGCAGTACTTTTACTCAATATTTTCCTTTAAAAGCATCTCTCCAGAGGTGCACTTCCGGAGGACCAGAGTACAGTTCCCAGCACCCACACAGGATAACCCCCCCCCCCCCACATACGCCTATAACTCCAGCTCCGGAGGTCTAACTCCCTTTTCTGGCCTCTGAGGGCACCTGTACATATGTGCAAAAAGACAGACAGACAGACACACACACACACACACACAGAGACAGAGAGAAAGAGAGAGAGAGAGGAATAAATCTTAAAAATATAGTCTTAAAACTCATTTACATTTTTACCTAGATGAGCCCAGGGTAGAAGGGAATGTGTCATGGGCATGATGCTATGTTTGTTTTACATTTTAAAGTTGACAACTGGTTAAAAAGTCACAGATGTTGAAACAGATTCACAACTCTTAAAACAGATGTTTTCTTATCAAAATAACATTGTATGCAATTCTCAAAGAATTAATAAACATATTGTATTAAAATATCAGTGTTTATGTAATAGTTGAAGTTCTGGACTGAGCCGCTGTGGGCTACCTGTCCGGAGCCAATCCTGGAGGGACATGTTCGCCCTGGCTTAGCAAATTGTCTTTGCTGCTACTTCACATGTGTTCCTGGCTGTAAGTAGCAGGAACCTCGTGGATAAGCAGTAATAACATTTGTTATCCCACAGAATCGGAGTATTGGGGTCGTGGGGTTAGAGGGCTGGTTGTTTTCGGGGCTGAGTTTCTTCCCATCCCTCTGGTTTATGCTCCCTAGCCTTTGTTCCGTCTCCTGGCAGTAAGATGTCAGCCACGGTAGGCATCACATGGCGATACTACACTTAAAGGCAAAAAAAGTACTGTCTTTGACATTCTCTCTTTTCCAGAAGTCTTATCAGACTCATTTTTGTTAGACAGAATGGAATCAAATCCCACTCTTAAATTCAAAAGGGAGATGAGATGGCCATGAAGGTCAACAGCATAGAAAGAATGTTGGAACGACAGTCACACTGGCCAGCGTCGTTGAGGCAAGTGCTCACTTCCGGTCTGTTCAGAAGTTAGCCTAAGTCAGTGGCAGATAGTTCCCACCAGAGACTCAGTATGGCAGGTGTCAGGACAGACACATCTGTAGTGCCCCCTGGGTGACCATTACTGTGATCCTCTAAGCAATGACTGAACCATCAGCTTCTTAAAAATGCTGCCTGCTCTCTGCATTCCAAAGACCCTGGCTCCCGGGGGACCTGTGCAAGCTGGGCCAGCAGCCACCCACCTTGGCTGCTGAATCTGGGATGAGAGGCTCTGCCAGTGTCTGCTTTTGATGGTGCTGGGCCAGACCCGCAGGGCTCATTTTCTCTGTCTCCTGCTAAATTCCCTGGCTGCTCCTCAGCTGTCAGGCTGCCAAGCTCCCAGTGTCTCCTGGCTCCATACACAGCAGGAAATGGGCCTGACAATTGTTCTTCCAGAGCCGGTGATTTTTCAATATGTATTTGCACAGATCCCACCCACACTTCTCAGAAACTCCAGGTTGGATTCAGCTTCGATTCACTAAGCACATACTACGAGCTCAGCCCTGTTCTCAGCACAGAGGGGAATTAGGCACAGGGAGAGCATTCAACAAACACTTGGCCCTGATTCTGCCATCTTTATTGTTGTTGTTGTTGTTTTATTATTATTATTTTTACAGCTATAGCTACAGTCACACACTGGTAAGGAAGATCACCAGCTAAAGGTGGCTCTGAGGAGCCACAGGTCACATAAGTGGACCAGACCAAAGCACTATTTGGGTTCAGAAAGAGGTGAGATATTGATTATTCTGTCTGCCCCATACTCAGCTCAGTTTCCACGCTCTGTACTGTGTGCCTGTGGGACTGGTGGCCTGGAAGGGGATGGCAGGACAAAAGAAAAGTGATGCTGAACTCCCGCTGGTTACTTTCTTATGGCTGTGATGAAACACCAAGGTCAAAGCAACTTACAAAAGGAAGGGTTGTCTTGGGCTTATGGTTACAGAGGAATAAGAACCCATCCCCACCACGGTGAAGCATAGCAATGGGCAGGCCTGGTGCTGAGGCTGGGAGCTGAGAGCTGAGGGCTGTCATCTTGAATCACAAACAGGGACCAGAGAAAGCGAACTTGAAACGCCTTTTGAAACCTCAGAGCCCACCCCAAGGTCACACCTCATAACCCTGCCTGAGGACCACTCTTCATCCCTTCCCCACCTCTGCTTCTCCTCATCTTGCCATAATATTGCTATTGGCCTGTTCCTCCTAATGCGGATGACAGCTCCTGTAGGAAACTGGGAGCCACCACTTCCTCTTTGGCTCCATAACCCTCCCCACTTCTCTGGAGACAGTCTCTGTATTCTTCTAGTGGTTTCTTAATTGTGTTGGGACACTGACTATAAACCTTGCCCAGGAAATGCTCCTCAAAAGGACATAGCAGAGCTGGCTTCTTTAGGAGTTGAAGTTGAGTAAGTAGAAGAGAGGAAGCCCCCACCCCTGGCCCCAGCACACCCCCAGCTAAGGAGCCAAGAAGAGATAATGTGGGTGTGGCAGCATCGTCTGAGACAAAGTGAGAGAGGGCTGAAACACAAGGTGACAGCTTACTGGAGTCAAGCAGTCTTTAACCAGAAGATTGATTTGGCCTTTATATCTTAGATTATCTGGAGCTACTAGAAGATTCTGAGCTAACTAGGGAAAGTTATTTTCTTTACTGTTAGTAACTTTGAATTTTGTTTCTACTTTTCCTTGTTACTGATGTTATCATTAACCACAGCTCGTATTTATTAAATACTGTTATAGGTTGAATGATGGCTGTCTCCCAGCTCATGTGTTGAAATCTCTAAGACCTCAGATGGTAACGTTATTTGGAGACAGGATATTCCCTGAGGTAATTAGGTTCAATGCCGTGTTTTGAATGGTTCTTATTCGGTATGATTGGTGTCCGTCAAAGCACGAGGGCCTGAGTCAGGTCCCCAGCACCATGTACAAACCCAGGTGTGATAGTGCACATCTGTAGCTCTGGTGCTGGGAGGGGTTGAACGCTCAGTGAGAGATTGTCTCTGAAGATGGGGTGGGTCAGTGGTGGAAAAACCCCCAATATTGACATCTAGCTTTAGTAAACACAAGGCAAGCTCACCAGGGTATAACACATACTACACACACACACACACACACACACACACACACACACACACACACAGAAGAGGATATAGGGAGAAGATTGCATATACAAATTGACAGAGGCCCTGGAGACATCTTGATTACATCCTTCCAGCCTCTAAACTTTGCGACAATTCCTTTCTGCGGTGTAAACCTCCCCATCTGTGCCATTTTGCTAGGCCAAGGGAGCTAGAACATTAACTGAGTAACAGCGCTGTTGTGGCTTAGATTTGAGTGTCCCTCATGGGCCCAGATGTTTGGACACTGGCTCCCCAGCTGATGGCACTGTTTTGGGAAGCTCTGGGACTTGACTGGCAGGGCTGGATAACTGGAGTGACCCTTTGGGGGTTATAATCTAGCCTTGTTTTCCTGTCGGTCCCACGTTGGTTCCCTGACTTCCTGGTCCTTAGCCAGAGCTGCCCCAGTGTCTTGTCTTCCCCACTGTAGAGGACCGGACTCTGAACCATAGGTCAAAATTAAGCCCTCTTCCTGTAAGTCTCTTCTCTCCCATATTTAATCACAGCAATGTGAACAGAAACCAGGAAGTGGGTGGCTAAGGTCCTTTCTCAGAGCAGCCCCACTGTGCAGGCACAGCCTCGGGCCTCACACTTCATTTCCTGCCATAGCACAGCACTCAGACACTTCCCTTTCAAAATGGACAAAAATCCTTGCCATCCTAGAGATGACAGTTCATATTTTGAATCTATTTCTTACTTATCTATGCCAAAAAAAAAAAAAAAAATCCCTTCCCTGGGTGGGAGCAGCACCTGTCCTGTTCACACATGGCCACCTGGGAATACGTAATAAGGAAACCCGGATTTGGACACCGATGTCTCTTGCCTATTTTGGGTCCCTTCTAAATACCCAGTGAGCTCAAATGATGCCTGTGGCAGCCCAGGCAGGCGGCAGCCTCTGACGGGTAAGGGTGGTTGCATATCTAAGGAGCGTTGACCCTGGGATCGCTAGCCTTTGTGTGAGTGGCAGGATGGGGTGACGTGGGGAAAGCAGGGACACCCGCTAAAGCCGCCAGCTTTCTGGAAGCCCCAAAATGTGGGACCCAGGAAGCAAGCTCTAAAGTCTAGATGTCAAAAGAACCCTCCCACCCTCTTTCTGGGGTTTCTCACAACATTTATCCCATGTTGCTCTTGTGTTAGCCCTTCCCAGCTCCTTCCTAAGATTCCACTCCCACCTCCAGCCTCCAGGGTCGCATGTAGCCCAGGCTGGCCTTGGACTTGCTATGTAGATGAAGATGACCCTGAACTTCTGATCCTCCTGCCTCTACCTCCCTGGTGCTAGGATCACATGTCCTATCACATCTGCTTTTTATGGGGCTGGGATTGAACCCAGAACTTTGTGCACACTAGGCAAGCATCAACCGAGTCCCATCTTTGTGTGTGTGTTTGTGTGCTCGTGTGTATTCCTGTATGCACGTATGTATATGCACATGCATGTGGGAGTCAGGAGTCATCCTCTTATGTAATTTCTCGGGTGTCATCCACCTTGTTTTTGAGACAAGCTCTCTCATTGACCTGACACTCGCGCCTCAGTTTCATGAGTAACTGGAATCGGAGCACAAACCCCATCTTACATGTGCATTCTGTGTACCTCTCTTGACTAGGTCCCATGCCTTGTTTGGGTCGTGTGTGTTGTGTATATGTAAATATATATGTATGTACGTGTGTGTGTGTGTGTGTGTGTGTGTATATATATATATATATATATATATATATATATATATATATATTTGAGATCATGTGGCTATGTTGGGTCAAATTCTCAATCCTCCTGTCTCCATCTTCTGAGGGCACCATCATATCCAGCACAGCACAATGTAATTGTACCTTAGTTACCCCCAAAATTCCATAGAATTTTCTAGCATACATCAACCAAAGGTGAAGAAAGGCTGCTCATGTAAATTAGCAGATGGCACTAGACACTGACCATCACCTTTGGAAGCCTGTGGGTGCTGGCCTGAATAATAGCACGTCCATCCGTTCGTCTGTCTCTCCTTCCCCCCAACACACATACACACATGAGACCATAAAAGCAAGATGGTCGTTCTGTGTTCAGGAATCAAACAGAAACTCCTGGGAAGCTCTGTGTGGCTCCATGGGTCTATCTGTCTTCCTTCCTTCCTCCCTTCTTTTTCCCCTCCCCTCCTCTCTCCTTCTCTTTCCTTCATTTTTTGTTTTTGTTTTTGTTTTTGTTTTTTGAGACAGGGTTTTTCTGTACAGCTCTGGCTGTTCTGGAACTCTCTCTGTAGACCAGGCTGGCCTTGAACTCAGAGATCTGCCTCTGCCTTCAGAGTGTTGGGATTAAAGGTGTCACCATCTCCAGCTCCAGGTGTCTTTTTTACCATGTGAACAACAAAGACTGCACCAGGATAGCAGTTATCCACTTCCCAGTTAAGCATTAAAATTGGTGAATAATTTTTACACTAATTAAAAAAAGAAACTACATCAATTTTAGATTACCCCATAATAATGTCTCTCAATCAGTTTTATTCCAATTTGCTTTCATGGGCAGGGGGAGAGAGTATTGAAAAGCAGCCAGGATTTTGAGATTGTACACAAATGACGGTTGCTCAGTGGGCATGAGCTGCCCACACAGGCAGCAGCCTGTGCACTATGGCAAAGGCTGGGAACCAAATCTTTCTTTCAGATTATTACGAGCTCGGCTTCTGGAAGATCCATTAACACAACGCTTTGGAAACCCGCTTGGAAAATTTGACATCTTGTCAGATTCTTCTGCTGAGAAACTTACAAACATCCTGGCAATGACTCCCTCTTGCTTCTCTCTTCCAGTGAGTTTCTAAAGCAGACCCAGGGAGGAATGGCTCAGGGTTCTGGAAGGGCGTCCAGGGAAACTTGGAGATAGGAACCATCAGTCTTCAGGAAGGTCTCCATTTTGCTTAATGTGCATGCTGGTCAAGCACCAACTGAGCTACTACATCCACAGGCCCCTTTTGTGTGTCCGTGTGTGTGTGTACTTGTACAGATGTTGCTGTGTGTGCAGGTACACATGCCCCACCTATTCTTCCCATGACAACTAATCCCTAAGACACCTTGGGCTCCAATCAGCATCAGTTGCAGGAACCTTTCTAGTAAGTGAGTGGTGAGAGGACGTTGCGAGGAGATTATGAGGCTTCCTGTGACCTTTCCCTGGGAATGTAAAGGAGCACAGGCCACTTTGTAGGAAAGGAATCTGCCCTGGTGACCAGAGAGCAGACTCTCTCCTCTGATGGCTTAGGGATGCGCTGTAGGGTTCAAGGCCCCACACCGGAGCCCGGAACTCTCTGGTGCTCTCCCATTGACCTCAGTGTCGCAAAGGAAAACCTTGGGTCTGCCTCACCCCTCCGCACAGCAGGAGTTCTCTGGGGAAAGGCTTGAAGAACCCTTTGCCCAATTTCCAGCTGTGCAAGCTCCCCTCCAGCTGCGCAGGGCTCCAGTTTGCACCCTCGAGCCAGGTAGCACTGGCGCTCACTGTCTCTCTTTTTGTTTGTGTCTCCTGCTGCCTGTCACGGGAGAGGCTGTATGAATGCCCAGGGCTCCCCAGGGGTTGGAGAGGGCAGAGCTGAAGGATGACCTCAGGTGGGAAAGAAAGTCAGGTTTGTACATAAACAAGGGCAGAGCTGGGAGACCCAGGGCCTCTGTGGCTTCTGCCGAGGGGACCTCCTGAGGCCCCTCTGAAGCAGCCGAGGGAGGCAGTTGTTGTTTTTGGATTTCTCTGAGATGAACTCCAGATGATTTTCCAAAGGCTGGTTTCACAGCACATTTGCTGCCTCTGAGCGACCGCTCTCTGCAGCAGTTGGATTTCCATTCGGTATTTACCTCGTGTGCCCGGAATCAGGACTGTCTGCCTCCTTGGGGTTGAATCCTTTTATTTTCTTTGGGGCTGGGCCAGACCCTTTCCGTCAGCCTTGGTTTCATCTAGCCATTTCTATTTGTGTACAGGCAAGACTAGACCAGGTTCCCAGAGCTTTCCTGAGCTGGTAACGATACCAGTCCTTGTCGAATATCATCAGCAGGGACAGTGGGGACACCAAACTCTTTCAAAACTTTGGAGCACGGATGTTCATCTCCTCGTGAGGGAGTATAACAAGAGCCACAGTGATCCCTTGTTTGAGAAACACTGTTTTATTGTTTCTGTTATAGCAAGAGAGAACCCCGGAGATGAGGGAGGAGTAGAAAGCCGTGGGGAGTAGAGAAGGGATACTATGTGAGTGCTAGTCAGCTCTTTGGACACAGAGTGCTTATGACAAGAATCAGCAGAACTTGCATTGAGAAATTGTGCCCTCATCAAACGTGGCTCCTGTGGTGTTTATTGTATAGACGCCCTACTAGGTGTGCATCTTGTGGTGGCTTGAATAAGATGCCCCCATAGGCTCGTATGATTGAAAGATTAGGAGGTGTGGCCTTGCTGGACAACATGTGTCACTAGGGGTGGGCTTTGAGCTTTCGAGAAGATCATTCCAAGCCCTGAACCTCTCTCTTCCTGCTGCCTGTGGATCTGGATGTAGAGCCCTCAGCTTCTCCTTCAGCACCATGTTTGACTGCATACTGCCATGCTCCCTGATGAAAATGGACTAAATCTCTGAAACTGTAAGCAAGTTCCCAGTAAACATTTTTTAAAATGGGAGCTGCCTTGGCCATGGTGTCCTCACAGCAACGGAACACTGACCAGGACGCATCTACAGTGCAGCATCGTCCGGATGAAGCCTAGAAGGCTGTCTCTGACTTGGGAAGAAGCTTGCATCTGGCTTTTGTACAAGTCACATTTAAACTGCAGGTCTGCTTGTTCACCAAGGTTAGCAGCAGCCAGACTTCCGGGAAATGGACTCCGAAAGCCCACACTCATCACAGCTGTCAAGTGTTTCCATCCCAGGAAGTGTGTTCATCACCAGGGCTGCCTACAACCCCGCCCACCCCCACCCCCACCCCACCATCACCCCCACCCCACCGAGGCCAGCCACTGCTCACACAGCCTGCCTCCCAGCCAGTCCCTCCTTCTCACCTTCTCCACCTGCTCTGCCCCACCCCTCACTCACCTTTCCATGCTCGCAGGGCTGACAGCCCCTGGCTCTGGCTCCTTATGGACTCTCTACCCCTTGGCACAGGGACAGGGCTGTGGGAGGTGCTTGTTATTTCTTACCTGACTGAGCACACTACTTTAGGGAGGCTCATGGCAGCCTCCTCTCCACTGTGTTCTGCACGCACTCACACACACACATTCACACACACACTCACACACACACATGCACTCACACTCACACACACATGCACTCACACTCACACACACACTCACACACACACACTCACACACACATGCATGCACACACACAGACACTCACACACAGACACTCACACACATGCACTCACACACACACACACTCACACACACTCACACACACACTCATACACTCACATACACACACTCACACACACTCACATACACACTCTCACACACACACACTCACACACACATGCATGCACACACACAGACACTCACACACATGCACTCACACTCACACACACACACTCACACACTCACACACACTCACACACACTAATACACACACACTCACACACACACTCACATACTCACACACTCTCTCACACACACACACATGCATGCACACACACAGACACTCACACACACACACTCACACACATGCACTCACACTCACACACACACACTCACACACACTCACACACACTCACACACACACTCATACACTCACACACACACACTCACACACACACTCACATACTCACACACTCTCACACACACACATTCACACACACATGCATGCATACACACAGACACTCACACACAGACACTCACACACATGCACTCACACTCACACACACACACACACTCACACACATGCACTCACACTCACACACACACATGCACCCACACACACAGACACTCACACACACATACACACACACTCACACACACACATTGCACACACTCACACTCACACACACACAGACACACACACACTCACACACACGCTCACACTCACACACACTCACACACACTCACACACAGACACACACACTCACACACACACTCTCACACACACACACTCACACACACAGACACACACACACTCACACTCACACTCACACATTTATGCCACACCTCTCATGTCTTCAGCGATTCCCAGCACTGAGGTTGTTACCCAAGCTGGCCATCCTCCCTTGACAAAGATGAATCTAGACTCTGGAACCAGGCCTAGTTCTGCCATGTCTTATCTGCACGTCCACAAACATGCTTTTAACCTCTGTGATCCTTGGCGCACTAGCTGTGGAAATATGGAGGGCTAGTACATTCATTGACTCTTAAATTGCACATGAAAACACAAGCAAAAGCAACAAATGAACGGACAACAGGTGTTTGGTCAGCCCTGGCATTTTAGTGAAGGAGGAAAGGGAATGGTTCTTCTCTGGTAGGCTTGTTGGTTTTACATTTAATAAGGATTGAGGGGGCCTTCATGGAAACTAACTTCCCTTCCTTCCTTTCTTCCTTTCTCTTTCGTTTTTCTAATATTTTAATTATTATCTATCTATTCACCTATCTTTTTTTTTTTTTGAGACAGGTTCTCTATGGTCCTGGAACTCACTCTGTAAAGCAGGCTGGCTTCGAACTCACAGAGATTTGCCTGCTCTTGCCCCTGGCTCTGCCATTAAAGATATGCACCATCACTGCCTGCCTGCCTGCCTTTGAGAGTTAGGGCTCCATTAAATAAAAATAATAATAAAATTTAAAAATGCACATACAAACTGGATTCCGGAAATAAAAGAGGAGAAAGAAGGCTGATCTGCTGGGTCTTTGGGGATGGAGCTTACACTGTTCTATTTGATATAACTGCATTCCCAGACCCTGAGGATCGGTTTTAATTGCTCAAAGGCTGAAGTGGCTGATCTTCGGGGTGGTGCCCTTGGCGGTGGCAGGAGGTTCTCTCTCCAAGAGGCGGCCTTCAAACCTGCTCTTTTCTGCTGCCATCCCTCACCCTTGATTTCTTCTCTAACCAGGCCTCTCGGGTGATGTGACTTGGTCTTCCTTCAATCTCCATCACTCCGTAGAAGTCCTTTTTCTGGCTCTGTGCTCAAACCACACCGGAAACCCCCTGGGAGAAGACACAGATGTCTGAGGACAAGGCTGGCTGACTCACGTCTCCGACTTCCCTGTCCAGGACGCTCACTGCCTCGAGATCTTTGTGTGGAAGAAAGAACCTTAGGCTGAAAAAGATTATCAATTAGAATAGAGTTTTCTACAGCTGTGAGCCCTGTCTTACTTCAGTGTCACTTCCAAGCAAGAAGAATCCAGTTCAAAATAGAATCCTAGGCTGTTGTCTCCCAGGAAGAAATAACTGCTTTAATTTTAGTTTGACATATAATTTTTATACATTATATGAGATGATAATTCAATACATATACACAACGAATAATGACCAACTCATTATAATAATTGTATCTATCATGCCAAATAGTTCTCATTTCTTCATGGTAAGAACATTCAAAATCATCTCTTCTAGTTATTTCGAAAGCACAAAATTAATGTTAATCATAGAATTAATAATATTTGATACTTCGCTACTGAACACTAGGGCTTGTCCCTCCTACTTACCTTCAGTTGTGTACTCATTAAGCAGAAAAGTGAACAGGCTGTTGGGTTGTGGCCCAAAGCCAGTAGAGGAGCTGAGAAAGGGTTATGAAACATAAAATGTTATGTTCTTACATGTAAACAATGTCCACATTTTTTTTTTGATTTTTCAAGACAGGGTTTCTCTGTGTAGCTCTGGCTGTCCTGGAACTCACTCTGTAGACCAGGTTGACCTCGAACTCACAGAGATCCACCTGCCTCTGCCTCCTGAGTGCTGGGATTAAAGCACACACCACCGCAACCACCACCACCACCTGGCTATCCACTCTTTTTTTTTTTAATTGTTTTAAATTAGCATACAAGGAAATGAGCTTCCTTGGGGTTTTCATAACCCTTTGTCCTTTGTTTTTTGTTGCCCATCCTCCCTCTCTCCCTCCCCCTTGAAGTCGTCTGTGTCCAGTGGTTCCCTTTCACATCCATGGCTCATGGACTCTACAACCATCTCTCCCCTCTCACAGTCCCTTCCTGGTTGTACAGCCTATACCCACACTCACATCTAGATACCAATATAAAAACCTGCATCTACATTATGAAAGAGAACACGTGGTGTTTGTCTTGCTGAGCCTGGATTGTTGAACAGCGTCTGACTTCGTAAAGTTTCATTTCTAGACACTACCAAAGGTAAATGAGCAGAAACCTAAGAAGTAATTTCTATTAAACTTTTGAAAAGACCATTGTTTTATATTATGAAATATAATACAGTGTAAATATACTTGATCATTATAGAATAACGTGTATAAAGCAAGAGATTATTATGCATAGTAAAACCATTACATTATAAAGTTGTCTGTATATGTTTATGATTTTTAATGTTTTTAGTAGAAATAGAGCTGTATCACTTTCCTTTCCTCCTTCCTTTTCAGCCCTCCAATGCCCCTCTCAAGTGGATAGCCACTCTGATTATTATCATTATATACGTATGTGTATGTATGTATATGCACAAATATATAAATATAACCTGCTCAGTCTGTTTTTGTTGCTTCTGTGTATATAGTTTCTGGGATGGCCTCTTCATTGGACAACCAGTAAGGGGCTTATTCCCCGGGAGAGGCTAATTCTCTTTCTTCCAGCAGTCGTTAGTTGCCTGTAGCTCTTTGTCTATGGATGGGACCCCTTCTACATTAATATGTCCTCTAATATTGCTGTTGTTCTGGTCTGGTTTATGCAGCCATTTATAGGAGAGACTATTTTATACAAGACTTTCTGGTATTCTGGCTGCTATAGTCTTTCCACCCCTCTTCAATATTGTTCCCGAGCCGTAGATTCAGGAGCTATGATATGGATGTATCTGCTGGGTCTGGGCTTCCCACAATCCATCGATCTCTGCATTGTGTCCATTAGCTATAAAGAGAGGCTTCTTTGGCAAGGAGTGGTAGCTACACTTATCTGTGGGTATGAGGATAGGATTTAGAATGCAGTTAGGGATCATGCTGGCCTAGCACAGTGGGGGTAATAGATTCTTTTCTAATGCCCATGACCTCACTAGCCCTGGGAAGCTGGCTAGGGTCCCAGTAACAGTCATGATCTCCCTCCTGTTGAGTGGGTCTCAAGTCCAATTAGACAGCTGTTAGCTACCGTCAACACGTGAGTGCCACTTATTGGACCTTTAAAGATGCCTTGCCGTGCTGGTCACTGTAGCGGCTTATACGTGTTGCAGTTTGGTAGGACTGTTGACTCGCCTCCCCTCCGTAGGTGTATTCATAGTATATATTCTAGAACTGTGAAAGATGGACCATCGGAAATAGGCTTTCAGGTCGGATCCAGTTCACGTCATCCTTTTGTATTCTAAGCATGTGGTGTCTTCACCAATAGGGGCCTACCCTGAACCCCTGAGAAGCAGCCAGGGCTGTACTGATAATCTACATAGTTCTTGGAATCACTCGGACTACCCTGACCAACCCTTCGAAAGGAGGTTTCTCGTATTGGGGTCTTTGTTAGTCTATGTTTCTTGTGGGGAGCATTGCTAGCCAAGTGGCTTAATGTCAAGATATGTGAGTGCATGTACACACACACACACACACACACACACACACACACACACACACATATTGTGCATAGTTAATTTCAGGTAAATATAAAATAATGCGATTTCTTGAGACTTTATCAAACAATCTTGGTGTTATTTGTCCCTCCTCGCCTTTCCTCCATCTGCACTGACCTCTCCCGCTCCTCCC